>OY812998.1:96726714-97311714 GCA_963681545.1 Germaria angustata
AAAATACCAAAGTATGCTGGTGAATAAAATCAGTAAATCAAACGGTGCCTTAAATGTTAAAACTGTTTTGGAAAGCTAAAAGTGTCCCCAATCGCCCCATAGGGTTGTCACTTTTGGAATTTTAGCCGTTTAGAGGGTATCCCCTACTCAGGTGAAAAGTGCCCATACCAAAATACCAAAGTATGCTGGTGAATAAAATCAGTAAATCAAACGGTGCCTTAAATGTTAAAACTGTTTTGGAAAGCTAAAAGTGTCCCCAATCGCCCCATAGGGTTGTCACTTTTGGAATTTTAGCCGTTTAGAGGGTATCCCCTACTCAGGTGAAAAGTGCCCATACCAAAATACCAAAGTATGCTGGTGAATAAAATCAGTAAATCAAACGGTGCCTTAAATGTTAAAACTGTTTTGGAAAGCTAAAAGTGTCCCCAATCGCCCCATAGGGTTGTCACTTTTGGAATTTTAGCCGTTTAGAGGGTATCCCCTACTCAGGTGAAAAGTGCCCATACCAAAATACCAAAGTATGCTGGTGAATAAAATCAGTAAATCAAACGGTGCCTTAAATGTTAAAACTGTTTTGGAAAGCTAAAAGTGTCCCCAATCGCCCCATAGGGTTGTCACTTTTGGAATTTTAGCCGTTTAGAGGGTATCCCCTACTCAGGTGAAAAGTGCCCATACCAAAATACCAAAGTATGCTGGTGAATAAAATCAGTAAATCAAACGGTGCCTTAAATGTTAAAACTGTTTTGGAAAGCTAAAAGTGTCCCCAATCGCCCCATAGGGTTGTCACTTTTGGAATTTTAGCCGTTTAGAGGGTATCCCCTACTCAGGTGAAAAGTGCCCATACCAAAATACCAAAGTATGCTGGTGAATAAAATCAGTAAATCAAACGGTGCCTTAAATGTTAAAACTGTTTTGGAAAGCTAAAAGTGTCCCCAATCGCCCCATAGGGTTGTCACTTTTGGAATTTTAGCCGTTTAGAGGGTATCCCCTACTCAGGTGAAAAGTGCCCATACCAAAATACCAAAGTATGCTGGTGAATAAAATCAGTAAATCAAACGGTGCCTTAAATGTTAAAACTGTTTTGGAAAGCTAAAAGTGTCGCCAATCGCCCCATAGGGTTGTCACTTTTGGAATTTTAGCCGTTTAGAGGGTATCCCCTACTCAGGTGAAAAGTGCCCATACCAAAATACCAAAGTATGCTGGTGAATAAAATCAGTAAATCAAACGGTGCCTTAAATGTTAAAACTGTTTTGGAAAGCTAAAAGTGTCCCCAATCGCCCCATAGGGTTGTCACTTTTGGAATTTTAGCCGTTTAGAGGGTATCCCCTACTCAGGTGAAAAGTGCCCATACCAAAATACCAAAGTATGCTGGTGAATAAAATCAGTAAATCAAACGGTGCCTTAAATGTTAAAACTGTTTTGGAAAGCTAAAAGTGTCCCCAATCGCCCCATAGGGTTGTCACTTTTGGAATTTTAGCCGTTTAGAGGGTATCCCCTACTCAGGTGAAAAGTGCCCATACCAAAATACCAAAGTATGCTGGTGAATAAAATCAGTAAATCAAACGGTGCCTTAAATGTTAAAACTGTTTTGGAAAGCTAAAAGTGTCCCCAATCGCCCCATAGGGTTGTCACTTTTGGAATTTTAGCCGTTTAGAGGGTATCCCCTACTCAGGTGAAAAGTGCCCATACCAAAATACCAAAGTATGCTGGTGAATAAAATCAGTAAATCAAACGGTGCCTTAAATGTTAAAACTGTTTTGGAAAGCTAAAAGTGTCCCCAATCGCCCCATAGGGTTGTCACTTTTGGAATTTTAGCCGTTTAGAGGGTATCCCCTACTCAGGTGAAAAGTGCCCATACCAAAATACCAAAGTATGCTGGTGAATAAAATCAGTAAATCAAACGGTGCCTTAAATGTTAAAACTGTTTTGGAAAGCTAAAAGTGTCCCCAATCGCTCCATAGGGTTGTCACTTTTGGAATTTTAGCCGTTTAGAGGGTATCCCCTACTCAGGTGAAAAGTGCCCATACCAAAATACCAAAGTATGCTGGTGAATAAAATCAGTAAATCAAACGGTGCCTTAAATGTTAAAACTGTTTTGGAAAGCTAAAAGTGTCCCCAATCGCCCCATAGGGTTGTCACTTTTGGAATTTTAGCCGTTTAGAGGGTATCCCCTACTCAGGTGAAAAGTGCCCATACCAAAATACCAAAGTATGCTGGTGAATAAAATCAGTAAATCAAACGGTGCCTTAAATGTTAAAACTGTTTTGGAAAGCTAAAAGTGTCCCCAATCGCCCCATAGGGTTGTCACTTTTGGAATTTTAGCCGTTTAGAGGGTATCCCCTACTCAGGTGAAAAGTGCCCATACCAAAATACCAAAGTATGCTGGTGAATAAAATCAGTAAATCAAACGGTGCCTTAAATGTTAAAACTGTTTTGGAAAGCTAAAAGTGTCCCCAATCGCCCCATAGGGTTGTCACTTTTGGAATTTTAGCCGTTTAGAGGGTATCCCCTACTCAGGTGAAAAGTGCCCATACCAAAATACCAAAGTATGCTGGTGAATAAAATCAGTAAATCAAACGGTGCCTTAAATGTTAAAACTGTTTTGGAAAGCTAAAAGTGTCCCCAATCGCCCCATAGGGTTGTCACTTTTGGAATTTTAGCCGTTTAGAGGGTATCCCCTACTCAGGTGAAAAGTGCCCATACCAAAATACCAAAGTATGCTGGTGAATAAAATCAGTAAATCAAACGGTGCCTTAAATGTTAAAACTGTTTTGGAAAGCTAAAAGTGTCCCCAATCGCCCCATAGGGTTGTCACTTTTGGAATTTTAGCCGTTTAGAGGGTATCCCCTACTCAGGTGAAAAGTGCCCATACCAAAATACCAAAGTATGCTGGTGAATAAAATCAGTAAATCAAACGGTGCCTTAAATGTTAAAACTGTTTTGGAAAGCTAAAAGTGTCCCCAATCGCCCCATAGGGTTGTCACTTTTGGAATTTTAGCCGTTTAGAGGGTATCCCCTACTCAGGTGAAAAGTGCCCATACCAAAATACCAAAGTATGCTGGTGAATAAAATCAGTAAATCAAACGGTGCCTTAAATGTTAAAACTGTTTTGGAAAGCTAAAAGTGTCCCCAATCGCCCCATAGGGTTGTCACTTTTGGAATTTTAGCCGTTTAGAGGGTATCCCCTACTCAGGTGAAAATGCTCATATCATAATACTGATAAAATCAGGTATTATTTAATAAAGCAGGTAAATTAAAAATAAGCAAAAAGAAGATTGCCATGAATTCGAATTTATATATGAATAAACATCATAAAATTTTATAATAGCATATTTGTCTGTTCAAACTGTTTTTCTTATAAATAATTTTTTCCTGTGTATGCTAGCACGTTGTTTTATTCCACTTGTTCTTAATGAAACTGGTGGCAGCACATTGTCGAACAAGCATAGTTGTATTTTTTAAATATTACATCCCTGGCTGCTTTGACACCTTAACTTTATGCATCGGGTTTATCATAAACTAGAACTAGACTCGACAACTTTGTAAACATGCATAAAGTTTGTGTGAAAGGGAGAGCTAATCTAGTTGTTTTTATATAGATATCTCTTCACACAAACTTTATGCACGTTATACATTTTATGCAAAATATGATTCGGACCCTTTTTATACGTCAAAGTTGAGTACTCTGGTTAAGTACTCTGTGGGGTTTATATATAAGTTTTTGTTCCGTATTTATTTGTAATTATTTAGAGTTTTAGTTTTAATATGCTTTCGTAAAATTTATTATACTTTTATGAATAATATTTCAGATATTTTATGCAGATCTTTGACTATATTATGCTTAGGTATAAATAATTTTGTGTATTATTCAGAATATTGTCTCGATTTCGTTAAAAAAAATTTATTCTTCGCTCACCGTAGAAAGTGATTGGTATAGCTTAGAAAATTATTATTTAGTTATGTTAACGCTTTTAGTTTTGTGAAAAATCTATATTCATAAATACTATTTGTGTTATTAAGCAAGGTTCCACTGTATATTAAAAACTATACATATATATATATATATATATATATATATATATATATATATATATATATATATATATATATATATATATATATATATATACATATATATATACATATATATATATATATATATATATATATATATATATATATATATATATATATATATATATATATATATGTATAATTTTATATATAAATTTTTTTATATATAATTTTCTTGCATATACAGTGAGACCTTGCTTAACAACACAAATAATATTTTTTATAGCATTTGTAGTATTATCTTACATCGTAGTGTATAAGGTAAATACATATGTATGTACATACAGTGACCTCTCGGTAATGTGAACTTCCAATATAATGAACTATCCAGTAATGTGAACACCTATTTTTTTATATGGACGCTCTAAATAGTGAACAAAGTTTAATGGCTCTAAATAGTGAACAACAATTTTTGCGATTTTTGTTTGTTTTCTAATTTTGGAAATCCCCCGATTGAATAAAAAACTGTAAACTATTGTACTTGCACACTTTGAGTTTTGTTATGTTTCGTCACGCATAGAAACCTGTGTATTTACAAAGATGTCTAAGAATAACAGAAAGTTTTCAACCATTAGTGAGAAATATGAAATTCTTCAACTTTTGGAAAAAGGGTCAAGTATTACAGTGTTAAATATAATGTTGGGAAATATACCATTTATTCGATGCACAATAAGAATAATAAAATTTATAAGTGTGTTAAAAATACGTATTATAGACCAGTGAAACGTAAAACTACGTATTTCAGAGCTTCCAATGATGGATAAATCTCTATACAAGTGGTTTCTAACATGAGAGGTAAAAACCTTCCAATAACAGCGAAACAGCTTCATTCTAATTTTAATAAAAATGAACACGACTTTAATGCCAGCTAAGGGTGGCTCCAAAAATTTAATATAAAACGTGAATTTACAATTTAAGAAATCGTTAAGTTTGCAACAAATTACATTTTATGTTAAAAATTCCAAGTTTCAATATTTTGTAACCTTTTTTAGGCAAAAAACACAATATGACACCAGAAATTTTTACAATCGAAAATGTGAACAAATTCGATAATGTGAACTACCTTGGTTTTTATTAGTTCACATTATCGCGAGTTCACTGTATATGTGACTATAATTATGAAAGTTAGTCTTTAGGCTATACATTTTAATTTAGAATTTTATTGGTAAAATTTACTACACAGTATCGTGACTCACTTTCATAACTATTTGCACATATAAGAAAAGTTTTGCATAAAACTTGAGAAATGATGATGGGTTAAAACATTAAGAAATACTTTTGTATTTAGCATGAAATATAATAAAAAAATAATAAACCCAAATACAAAGATGTTTTTGTATTTCGCATGAAATAGAAAAAGTTATAGAGATACTGCCGGAATAAAATGATTGCATGAAAATTCCAGATTAAGCGATATACATACATACTTATGTATGTACATATAGAAAAACAGGCAAAAAATCGCTTGTGATTTGCATGAATTGGTTAGGGAGCTAATATAAAGTATTTTTCATTTCCAGGTTAGCAATATAGGTATATATATATATATATATATATATATATATATATATATATATATATATATATATATATATATATATATATACATATACATATAGGTATATATATATATATATATATATATATATATATATATATATATATATATACATATAGGTATATATATATACTATATATACATATAGGTATATATATATATATATATATATATATATATATATATACCTATATGTATATATAGTATATATATATATATATATATATATATATATATATATATATATATATATATATATTCATTGTTTATTGTTTTCTTTTTCTTCATTATTAATAGTTTCTTGTGCCGGAGACATTGTTGTTGAAATCGGGGAGAAAAAGAACACAAAATACGATTTAATTAATGGGGGTTATTTTAAACACTTTGTATATAAAGAAAACATAAATAAAATGGGATAGTATAAAAATACATATTAAGATTAAAGAATGCTTCAAATGATATTTCTCCTCCATGACCAATATAAATTTGCGAAACGAATAATCGTTATTTGTCTTAATAGCGGGCCTGGGATTGATGTTTCCTAATGGTGTACCTATAGTGTGTCTTGAATAGACATCACGATTGCATAATATCGGATTTTTGGAAGGAGTAATTCTTGTTGGACCCACTGAATGACGTATTGGTGTGGCCTTGAGATTTTCCAAATTGCGAGCAAATTGGCTTAGAAATGGCGCCTCAATTTCTGTAGTTGGGATTCTTCGACCAAAACAACATCATCCTCTTCGTCATAGTAGTCATCATCATTCATCCCAACTCCATATAACGGTGTATCACTTCTGAGTATATTGTACCCGGAAGATGATATATAACTTTTACGTGCATAGGTTGATGACAAGTAGTTGCGTTTGTTGTAACTACGGGAATCCAATGAACTGTAACGTGTATTGGAACTAAGACTTGTAGTTAAGGCTGCATGGGTAGTAACGTTTTTATCCAAAGCTGGCACATAGCTAAATTTAGTAGGATTGCTTCGTATCTCCACCTCTTCTACAATTTCATCAATCAAATCAATCTCATCAGGAACAGCATAAATCTTATTAATTGGAGTAGTTTCCTGCACGTAAGAAGTAGTGACGACGCCCGTTTTACTTGATTGCTGGAGGCTAGGAGAGTGTTTCTTTGCCGGTAATTTGGGATAAAGTTTAGGTGGCTTTTCTGGAGTCATCGTTTTAGCTCTGGTTCTACACGGTCATATGAAACATCTGAGTATTGGTTTGGAGACATGCATTTTCGTCCGACGGCTAGTTTTTGTAGGTATTGCAGTTGCTGGTTTACCCGACATTACCGCCTCTAAACGAATCGGTAACAGGTAAATTGGGCATACCAAATTCAATGTTAATTTCTTTCTTGAACAGTCTCTACTAAAATACACAAGGGTCCTTTTGGTGTTAATACGGATACTAAATCTAAAAAAGAAATAAAATATGAATTTAAGTTAGCAAAGAAAATAATTATAATAATAATAGATAAGTACCCAATATAGAGATTTCAGCAAAAACAGCCCAGGCAGTCCATTCTGGCAAATATTTTATAAAGACCAAAACCATTATAGTATAAGCCTGCTGCAACTTTAAGGGACAATGCCAACGTATGGCTATCATTTCCATAACTTCAAAATTCCACAATATTAATAATGTGGTAGGATAATCCATAGCCAAACCAAGAAGAGAGCATAGATTTACCACTTCTGGGTACATTGTACCCTGAAGATGATATATAACTTTTGCGTACATCGGTTGATGACAAGTAGTTGGGTTTGTTGTAACTACGGGAATCTAATGAACTGTAATGTGTATTGGAACCAAGAGTTGTACTTAAGGGTGCAATGGTAGTAACATTTTTATCCATAGCTGGCACATAGCTAAATTTAGGAGGATTGCTTAAGGTTTCCGTAACTCCTCCTCTTCCACAATTTCATGAATCAAATCAATCTCATCATCAGGAACAGCATAATCTTATTAATTGGAGAAGTTTCCTGCACGTAAGAAGTTGTAACGACGCCCGTTTTACTTAATTGCTGGGGCTTAGGAGAGTGTTTTTTTGCCGGTAATTTGGGATAAAGTTTAGGAGGCTTCTCTGGAGTCATCGTGTTAGCTCTGGTTCTACACGGTCAGGTGAAACATCTTTGTATTCCGACGGCTTGTTTTTTTAGGTGTTGCAGTTGCTGGCTTACCCGACATTACCACCTCTAAATGAATTGGTAACAGAGATATTGGGCACAACTTCAACAATATAAATTCACGTCACAATCGTTATTTTAAAGAAAATTTTAATTTTTTGCGTGGTACAAATGAGGCAAACTGGAATGAATTTCAAAATTATAGGCAACTACTAAAAGTAAATGAATTTATTCTTAGCCACAATGCATTTGATACATACATGGCGTGGTTTGCCGCCATGATGAATAAAGTATTTTGTGATGCCATATTTAATTTAAGTAGTAACTCATTTCGGAACAGTAGAAAATGAAAAAGTGAAATTTTATTCCAATATATTTATTTAACTTGTTTACGCATGCAAATATATTTATTAAGATTATTCTAGGTGAAAAAGAACTTTTTTTAACATTATATTAAAGAAACTTAGTTGTTTTAGTTAGATTAATTTTTCTCCATTAATTTTGGTTGCAAATAGTCGTATTCTACCCTTTTTCAATACTTTTTACAAAAAAAGTATTTAGTACTGAAGTCCTATAAAATGCAACTCTACAAGCGGTAAGTTACAAAAAGTATGTTTTCTTCACATCGATATACACATCAGCTGACTATTATGCTGTTGCTGTCTTCAAAATAATTATGAAGCTGACTTCAGAGCAGCATTTGAAGTTGGCAGCATTTGAAGCCGTGAAGTCGTGAAGTCTGCTGTCGTCTATATGTTTAATGCATAAGTTGGCAGCAGCAGCAAATGCTGTCGTGCAGTCCTGCTGCTGTGCTGCCTTCAAAATAATCGTTTTCATTTAAACACATGGATCTTATTTTTGACATATTGTTTCTTGCTGTCTGCTGTCGTCTATGTGTTTAGAGCTTTATGTGGCTTCTTAAAAAATAATTAGTGTGTGACAACAACCATACAAACCAGCAAAAATCTATAACAAAAATGTAAATAAACATCATAGGCTAAATATTCTGTATATTCTGTAACAAACATAAATAAGCAAATTTTTGTCTATTTTACAATTAAAAAATTTATGATTTCTGTTGATGCCAGTAGCCTTCATATCAAGAGAGTGTGTGTGTATGTATATTCTGTTAGGATAATCAAATGTTTTTTAGATGTGCATGTAGTTTCGTTTACCTACAGAATCAAATTGGTGGATGGCAGACACAATCCAGTACAGAGCAAGTTATTGGAAGGAATGTCCCATAAGTATACGCAAGTACGGTTTTGTTAATCTGGAAAAGTATAAAAATAGTGCAAAATTAAACAAATTTATATTTAATATAATTCGACTAGATTACAACTCAATATGGAAAGGATGCCCTTGTGCGTGCTAGATTATTAGCTGGAATTATATCTGCATCAATTAATTGCCAAAATGTGTGACGTTTCGAAGCTGAAGGCAATTATAGAGGACGGGCTTAGAAATGGAATGGTGAAAAATAAAATAAGCCGTGACCGACAGAGCTGCAGCATATCTCTTCATTCTTTTCAAATCTTGAGCAAATCTTTTATTCTTTATTAAAATATTGACTATTACGTACATTCCCAGAGAACGACAAAAAAACTTTTTCGGGTTTTTAATCTTTTAAAATTTTGCTGGTTCTATAATTTATTTCTGAAAGTCTCCCGGTGTATAACCTATATATCAATCGAAGCGCATTATTATCAGCTTTTGATTGCAGGTAGCGTGATTTGTGGCTACCGAACTGTTTGTGTGGAATATGTAAAACACTAAAAAAGTATTATCAGCGATTTTTTTATTTTTTGAAAGTATGTTAGGTCTATAATTTTTTTATGTCTCGCGTGGTATACCCTATACATCAAACGACGCGTATTAATGTCAGCTTTCGATTGATGTGTGGCCACCGAAGTTCTTCCCTTTTATGGGCGTAAAACTAAATGTGTACTTTTCGGCAACGTTTTTCATAATTTCAAAAACTGTTAGACGATTTGCGTTCACTGTCATTTGCTATCGACCGAAGGTAGCACCATATGAATTGGAAGTTTTGTTCTCCTATTATTGATGAAAAACTCGATATAAAAGTGGTCTAAGTAAATCTTAAATATATTCTGAATTCCTCAAATAATTTTAGTGATAACTGCAAACTTTGATTTAAGACCCTGCATGCTACAAATATTAATACTTTTGTTTTAAATTATTTGATATATATAATTTTTTCATTCTTTGTTTATATAAACCACAGAATACACAGAATGCTCAACTTTGACGTATAAAAAGGGTCCGAATCATATTTTGCATAAACTTTGTATAACGTGCATAAAGTTTGTGTGAAGAGATATCTATATAAAAACAACTAGATTAGCTCTCCCTTTCACACAAACTTTATGCACGTTTTCAAAGTTGTCGGGTCTATGTTTAGTTTATGATATAAACAACGGGGACAGTTTGTCAAGGCAAAAAGGGTTTTTTATAAAGTTTGTTTTTTTACGGCGATGAAACGTACTATAAAACACATCATTTACAGAGTTGTTCCATATGGTAGCTTTGTTTCTCCAGAACATTCGTTCAAAGTGTGTGAATCTTTTGTGAACAAACTCTCAGTAACTCACTGTCCACAATTGCAATTTACTTGCAGCAATTCTTGGTTGTTTTAGGAGAGAGAGGTAAGAAGCTAGGGGAGGGGTACAGAGTTTCATGTTCTCTGCAATTCTGTTTTGCTTTGCTATCCTCACTATGTATTCAACTTGATGTTTGGTGTTGTTGTATTTGATGTTTTACATACGTTTTATACAAGAATTGCAATACTAGATTTTTTCTAATGTGGACACTAAAGCAATTCAGCAGCAGAATTGCATGCAACAAAATTGCTAATGTAGACGAGGAGTAAACTAAAATTGTCTCACAACAAAAATTTCGTTCGGAACGAATGGGTGAATCCACCTTTAGTAAATTAACAACGTACAATAGCGAGGTTCCGATTCGTAATGCATAATACATACAATTTAAAGAGAAACGGAACGGAATGTAGAATACCAAAGTTGCCAAACGGAAAAAATTTCGATTCGAATCGAAATGCAGAAAAAGGGTGAATATGGAGCAAACTGCTTTTACAAATTCTTTACAGGTTTCTATATGCCTACGTATCCTAGCAGTTTACAAAATAACACTTTATTTCAATATAATAATATTTGTGTACACAAATACGGATGTAAACCAGTGGTCTTCACAAAGAGAAACACACCTAAAATGAGAATATTACACTGAAAGAATTAACTCTTAACTCTAATTAACACTCTGCTTCCTTCAAAGTGTTCAAAGAAAACAAAAAAAAAAAAAGATTTTCCCACTCAACGTCCCACATTTTTATTAAAAATTTTGTTTTAAAATGCTGTAAAAAAGTACATATAAGTTAAGAATCTTCGAAACATAAACATGCATAAATTTATATAGCTTGTTATCAGCTTTTCAGTGTATCAAAAAATATTTTTGTTCTCTTTAAAAGATTTAAAACAGAAAAACATCCGATACACTCCTGCTCTGAAAGTTTACACATAAACTAAACTATATGATGTATGATCTATATGATATATGATCTATATGATTCGGACCCTTTTTATACGTCAAAATTGAGTATTCTGTGTATTCTGTGAGTTTACAAACTACTGAATGAAGAAATTGTTTGACACACATGATTATTTTAATTTGGGACGATTTTCCGTCATCCGACGTCAAATTTGGTTTGTAAACAGACCGGTTTCGGCTTTGTGCCATCTTCAGTGTTCTCTTGAGCCAAATTTGACGTGGGATGACGGAAAATCGTCCCAAATTCAAACAAACCCCGTCGGAAGAAAAACACAAAAATCCACATGATTATTGTTGCAATTATGGTTGCCGTTAAACACACTAAAAACAAATTGTATGAATTTTTTTATGGAAGATTTTATAATGTCGTTAATTTATTACAATTACTTAAGGTTTTGATAGTAAAATAAACAAAAATAGCTTTTCAGTAATTATAAAAGCAATATCACTAAATACAGTACAAGACTTAAATAAAATATAATGTAATAGAGATTAACAATACAGGTAATTTTGGTACATTTTAAGAAGCTATTTTTTAGGATTTTTTATTTGAGCAATCCTGGTTGTAATATTCACGAAGAGAATAAATAAAAACCCGAACATTTTATTTAGCCGGCTAATATGACTGGCGACCACTGATGTAAACGTCAATCTAGTGATTGTATAATCTGCATGATTAAGTGTTTATCAACAGATGGCGTGGTATAAAAATTTTCGTTCAGAAACAAAATATTAAAATATAAAAAACTATTTTGTTAAATATCTTTTTTCTACCGGCGTGCTGTTAACGGTGTAACAGGTTGAATTTTTCCTCGAAAGTACGAACTTTCCAGTTCAGGTCAATAATTTACAATTATTTTTATCAATACTCAACAGAGTTTGATCAAAATAATTCTTTATTAATCCAATTCGTGCTCTTATATGTACATATGTATTTAAAATACAAAAACTTATTCGAATGAATAATTAAAGATATGATGAATTAATTACTTTTAATGTTAAGTAACTGTATGTACTTATTTAGATTCTTTTATAATACTTACATATAAGTACATACATATGTAAGTATGTATGTATATAACAAATATTGCGAGCGTACAAAACTAGGTACGTTTACTTCCAGGGGGCAAATTACGGCATTCGATATCGAACGAAATTTCAAACAAAATTTTCTTGAATTGTATTGAAATTTCGATCGATATCGAATGCCGTAATTTGCCCCCAGATTTCACACGATATTTTTCCACTATCAAATTTTTGAAGTATGCTAATACTTTCCAATAACAACTCCTGACAATTTCTGAGAACCTAAAATTTTTAAAGTTGCAAAATAAGTCTTGTATATTTTCTTAGTATTGAGTTTGTCCATAAACTTCTGTAGATGTTTGAATTTTTGTTGAGAACCGTTTTGCAAAAAGCATTGGAAATTTGATTTGCATGAATTAACGTCTAATAGTGATAAACATCGATGTGATACATCCTTATGGACTGAAGTTAAAACGTTTCAAGTAGTTACCACAGTAAATAACGTAGAGCCAATGATTTTAATCAAAAACAAAATTCTGTACAAAATACAAATATTAATATTTATGAGTAGGCTGGAATATAGGTGTTTACCTGAGCTTTTATGTATTGAAATAAATATAACAAAATAAACACAAAACAATAAAATGTTTCGTAAAATTGGAGTATATAACATTTAACATATGTACATAAGTATGTAGTTGTGTACAAAATTTTATTTCAGTTGTATATTCATTGTATAGCAAAAGTTGACTAATATTAAAAATGTAGAGCAACAAAATTTTAAACTCTAAAATTTTACGTTTTTATCTTTGCTGAGGTGGCATGAGCATCACCTGAATATTAGCTTTAGGTCAGTACTCATAGAAATAAAAATTTTTGTAATAAGCATATTTGTTTCCTTTTGCAAAATAGTTTTGCACCATTTTAAAACAGATCTATAATTCTTCCGGGTTGCCTTTCTTGCAACGCCACTTTCTATATCTTAATAAAAGGCGACCTTTTGTAATTATATTACCCATATAATTTATTTGGCGTGCTCGTAAATGTAGAATTGCACCGCAACAATAAAATATAGCGTGATTAACTGCAACAGCGAAGCAGATTGCCCAAATGTGTGTTAATACTGTTATATACAATAGTCGCATCGCATTTGTTTTGTACCGGTACGACAGATGGCTTACTATCCTGTTGCAACGTAGTACTGCATTTACAAGCTTAACCATTTATCTCAACACTCCCTGGGAAATGCAATCCTTTTCAGATATTTTTTACAGTGCACAAGAATTTCGATTGTAAACAGTATATACTAGATACATATAAAGTTGTTATATAAAGGTGTTAGTAATAGACATAGTAGATTCCCCTAAATTGCTGCTCGGTCATTATTCTAACTTTGTACCTTGACAATTTGTAAACATCTTTTATTTATTTTACTTTCTTTAAATCTTATTGAAGCATAACCAAGAAAAAGAATTTAATATGGCGAACATTTGAAAGGTAATTATGGACACATCTCAAACGGTCAAGTGAATTTAACTATTTTATTTCAGCTTAGAGAAAAGACTGTGGGCAACACAGTGATCCAATTCAGCTACATAGTCGAAAAGTTCCTCCATACAAGTTTCAGTTGTCTTAGAACGGCTGTTGACACGGTCATTGCATGCCTGATATTTGTTGTATAGTGCTTCAATATTTCCTTTAGATTGACATTGCTCCTAAAATGAAAAACACATATGTACGTTGTTGCAAAATTTTACACAAAACTAAGTATCTTACCCTTAAAGTGCTTTGAGGGTCGACCAACTCCTCTTCGTCGTCAGCTCGTACAACGGGAATGGCAACTAAACCATTCAAAAAGTTTCTGAAAGCCATTTTCTATCAAACAAAAATTTTACTCATGTATATTTGTATACAATTGTAACAAAAATCCTTAAATAAACTTTATTTTTACCAAATGACGGTTCCAGACATTAACTTCTTTTTCACAAAATTGTGATGCAACCACAAATCTCCGACAGCAAACTATTCACATGAAGTTGGCTGTATTTAGAAATTAAAAATGTTGTCAACATGGTAAAAAAAATCAAGAATATAACAAGAACACCAAGGCGCGTTTAAAGGTGAAGGTACATAACAAGCGTTAAACGCGTCAGCGCGTTGTAGACTTCTGTCAAAAAAGGTGAACTAGAGTATTTTCATATAACAAGGTACATAAAAAGTCGGCAACGCGTCTAACGCGTGAAGTTTTGATGCGTCATGTTTAAAAGTGGCGGCTACTCAGCTCTTATCATGAAGCAAATATTGTTACCAGCTGATTGAATATGAACAAATATGGAGTGTGTTGTGTAACTTGACGCGTGCAACGCGTAAAAAGTTTACAATGCGTTCAACGCGCGAGTTACGTCAGAAGTAACGCCTACTCCAACTAAACAATATAAATTTGAAAAAATAAATAAAAGGTCAATAGCCCAACCTTAAGTTGTGCTATTGACAAGATCAGCAATTTAAAAATAAAAAGATCAATAACCCAAAATACGAAAAGCATTGTTAAGCATTATTAGTAATAAGCATTTTTATTAATTTCAAAATAAAAATATCAATAACCCAAAAAACGAAAAGCATTGTCAAGCATTATTAGTAATAAGCATTTTCATTAATTTCAATAAATAGTCTTAGTAAAAATTTTTATTTTTTATTTTTTTGGGTAAAAACACGTTATAAAACTTAACTGGCGCAGTCGGTAGGATCTAGCCCTGAAGGATTAGATTAAAAGAACAATCGCTAAAATAGTGAAGAATTCTAAGTCCAAAAGGATTAGAACGGTCACAAATAAAATATATCCGGTAAAAAGGATCGAAATAATAGTAATTTAGTTCTGAAGAATTAGATCTAGTGTGCAATAGTGGAGAGTTTTAAAACCCAAAGGATTAAAGCAGCCAAAAAAAGAACAAAAAAATTTTTTAAAGTGGACAATAAACTAAAATAAATTGATAATTAATTAACTTTCAACAAAAAAAGAAAAAAAAGTGCAACACAATATCAACAATGGAATCATCATCAAACCTAACTTCATCCGATGCATCACCAATCCTAATATCCGATGTCTTGAAGGAAGCATCTAGAATAAAGGAATACAGAGGGACAAGGGATTATGATTTATCATCATTTATAAGAGAAGTAGAGCTTTTCCTCCCGATTTTTCAAAATACAAGCCTAGAGGACTACGTATTTCAAAGGTGCATAGTAAATAAAATACAAGGAGAAGCATTGAACACCATCCGGACCCTGGGAAATAATCCAACATGGGAAGACATCAAAAAAGAGCTTATCAACAACTTTGGCATTCGAGAAACGTATCACCATCTTTACCATCAAGCACTATCCTTAAGAAATCATAATGTAAGTCACTACTATAATAGTTTAAACAATATTTTAAGTAAGATCAATGAAAAATATACACAAGATTCAGACAAACCCATAGAATTTTCACCCAAAAATAACGAAGCTATGATTTTGAAAACATTTTTAAATAATATACCACCGTTCATGGCAAGCATTATTTATAGTAGGGACAAAACCAACATAAGATCAGTTTATTATACATTAGAAGAAACAGGAATTATAAAACAAGATAGACAAAATAGGGAAGAATATCGGCAATTCAGCAACATTAGACACAACACGCATTTTAACAATTCTGGAAAATTTTACAATTCCCAACAAGGAAACCACTCTGGACAGTACAGACAAGGAAATGTTTCAACGCCACCAGTTCAATCAAATCAACGTAGGCTCACACCAAGACAATATGGTCAACCATTTAGACAAAATTTCAATAATAGATCAGAACAAATGGAGGTAGATTATATTAACGAAGCAAATTTTCAGTCACCAGCCCAAAGGCAAGTCTACCGTTAGTAGTTCTAACCATAGGTAAAACCAAAATAAAATGTTTAATAGACACAGGTTCTTCAACAACTTTATTAAACAAAAACAGTCTTCCACAATATAAACGTATTAAATTAAAGAAACCTTTAGTCTTTAGAACATTAAACGGACAGATGAATGTAAATTACGAGATTGTCACGGAAGTACTCAAGGAGTTTAAAGATAATAACTTAATGAGCTGGAAATTGACAAATTTTGACAACAAACAATTTGATGGTTTAATAGGGCAAAATATTTTAAAAATTTTAAAAGCAAATATAAATATAGGCGAAGAATACATTGAAGTTAATAATAACAAGATAAAGTTTTGCAACGCTTGCCCATACGAGTACGATAACATTCACACACTAGAAGATTCTGAAGTTGATAAGGTAATCGATAAACTCTTGAGAGATGATATCAACACTGAAGAGAGTAGGAAATTGAACATTTTATTAGGAAAGAATAGTGACTTGTTTTTCCAAGAAGGTATGCCACTAAGCCATACCCATGAAATTCAACATGAAATCATTACAAATACGAATAAACCTGTATATTCCAAAATATACAGATACCCTCAAGTTCATGAGGAGGAAATAAATCGTCAAATGAAAGAGATGCTCCAGCAAAATATTATTAAAGAGAGCAATTCTCCTTACAATTCACCAATATGGATAGTTCCGAAAAAACGGACTATTCAGGAAAAAAAGTGGCCGATAGTTGTTGACTACCGCAAGCTAAATGAAATTACAATCAACGACAAGTTTCCCATGCCAAATATCGAAAGCATATTGGACAAAGTTGGGAAATCGCAATACTTTACTACCCCCGATCTGGCTAAGGGCTTTCACCAGATTAAAATAAAGGATGTACACATGAAGAAAACGGCATTTTCGACCCCACTGAGACATTACGAATTTGTTCGTATGCCGTTCGGGCTGAAAAACGCCCCATCTACGTTTCAACGACTAATGAATTCGGTTCTAAGAAACCTCATTAATAAAATCCGTGTCGTATACTTAGACGACATACTCATCTTCAGCACAAGTCTGAAAGAACACATAATAAACATCCAAAAAGTTTTCAATAATCTTAGAGAACATAACTTAAACATCCAGGTGGACAAGTGCAAATTCTTTGCTAGGGAAACTGAGTATTTAGGACACATACTGATAACGGACGGTGTTAAGCCAAACCCTTTGAAGATAGAAAGTATACAGAAGCTTAAGCTTCCTGAAAAGCAAAAGCAAATAAAATCCTTCCTTGGGGCCACCGGCTACTACAGAAAATTTATTAGGGACTATGCAAAAATTGCACATAATATGACCAAATATCTCAAGAAAAACACAAAAGTCAATAAAAACGACCCTCAATATATCGACGCATTTCAAAAGTTAAAAAGACAATTAATAAGCCCACCTATACTCAAATATCCAGACTTCTCCAAGAAGTTTAAACTGGTAACGGATGCCAGTGATTACGCAATAGGGGCTGTCCTAATGCAAGGAGATCATCCTATCAGCTATGCAAGCCGAACACTTAACGATCACGAGAAAAAATACGCAACCGTTGAAAAGGAGTTACTGGCCATCGTTTGGGCGGTCAAATATTACAGACCGTACATTTATAGGAAACCATTTGATCTCGCAACAGATCACCAACCTTTAGTCTGGTTTTACACAAAACACAAAGGGAAGGACATAAACCCAAGACTTCAGAGATGGCTCATGGAACTGGGTGAATATAATATAGATATGAATCATATTAAAGGCAAAGAAAACAGAATAGCTGATTTCTTGAGTAAGGGAAATAGAAATAGTTAATGGAAAAAGAAAAATTTTTGTAAGTAAAGACGACATTGAAAACGATTTTATGACAGACATTTTCAGAAGATTCTTGAAAAACGGAACAGTAGGCATTTTTTCTGAATTACCTGATGAGATATACAATAAGGTTCAGCTTAAGCTGATTGAGCTTTTCAATACTAGCATTAAATTTGTCAAATGCAGTTATCACGCAAAAGATATGCACAACGAAGACGATACTTACAAACAGATCGCAAAATACCATAAACTAGAAACCGAACATGGCGGTATATCAGAAAACTATGAGGGACTGAAAAAGAAAATTTATTTCAAAAATCTCAAAACATTAGTTCACAAATATATAAACAACTGCGATACTTGTAATAAATCAAAGTATGACCGCAACCCAATAAAACCAAAATTTTATCTTACAGAAACACCCTCCGATGTTAATCAAATTATACACTTAGATGTATATACTATTAAGAAATATAGTTTTATGACTTTTATAGACAAATTTTCTAAACATGCAGTCGCAATATATTTAGAAGACAGAAATAGTAATAGTTGAAAAATTAAGACAATTTTTATCCACAAGAAGCAAACCTATTAAAATAATTACGGATAATGAATTTAACTCTACAAATGTTAAGGAATTCCTTAGACAAGAAGGAATTGAGGTACATTTCACAAAACCTAACAACCACACAGGGAATTCAGATATAGAAGGGTTACACAGTACATTATCAGAAAAATTTAGGACACTCGAATCAGAAAGTTCAACTTTATCAACGAAAGAACGAGTATTTAAGTGTGTAGAATGGTACAAAAAATCCGTACACTCACTAATTGAAGAAAAGCCAATAGACGTTGTAGATGGAAAAGTTGACAAAAATAAAATAGAACAAAATATAAAACAAGCAAAACAACGGATAATAGATAAAAGAAATGAAAACAGGGAAGACTACGTGAGAAGAGATAACGAAGGTTATGTTAAGAATTATAAAGTACTAGCGGACCAGGCGAACTTCGCCTCGCTCCAATTTTAAGCCTTCAGACAAACTTTCTATTTTTTAATTTGAAAAGCCATTAAGGAATAATTTCATACAAAAACTCGATTTTCCAATTTTCCGACTTTTCCGGAGGGATTTTCCAAAATTTTCTTCCATAAAAACCTACTCCTCGAAAATACGAACAACTGACAAAAAGTTTTACAGAAATCGGCCAAGCCGTTCTCATTTTATGGATTTTGCCACGCCCCTCCGCCCACAGACCGAAGTATTATAAAAGTTCCCTGAAAATTTCGTAAAAATCGGCCCAGCCGTTTTGGAGCCATTACGTTACATACATACATACACACACCCTATTTTATATATATAGATAGAAGAAGATTGAGGCACAAATATGAGCCTAGATATAGAAAATTAAAACTAAGTAATATACATCCTGCAAATATAAAACGAAGAAATAAATTTTCAGGTCAACTGGACAACACTCGTTACCCTGTTGATTCTAATACCAATGACAATGGCGTCCCTGATAATTCAACCCATCAACAATAATAGCGGTTTCGCAGAAATTAAACTCGACTAATTACAAACTACAACAAAATTATCCACATAATTGATATGCAGGATTCGAACCTGGGACCTTCGCACTACGAGTCTAGAACACTACCTACTAGTCTACGATAAGGAAATTTACGACTTTAAAATCAACTTATACGAACTCCAATATATACAGTTAGGAGCAGCAAGATACGGAGATGATCATATAATATTCGTTATAAAATTCCCAAAAGATACCGTTGTAGTGAAAAGATCTTTGGCCACACCAATTACAGACACCAACTCCACACAGTTAATCTTTAAACCACAAGAAATTATATACTATAATGGAACAGCTTACAACTATAAACAAAATCCCAATTTAAAAGAAATTAAGAAATCCAATCTATGTATTTATACTAATAAATGTAAGAAAATAAAGGTGAATTCACCGGTTCGTTCTGAACGTACCGAACGATTTTTTTTATATGTAGTTTGACGTCTCTATTTTTGAGAGAGTGCGAGAAAGAGAGTAAATTTAATGCGGAACAATTTTTGCTTGAATTGGTTTAATTTTAATTATCGTCCAGAACGAATTGAACTGTGCTGCCAGATATATAAATTTTTTATGCAAAATTGAACTGAGCTGCCACATCATATTATATGTACATATGTATGTATAATAATATACAGAGTATATTTGTAAATTTTTTATATTTATTTAACAAAATAGCTATTAGAACAAGCACTCGACTTTCATTCATTTCTATATTTTAGTTTTATAAAAATTTGTTAAATTTAAAACAAAGCAAATTGCAATCAACTGCCACTGTGCTGCCGGCTTGTAAAAGTGACACACAACATTTACAGAGTTGTTGCATATGGTAGCTTTGTATCTACAGAATATTTGTTCGACTCCGGTGAATCTTCTTTGAGTAAACTCTCAGTAAACTAAAATTGTCTCTCAACGAAAATTTCCTGCAGAACGAACCGGTGAATTCACCTTAAGAGAACACAAACAAGAAATAATAGAAATAGAACCAGGACTGGTATTATTAAAAAATTCAAATGGAAGCTATGTTAATAGCAGTTGTGATGAAAGAAAATTTTCTATTAATAATAACGTTTTGTTTACATTTCATGATTGTAAAATAATGATCGATAATGAAACATTTTCAAATTCAAGAAAAATATATAGAGACAATTCTGTTATCCCTTCCAGCAATAAAATGCAGTTTGACACAATAGAACCAACATTTGACGAAATAGTTTTGTGAAATGGAAAACGTATAAGAAATAAAAGAATTGAGATATCATAAAACATTTAGCAGGAATTCTATTGTAATTATATCTATAACAATAATTATAACTATTATATTATCAATAATGTTCTTCGTATATATAATAATAAAACAAAAATCTTTAAAACAAAATATTCAGGAGAATTTTAACACAAAGGAGGGAGGAGTTACGTCAGAAGTAATGCCGACTCCAACTAAACAATATAAATTGGAAAAAATAAATAAAAGGTCAATAGCCCAACCTTAAGTTGTGCTATTGACAAGATCAGCAATTTAAAAATAAAAAGATCAATAACCCAAAATACGAAAAGCATTGTTAAGCATTATTAGTAATAAACATTTTTATTAATTTCAAAATAAAAAGATCAATAACCCAAAATACGAAAAGCATTGTCAAGCATTATTAGTAATAAGCATTTTTATTAATTTCAATAAATAGTCTTAGTAAAAATTTTTATTTTTACTTAATATTGAAATTTATTATTCGGGAGAATATCCCGACTAATCGTTAGAAACAATTAGTTTTTTTGCAAAATGCATTGAAAAAATGTTTGTTGTGGCTTTAGCTCTTCATATGCCGACATTTCATTGGTTGCTAAAACCAAATCGTCAGTGAAGTTTAAGCAGTTTGATAACATTCAACCTCGTATGTTTATGCCACATAAAACAAATACAATATGAGAATTTCATTTTTGCCTAACTGAATACAATCATTAACGACCAACGGGCGTTTAATTGTATGGGTGTTGAGAGAAAAATAAAATAGACTCACGTTGAGTATAATTGTTTGTTGTGTTGTTTGTATAAAAACATTCTAAGCCTACTATGATTATGTATTTGTTGTAATTCATATGCAATATTGAAATTCTCATATTGTATTTGTTTTATGTGGCATAAACATACGAGGTTGAATGTTATCAAACTGCTTAAACTTCATTGACGATGTGGTTTTAGCAACCAATGAAATGTCGGCATATGAAGAGCTAAAGCCACAACAAACATTTTTTCAATGAATTTTTATTTTTTTCAATAATTATTTTTAGTAAAGCATTTTAACTAGATATAAGAATATTCAATAAATGATTTGTAAGTTCAGTTGTTCATTGACTTTTAAACAGAATAAATAATTAAGAAAAAATAAAAACAAAACGGTTTTAATTTTTTTTTTTTTTGGGTAAAAACACGTTATAAAACTTAACTCGCGCACGGGTGTAACGAGTGTTATGTACCTCCACCTTGAGCTAGCTAAGAACATTAATGCCTTTTTCATTACTTATTGTAAAACAAATTTTAACAGCCAGTATTGAAAACAGCCAAACAAACTCATGAACTGCTCTGTGCTTTGCACCTGCTATGAACTTTCCTTGCGAGGCACAAAGGCATATTTAAGACATATTTATAAGGCCTATGCAAGCGAATTGTGTGTATGTGCTTATATATACACGTATAAAAGTGCATTGAGCGAAATCTTGTTATATTGCATTTCTCATACAAATCTAAAATGTCGCTGGGTTCTAGCAAAATCATACGATATATTGTGAGTATGCAGTGATACAAATCACAAACTAGACAAAGGTGATGCGATAGAAGATATTGTATTTAGTCCGTATCTCTTTCTTGCGCGACATCGATCTTGTTATATTGTTCTGGCGGTGTAAAATTCCAATGTATCTAAAGCGCGTAAAGCAGAACAAATCGATATATCTTTCTGCCATACAACAAAACAAAAATATCTAAATTTTTAATTTTTCAAACGACAAAATTCTCCACTGTATAACGTATACAAAAAAGTGCAAGTAAAGGTTGAATTAACGAAAGAAACATCTGATCGGGTTTGTAACTGAAAATTAATATGATATCTGTGTAATATATATATATATATATATATATATATATATATATATATATATATATATATATATATATATATACATGTATTTATGCAACTTTTCCTTTTCGATGAATTAATTAAATGCCCTTTAGGATAACTATATATGTACATGAATACTCTAGTTGTAAAGAATTAACCAATCCTCTGTACGTATTTTTTTTAGATTTTATAGAATGATTTATTGCAATGTATAATAATAATAATAATATATACATGTGGGTGTACATACATGTATTATTTATTATTACCATATAAATTACTCGTACTTTTCCTTCACAACAGTAACTATTTAAATATTTTTAATTCTTATCACAAAATAAAGTGACAGAAAGAAGAATATCGAAAAATTGTTTAGCAGCCTTGGCGTTTTTGGTTATATTTATATAACCAAATTTGGGTACAGTTTTATTCATTTTGTAAATGTGTACATATATCTAATTTCGGTTACAAAATATGTTTTATAAGCTAAATTCCTGTAACTATTAATAAGCTAAAAGCTAGAGAAATCATTTAAAAATGAAAGACATTTCTAAGCATAGGAAATTTCTTTTATATTTACTTAAATTGCATACAAAATCAATTGATTTGTGGTTTGAAAAAGTTAAATATTTAAGCCAAAAAATTAACAGCCTATTAATCAATATCGAAAGAAAGAGTTCATTCGCAATCTAAGCGAAAGAGAGTTGATTTGGGTTTATGTAACTTATCTCTATGCGAAAATCCACTCGAATGATAACGTATGTGTTTTCGTACAAAATTGCGTTTGTCTATTTCGAAGCTGTTGTCAACATTGCGAACGTAAATGTCATATCAGTCACTTGCTATTTTGTTATCGAGTTGTATGTAGCTATAAACACATAGACGACAGCAGACTTCAAGACTTCACCGCTTTAAATGCTGCCAACTTCAAATGCTGCTTTGAAGTCAGCTTCATAATTATTTTGAAGACAGCAACATTTTTTTTTTTGGTTCTATGTCAAAAATAAAAATGGCAAGGCAGTACGAAAAGTGCCAGGGTATCCCACAAAAAGAAAATTTAAACGAAAGGGGAAAAAACCGGGCTTAGTTGGGCATTAGAAAATGCCTACTTCCTCTAAATATTAACGCAAGAGTGACTAACGGTTGTATAAGTTGATTAAAAACGATGTCGTATGTTGGCTTCTTTGATAAAACCACATAATTGTTGGTATATACCGATATCGTGCGAGTTCAATAAGTCAAAAAGGTTTGTAAATCTGCGAAATAACTGATGCTTTATTCTAATATCGTTAAACTCTGAACAGTGAAAAATAAGATGCTCCAAACTATCCGTCATGTTGCAAAAATCGCACATGTCCGAACCCCTCTTCCGAATCATGTGAAGATAGACACCACTGTAACAGTGGCCACACAGAAGTCTATTAACTATTTTAATGTCAGTTGGATCCAATTTGGCATCTTTGTACCAAGGCTTAACAGGAATTTCAGGAAAAAGAGAGAAGAAGAAACGACCCGAAACCTGCGATCTAGATCGATAAAGAACCAGCCATTCGTGTCGCAAGAGATTACTAATCTTCCGAAGCGCATCACCATATGGGAGGCTAACATCCAAAGGGGCCCCCAGAGAAACGGCTCTCTTGGCCAAAAAGTCCACTCTCTCATTGAAACTTATTCCAGTATGTGCTGGAACCCATACAACATGCACCTCTAAAATAGTTCTAGAGGCTTCAATAGAATTCAAAATATCCGAGACTAGGTGATTTCCCGTGCCAGAGCGTTCCAGTAAAATGCAGGCATTTCTACTATCAGTAAATATAACTAGACGTGTGATTTTATCCTCAATGGCAGTGTCAACGGCCTTTTTTATGGCTATTAACTCCCCTGACAGGGATGAAAATCTTGAGACAAACTGTACAGGAAAAAACGCTTCGTTAAAATGTTGAAAACTGCGCAACCAGTGCCATCATTAGTTATTGAGGCGTCTGTAGCAACCAAAGTGAAACCATTGGAGGTGTATGAATGAACCAAGGAACGATAATGAGCATATATGACCTCCCGTGGGACGCCTCTATCTTTATTAAAGAATAACTGTATAAAAATCTTGAGTTTCGGAGTAGGTACATTTGCGCAAAGCGCCGTAACCGAATCAAAAATTTCCTTAAATTTGGTATAGACAAAGGTATAACTATTGTTAAGATGTGTTGGCGTAGACCTGATTAGCTCCATCAGGGGTGGATTGTAACACGCAATCTTCAAAAGTTCCTTAGACGTAAGGAAAACTGATCTGAGATGAGGAGGTAGTTCATTCGCCAAAACATAGATAGCTTGTACCGGAGTGGAAGGACATAGACCAAGACATCGCCTCAGACTTGAATTCTGAAATGTCTGAATCCTTCTGTCAATGTACATAGGTGCATGAACAGAAGTAGATCTCGCATATTCAATCTTCCCCCTTATGAAAGAACGATAGAATTTCAAACCAGTTTGAGGTCTCAGGCCACCTCTGATGTTGGTCAATCTCTTAAGGAGATTAGTAGCAGTAGACGATTCCCTCAAGACTCGATCATAGTGATCATTAATACTCAGGGTAGCCTTGATCGTTAGACCTAGAAATTTAAGGGAGTTCACTTGTACAATAGGGGATCCATCAATCGCAAGATTCATATCAAAGTTAGTACGTCTTCCGAAAAACATACATCTGGTTTTAGTCGGATTGAAACGCAAGTTGAGAGTAGAACAAATGGACCGAAATTGGCTTATCTTGTGATCAAGATTAGATAAAGCTAGGTCAAACTGATTATCGAAAGAAAGAATTAGGAAGTCATCAGCATATTGGTACACAAGAGTTCTGTTATAATTGTTTGTTGTGTTGTTTGTATAAAAACATTCTAAGCCTACTATGATTATGTATTTGTTGTAATTCATATGCAATATTGAAATTCTCATATTGTATTTGTTTTATGTGGCATAAACATACGAGGTTGAATGTTATCAAACTGCTTAAACTTCATTGACGATGTGGTTTTAGCAACCAATGAAATGTCGGCATATGAAGAGCTAAAGCCACAACAAACATTTTTTCAATGAATTTTTATTTTTTTCAATAATTATTTTTAGTAAAGCATTTTAACTAGATATAAGAATATTCAATAAATGATTTGTAAGTTCAGTTGTTCATTGACTTTTAAACAGAATAAATAATTAAGAAAAAATAAAAACAAAACGGTTTTTATTTTTTTTTTTTTTTTTTGGGTAAAAACACGTTATAAAACTTAACTCGCGCACGGGTGTAACGAGTGTTATGTACCTCCACCTTGAGCTAGCTAAGAACATTAATGCCTTTTTCATTACTTATTGTAAAACAAATTTTAACAGCCAGTATTGAAAACAGCCAAACAAACTCATGAACTGCTCTGTGCTTTGCACCTGCTATGAACTTTCCTTGCGAGGCACAAAGGCATATTTAAGACATATTTATAAGGCCTATGCAAGCGAATTGTGTGTATGTGCTTATATATACACGTATAAAAGTGCATTGAGCGAAATCTTGTTATATTGCATTTCTCATACAAATCTAAAATGTCGCTGGGTTCTAGCAAAATCATACGATATATTGTGAGTATGCAGTGATACAAATCACAAACTAGACAAAGGTGATGCGATAGAAGATATTGTATTTAGTCCGTATCTCTTTCTTGCGCGACATCGATCTTGTTATATTGTTCTGGCGGTGTAAAATTCCAATGTATCTAAAGCGCGTAAAGCAGAACAAATCGATATATCTTTCTGCCATACAACAAAACAAAAATATCTAAATTTTTAATTTTTCAAACGACAAAATTCTCCACTGTATAACGTATACAAAAAAGTGCAAGTAAAGGTTGAATTAACGAAAGAAACATCTGATCGGGTTTGTAACTGAAAATTAATATGATATCTGTGTAATATATATATATATATATATATATATATATATATATATATATATATAATATATATATATATATATATATATATATATATATATATATATATATATATATATATATACATGTATTTATGCAACTTTTCCTTTTCGATGAATTAATTAAATGCCCTTTAGGATAACTATATATGTACATGAATACTCTAGTTGTAAAGAATTAACCAATCCTCTGTACGTATTTTTTTTTTAGATTTTATAGAATGATTTATTGCAATGTATAATAATAATAATAATATATACATGTGGGTGTACATACATGTATTATTTATTATTACCATATAAATTACTCGTACTTTTCCTTCACAACAGTAACTATTTAAATATTTTTAATTCTTATCACAAAATAAAGTGACAGAAAGAAGAATATCGAAAAATTGTTTAGCAGCCTTGGCGTTTTTGGTTATATTTATATAACCAAATTTGGGTACAGTTTTATTCATTTTGTAAATGTGTACATATATCTAATTTCGGTTACAAAATATGTTTTATAAGCTAAATTCCTGTAACTATTAATAAGCTAAAAGCTAGAGAAATCATTTAAAAATGAAAGACATTTCTAAGCATAGGAAATTTCTTTTATATTTACTTAAATTGCATACAAAATCAATTGATTTGTGGTTTGAAAAAGTTAAATATTTAAGCCAAAAAATTAACAGCCTATTAATCAATATCGAAAGAAAGAGTTCATTCGCAATCTAAGCGAAAGAGAGTTGATTTGGGTTTATGTAACTTATCTCTATGCGAAAATCCACTCGAATGATAACGTATGTGTTTTCGTACAAAATTGCGTTTGTCTATTTCGAAGCTGTTGTCAACATTGCGAACGTAAATGTCATATCAGTCACTTGCTATTTTGTTATCGAGTTGTATGTAGCTATAAACACATAGACGACAGCAGACTTCAAGACTTCACCGCTTTAAATGCTGCCAACTTCAAATGCTGCTTTGAAGTCAGCTTCATAATTATTTTGAAGACAGCAACATTTTTTTTTGGTTCTATGTCAAAAATAAAAATGGCAAGGCAGTACGAAAAGTGCCAGGGTATCCCACAAAAAGAAAATTTAAACGAAAGGGGAAAAAACCGGGCTTAGTTGGGCATTAGAAAATGCCTACTTCCTCTAAATATTAACGCAAGAGTGACTAACGGTTGTATAAGTTGATCAAAAACGATGTCGTATGTTGGCTTCTTTGATAAAACCACATAATTGTTGGTATATACCGATATCGTGCGAGTTCAATAAGTCAAAAAGGTTTGTAAATCTGCGAAATAACTGATGCTTTATTCTAATATCGTTAAACTCTGAACAGTGAAAAATAAGATGCTCCAAACTATCCGTCATGTTGCAAAAATCGCACATGTCCGAACCCCTCTTCCGAATCATGTGAAGATAGACACCACTGTAACAGTGGCCACACAGAAGTCTATTAACTATTTTAATGTCAGTTGGATCCAATTTGGCATCTTTGTACCAAGGCTTAACAGGAATTTCAGGAAAAAGAGAGAAGAAGAAACGACCCGAAACCTGCGATCTAGATCGATAAAGAACCAGCCATTCGTGTCGCAAGAGATTACTAATCTTCCGAAGCGCATCACCATATGGGAGGCTAACATCCAAAGGGGCCCCCAGAGAAACGGCTCTCTTGGCCAAAAAGTCCACTCTCTCATTGAAACTTATTCCAGTATGTGCTGGAACCCATACAACATGCACCTCTAAAATAGTTCTAGAGGCTTCAATAGAATTCAAAATATCCGAGACTAGGTGATTTCCCGTGCCAGAGCGTTCCAGTAAAATGCAGGCATTTCTACTATCAGTAAATATAACTAGACGTGTGATTTTATCCTCAATGGCAGTGTCAACGGCCTTTTTTATGGCTATTAACTCCCCTGACAGGGATGAAAATCTTGAGACAAACTGTACAGGAAAAAACGCTTCGTTAAAATGTTGAAAACTGCGCAACCAGTGCCATCATTAGTTATTGAGGCGTCTGTAGCAACCAAAGTGAAACCATTGGAGGTGTATGAATGAACCAAGGAACGATAATGAGCATATATGACCTCCCGTGGGACGCCTCTATCTTTATTAAAGAATAACTGTATAAAAATCTTGAGTTTCGGAGTAGGTACATTTGCGCAAAGCGCCGTAACCGAATCAAAAATTTCCTTAAATTTGGTATAGACAAAGGTATAACTATTGTTAAGATGTGTTGGCGTAGACCTGATTAGCTCCATCAGGGGTGGATTGTAACACGCAATCTTCAAAAGTTCCTTAGACGTAAGGAAAACTGATCTGAGATGAGGAGGTAGTTCATTCGCCAAAACATAGATAGCTTGTACCGGAGTGGAAGGACATAGACCAAGACATCGCCTCAGACTTGAATTCTGAAATGTCTGAATCCTTCTGTCAATGTACATAGGTGCATGAACAGAAGTAGATCTCGCATATTCAATCTTCCCCCTTATGAAAGAACGATAGAATTTCAAACCAGTTTGAGGTCTCAGGCCACCTCTGATGTTGGTCAATCTCTTAAGGAGATTAGTAGCAGTAGACGATTCCCTCAAGACTCGATCATAGTGATCATTAATACTCAGGGTAGCCTTGATCGTTAGACCTAGAAATTTAAGGGAGTTCACTTGTACAATAGGGGATCCATCAATCGCAAGATTCATATCAAAGTTAGTACGTCTTCCGAAAAACATACATCTGGTTTTAGTCGGATTGAAACGCAAGTTGAGAGTAGAACAAATGGACCGAAATTGGCTTATCTTGTGATCAAGATTAGATAAAGCTAGGTCAAACTGATTATCGAAAGAAAGAATTAGGAAGTCATCAGCATATTGGTACACAAGAGTTCTGTTATCCTCAAGCGAGTGAAACTGTGTGGTATACAAATTAAATAATATGGGACTGAGGCAGCTACCCTGAGGGAGACCATTAAAAACTCTAACAGACAATTCACCCATACAAAGTTCCCTTACAGAGAGAAAACTCGATATCCAATCTATCAACTCAACAGGGATGGCCTGACTGATTAGAATGTTTCTAAGAACAGAAACATTCACACAGTCATAGGCATTGCTAATGTCGATGGATGCCAACATGACTCTCAAGCCTAAGGACTTGAAATGTGACACCCTGAAAAGCGGGTAGAATATTTAGACAATCCACAGCTAGAACCAATCTTTTTTTAACCATCAAATTAATCAGTTTCAACAATACAGAAATGAGAGCTATTGGTCTGTAACTTCTGAAATCAGCCAGAGTGGCATTTCTCTTAGGAATTGGAACAATTTTAATTTTTCTCCAGGTTTCATGGATCAAACAATCCTTGAAAAGGTTGTTGAAAACACCTAAAAGGGTTCTCTTAGAAGAAATAGGCAGGGATTTAACCATCTCATAAGTCACACGATCCAACCCCCCAGCGGAGGCACGTTTCCTTGAGTCCAAAACGTCCATAAATTCTTGGAATGAGAAAGGGGAGAGAACCTCATTTGATAGTCTCGAAAAATCAACACGTAGGTTGGAAGGAACCTGATCTACCAGATATTGTAAAAATTGCACGTTATTGGCATCATCCCATGTCGAAGGCCCACATACATTACACTGCTTTAAACTGTTAACAAAACGCCACGCAGCAGCGCAGTTCGGCTGATCATTAAGCTCATCAATCCTTTTCCTATAGCTCTCACTCCTGGCATTTCTAACAGCATCCTTCCACTCTCTAGTGAGAGTGACAGAATCCTCAAGATTTTGTGGCGATGGGTATCTTTGCGCTTTTTTCCTAGCGGCAACATGTTTCCTAAGAAGACGAAGTAGGTCATAATTCCACCAGGCCTTGGGAACAAATTTTCCCACTCTGTAGGTTGCACCAGAGATTTCAGCGCCAAAAGAGGCGACAATACGACCCACATCAGGATAAAGATTTAATCTCGTCATGTTTTCCAAAAGGCGACGTTTGGATAAAAAGTTTGTCGGAGTGACAGAGACAGACGCAATATCCACAATAATAGGGCGATGATGAGAACCACCCGCCCACATGGGACAAGTGTGCCAATGTACAGATGTGGTGGACAGTCTAGCAAAAGTCAAGTCCAAAACGAAACCCCGTTCACTATTGAGACGGGGGAAAAAGGTGACAGAGCCATCATTAAGACAGAAAAAATCGGAGTGACTAAAAATTTCAGACAGTCTGCAGCCACGAGAAGAATCAAAGGTATCACCCCAAACTGAATGGCGAGCGTTAAAATCACCGCCCAAAATCACATTTGGCATACCCTCAAGAAAGGATAGCCAACGTAATAGTTCCCTAGCACAGTGATTAGTCGATAAGCTAGGTGGGAGATATACTGACACAAAAACAAAATTAGGATTCAAACTAAGAGTCTTGATAATAATTATATCGAGATTAGTGGAAAAGCTAATCCTCTTTGCACGTATAGTTTTCCTGATACAAATGGCACAGCCACCATACCTATCAAAACGAACCTTGGAAAAAATGTTGTAATTCAAAAGTTTGCATGTAGGGTCAGAATCGTCCACGTTAAAAATTTCCGAAAACAAACAAACATCAACGTTGTAATTGTTGATGTAAAATTCAATAGAAGATTTATTAGATCTAAAACCTTGAACATTGTGTTGAAGAATCTTCATTATATCTTATTAATTAAAGAGGTTGACTTAATGTGATCTGAAGTACGTAAATTAGAGAGAGCATTGGATATTTTGTTGTTGAAATCATTCAGTACCCGAATGTGGGAACCGGTTCCTTCCTTGATAAAAAAATCGTTGATGAAAGTGGAAAAATCCGCAAGTATTCTCTCAAATTCTGAAACCCTAACAGGATCAGTATTTGTAGGTTGAAGGGAAACAAAGTGAGGTACCTGCTTGGGGGGTGGGGGCCTTGCATAAGCCACACTATTATATCTGCGTCCAGTTAGGATCCTGTTGACCTCCTGATCTCTATTCTTGGTAGTAGACGATTTGGCCAACGGTAGAGCCGGAAAATTCTCCTCATATTCATTGAAAATATCGAAGCAATTGGTGGAATACGATTTGATAACCTCAGTTCTTGAAAGACGCTTAATGGTCATAATTTTCAATATGTCATCCTCCTCACGCCACTTAGGACATAATTTCCTATCCCTACTAGAATGATTGAGAGCGCCACACAGAAGACATTTCTTAACACAATTCCCATCACAAATATCTCTAGAACAATTTAAACATCTCTTTTTTGAACGGCATCCCTTGAGAGTATGCCCGAGACGACCACAGTTATGACACTGACGCAATGGAGGATAATATACATTGACCTTGACATATGAAAAGTCCAAAATAACAAGCTCTGGTATGTTTCCAGAACGAAAACCAATTTTGATAGCAAAAGATGGCGTTTCAGTGCCACTGTCTTTATCTTTCCTAACAAAACGTTTAACAGAAACAATTTCAACATCAGAGGTGGTAGATTTCAAAATATAGTCATCAGACAAGTCCAAGGGAATACCATGTATAACACCATAAGAATATACAAAGCTGTCAGGGATGAAAGCCTTCAAACCCAAATGACTGAGGTTCTTTCCCACAAATTCATTGGCACTGGCAGCAGAGTCAAACTTCACACGGTACAATGTCCTACTAATGGGAGTGATCAACCGAATACCACTTACCTTTACCTTTCTGATCTTCTGATAGAGGAAAAGAGAATTACGAATTCTCTCATTATTAGGATCGGCATTTGAAGAATCAATCAAAACCAAAAAATCACCTCCGTGATCGCCCGGATATAAATTCAGTTTAGGTGAGCCATTATCAGAGTGAAGCTTTTCCTGATTGCCATTAGAGGAGCCACTGCCATCGGAACATATCTCCGGAACAGCATCCATACCGCCGCCTCTAGAGGCCGCCATTTTAGCTTTCAAGTTAGCCATAAACTCAGGTACAGATTTGTTAAGGTCAGTTAGAGACGCACTATGATCGGATACAACTGTTGTCTTTTTGTTATTTTTGGCCAAATGTGCCGAAACATCAGGATTGGAATTAGCCCTCTTCACATTACCACGGGGATTAGCAGGAACATTTGTCACACTGCTCCGAAAAAAATTTTCAAAATCCGGCTGAGATGATGTAAGAGTAACAGGGGACAAATTGTCGTCCCCCATCCTCGAATCCTTTGCAGCACTCAACTTAAATTGGTATTAAACACAAATTAAGGATTATATATAAAAAGAAATCAATAAAAAACACCAGTTAAATTCAAATTCACAAGCTATAAAAGTTGCCAAGAGCACGAGATAAAAAAAACCAAAAAAAAAATTCAAAGTAACTGTAAACACTAATGACGCTTCGCGAAGTAGAAAAAAATACAACCGTACGCCACAAGCGAGTAGAGAGAAGTGGAAGACAACAACAGCATAATAGTCAGCTGATGTGTATTTTAGCAATACAAATTTCAGGGATGCCGGATATATATTTTATAATGAATAAAATTGAAGTTATTGATAAAAAATGTAATAATATCGCGAAAAACTATAAAAAACACATAAATTTATTTCTTTATTGTATTTTTGTAATGTTCTTTTATGTTTAATATTAAAAAAAAGTTTTTGTTTTTATTTTTCCATTTTATATATATAATGGCAACACTATATTTGTTTAGTGCTGCCCGTCAAAATAGAAAATAGCCTAAATTGGCAGCAGCAGCAAACGCTGTGCTGCCATTAAAATAATCGTTTTCATTTAAATACATGTATTTTATTTTTGACATATTGCTGCTTGCTGTCTGCTGTCGTCTATGTGTTTAGAGCTTGTATCATAAACTAATTTGCATACATACTGTGGTGTGTATTAGAAAAAAATTGTTGGCAAAAAACAAAACATAAATTGTTAAATTATAAACATCAAAATGGACAGCAAGAGGTAAGTAAAATCAATATATGTACATGCAATTAAAAAAGGAAATAAATCTATTAAAATTAGTTTGAAAAATCAACAATTCAGCAGCTTCGGAAGCTTCAGAAGCTTGTGGAGTTCATGGAGGAAAACCCGGAGTTCGCCAGAGGAACACCTGTGTTTGGAGCCAACAAGTTCTCAACGGAGGAGAAATGGGTAACTATTTCCAAAAACCTCAACTCCAACTGACCTCCAACTCGTTCAATTGCTGAGTGGAAAAAGGTAAGTAAACACACACGTGTGTACATATGTATATGTACTTATTCGTATGGTTATTGTATCTATTACGTTTTATTTACAGACTTGGGCTGATTTGAAGTCCAGAAAACAAATTGCTGAAAATAAAAAAAGCCAACAGGAAACAGGTGGAGGCTTTTACCGTTTTAATTATTTGACAGAACTGGGGCAGATGTTTGACCGCCGTCGGCCGCAGCTCCTAGTGGTAAGGCATTTGGTAGTAAGGCGGAAACCGCAATAGATGACTGTTTTCAATCGCTTCTGAAGACGCCTCCAAGAAGCACAAAAGTTGTTGCGGTAATAACCCCAAGTAGATCAAGAGAGAAATCTATTGAACTCACATCAGAGCTCACCGAAAAACAACCGTCGCAGAACCTACAAGACAGTCCAACGAAAAATGCCTTTAATCTTCGGGAAAATCATAGCGACGACGACATGCAGCCTGCTTGCTCCTCAGCTAAAAAACGGAAATCAGCAGTCGATGAACAGTTGACTCTCATTCGCCGTCAGCTTCAGGTAGCTAAAAACCATGCAGCAGCAAGCACAGAGCAGGAAAATGCCATGAAAAGATAGGCTGCTGCTGCTGAATTGCAAGCGGAATCGGCGAAAAGACAAGCTGATGCCGCTAAAACTCAAGCAGCTTGCATGAAGGCATTAGTGACTATCTCTGAACGAATAGAGAGAAAAATTGAAGACTATTTTTAGTATAGGAAATTATGTAATTTATATTTAATTGTGTATGTATATTTAGGATGTGTAATTTTTTTTTTTTTTATTGAAAACTGGCCATTGTATGTATTTTGTTTCTGAATTACATACATAAATACTTGTTATTTTTGTGTTTAATTTTATTTATTGCTTTGTTTTTTGTTTTTTTTTTATTATTATTTTCTTGTTTTTGATTTTTGAATTATTTTGTTTTGTACTTATTATTTTTTATATTTTTGGTTTTGGCATTATTTTGTTTTTTAATTTTTTGTAAAATTTTTTAAATATGTAAATATGTAAATGCTTTTCATAGAACAAATATAATTCTTAAATGTTTTTTTGTGTAATTAGTATCCCCACTTAGATATTGCAATAATTTGTGCGATTTCGTATAAACGGATTATTATTAAAAAAACATTAAACTGAACTCCGAGATTTAAAATCCATATGAGGATTTTACTTTATTGAAAAACTCCAAATCATATTTACAAATAGTGATGAAGAAATAAATTATTTGTTGTTGTCGTACTTATAATAATAATTAAAAATATAATAATTAAGTAAATGAAATGAAAATCAAAAATATAAAAAATAATAACTAAAAACAAAATAAATTAAAAATAATTAAAATACTAAAGTTAACCAAAAATCTAAAATAATAATTACATAACAAAATTAACCAAAAATTTAAAATAATAATACATAATTAGAAAACAAAATAAATAAAAAAATAAAAAATATAGCAAAAATTATAGTTAAACTACAAATTTATTGTTATATTTCTTATTGCTCTGGATGCAGATGGTTCCAATTCTTCAACTTCATCAATTTCTGCGTTTGCGTAGCTTTCGATGGTAACTTGCGGTGCTAAGCATTTATAATATGTGCACATATTGTGGATTGCACAACATACATTTATTATTTTTGTTGCTTTTTCAGAATCATAGTGAAATTCCCAAGATTCGATGATAGATCGGAATCTATTTTTTAGCACACCAAAGCAACGCTCAACAACATTACGTGAAGTGGAGTGATTGTTATTGTAACGCCTTTCACAGTCATTGCTGGGATTTCTGAATGGTGTCTTCAAATATGGTTTCAATTTATACCCTGCATCACCTAAAAAAATGCAAAAATAAATAAATTAACACCTTAAATTTCTAAGTACCAAGAACCCATCTATTTCTGCGCCCACTTTCGCACTTTTCATTAACCTTCTGCTCGCTATAGCTGTGTTCACATAAAGTAGCATACATACATATGTATACATATATAGAAACAAAAAACTTACCACAATCGCATTTATACTGTAGTAACCTTTCCTGTTATAGTATAAATGCTTCACACTATTAGCTGGAGATTTTATTTGGACGTGAGTTCCATCGACGCAGCCAATTATTCCAGTGGCTAAAAACTGCAGAAATGTTGCAAGATTAATATCCGGGCATATGTAAGTACTCCCATAAGAAGGTGCGCACTTAGATTGTAATTTTTCCAAGAGCATTTTAAAAATATATTTCGTCACGCGAAAGTTTGCAACAAATCTGATACAAAGAACAAATTGATAAATTTATTTTTTATACATATGCATGTACTTTTATAATTGTTCATTCACACACTGATTTAATAATTAAAGCAATTTAAAATAGACGAGACTATTGTAAAACATAAATGAACTATTTTGTTACCTAGGGAAATAAAAATATTGCATAAAAAAACATTATTAGTGCCTAAAAAACAAATATTTAAAAATGGCTGAGTGCCATCAGTTTAAAACAGCGATTCGCGGTGAATCGGGATTAATGTGTGAAGGTGTTTGCAAAAAAATAAGTATATCACAGTGCTAAACAATTTTCTGGAATCGATCAGTACGCACGTGGAATATTGGATTCTGGAGGCTTTATACGATTTATCTGTTACTACGTTTATACGCACGTCTTATTTGCAAATATAACTATTTGCAAATAACTAATTCACTGTTTATACGGGAAATTGCATACAGAACTTATGTTATTATTAGTGATGCCATGTGACGAAAATATGATTGTTTGGTAAGTAAAACACAAAAAACGTTCATGAAGTGGCAACGTCTTACTTTTTAGTTGCAAATAGTGTCGTTATTCACGACTTGTCTAAGTGAGTTAATAAGTTACAATAAAAAAGTTATACGGCAACATTCTTCTTTTTATTTGCAAATAAGACGTGCGTATAAACGTAGTATGTGACGACTGTGTCCAATATATACATAACATAGATTTGGTGCTTAGTGATGTACAAGAAAATGAAAAAAAAAACAATGAAAACTTGGCTGAATATAAAGGAAGATTTAAAGAGGCACTAAAAGAAAACGAGCGCGAGATTAAACAGCTTCTTGAAGCAATTGAAAAAAGATATGTACGGTGAAAGACTTAAAAAAACTGGATGACGCACAAAAATTCTGTGACTTAACTGTAAAAGAAATAAAAAGTATTTATGGTAATATAAACGATCACGAAAATAACAAAAAAGAAATGTGTAATGAAATAAAGAAAGTAATAAGCGAAACAAGTGCTAAACAGAATCATATGTCGTACTCAGAGGCGGTTAAAAAAACATCGGTGATACCAGACTTAAATAAACAAATCTCAGTAATCGTTAAGCCAAAGGAAAAACAGGGAGGCGAAAAAACAAGAGAGGAGCTCAATTAAAAGGTTGACCCGGGAAATTTAAAAATTACAAATGTAGAAAGTAGAAGAAATGGAACCGTAGTGATACAAACTGAAAACGCGGAAGAAAGAGAAAAGATAAAGAACGCAATACAAAATGAAATGAGTGATGACTATGAAATAAGCGGGCCTAATCCAAAAGATTCAAACGGTGACATAAAATACATGAGTTTTAAATATTCAGAATCAGAGATAATTGAAAAACTGAAGAAACAAAATCCGTTTTTGAAAGGCCAGTAATATGAAAATAATAAAAACTTACGAATACAAAAAAAAATAATCGGGCAATATACAATGTGAAAATAGCTACTGATAGTGAAACATATTCAAAACTAATGGATGAGAAAAGAATTAATATAGGATGGGAACGATGTAAAGTATTTGACGGAACTGATGTGCTTCAATGTTTAAAATCAAAGGCTTTAATCATTTAGCTGCTGAATGCAAAAATGAAGAAACATGCTATACGTGTCATGGAAATCATAAATATAATAGATGCAAAAATGATATCATAATAAAGTGTATACACTGTGTATGGACAAACAAAAAACTAAATATGGGCTTAGATGTAAATCATTTAACGAATAATAGACATTGTCCAGTTTATCAAAACAAGCTATAAAATAGGAAAAGAAAAATGGGATTTTAATATTATATTGTTTGTTGTTGGCTTAGCTAGGTATATGCCTGCATTTCATTGGCGCTAAGCCAACAACAAACAATATAATATTAAAGTGGTTATTTTGGAGAATATCTCGAATAACGAATTTGATAAATATTGAAAAATGGGATTGTTTAATTAACAACTAAAGAATATAAAAGCAACTTACACAAACATACAAGGACTAAGAAATAATTTTAATCAAGTAGAAATATTAGCAGCAACCGAAAACCCTGATTTCATCATATTAAATAAGAATAAAAAATTATAATCAAGCTATTACTTTTTCAAATTCTTTGCGAACAGGAGGGGTAATCATATATTTTCAGAAAGATTGGAATGTAGTAAAATATTTTGAAGTAGTAGAAGACCAATTATTGAGAAGAACAATTATTGATTACGTAATCACAAACACTAATAAAATACCGGTACAAAACAGTAACACGAATAAAATATCGGACCATGAAATTATTGACATCATAATTGAAAGTGAACAAAATGGCGCTATAGAGACATATACCAAAGATGTTCAAATAGATAAAGCAAGATTTAATAGGGAATTAATTCCTTTGCTAAGATACGAAGACATGAAAGATGTAAATGAAAATGTGTATTACTTCGATAGCTGTTTTGAGCAAACAGTAAAAAATTAGTTATAAAAAAGAAAATAAAAGAGCAAAATAACGTTAGCAAATGGTATAATCATGAAATAAGTACAATGATAAAAAATCAACAAATACCAAATAGCAAAATTTGAAAATACGAATTATACATGGGAAAACTACAAAGCCATTAGAAATCTGTACAAAACGAAAATAGAAAATGAGAAAAATAAATAAACTTTATTTTATTTTTTTATTAAGCTTAAGGTCTTGTTTGTTTTATAAAACAAACAAATAAATATCCTGAAGATTGTACTCGATGTTTTTTGAATGAATAAAATCTTTATTAGTATTTTAAAATACTCTACAATACTTTACATATATGTAATTATATTAACAAAACTATTAGCAATATTTTCTTCAATTAGGAATAAAATTTAACAAAATTAATAATATGTTTTTTAAATAATTTAAAATTATCTTCATTTTTTATATAATTTGGCATAGAGTTGTATAGTTGTAATCCTTTATAGAAAAGTAATCGTTGCATTGCTGTTGTCGCTACTCTTTCAATTCTAAAATGGTTCGCATTCCTTAGTTGATACGGTTGTAAATCTCCCACATATTTCAGTTGTTCGCTTAAGTACTCCGGTGCTTCTCCTCTTTTTATTTTATGTATGAAACAGATAGTGTTCATTTTTAGCCTTTGTTCTATGTTGAGCCATTTCAAAGATTCCAACATGAACCGAATAGATGTATATCTATTGCATCCCAATATTGTTCTCATTGCCCTATTTTGCAGTTTCTGTAGTCGTTCCAGTTGATTCGTTGTACAGCACGTGTATAATATTGTTGACCCATACTCAAAATGTGGTTTAATTATAGTGTTGTATATATTTATTGCTGTTATAACCGAGATTTGTTTTCTGATTCTCTTGAAGAAGCCAATTTTTTTGCCGATTTTTTTACAAATAAAATCAATGTGCTTTTTAAATTTTAAATCTTTATCAATTATGAAACCTAAATATTTTATGTGATCAACCTTTTCTATAACTTGATTGTTTATTTTAAAAATATTGTTGCTGTCCGTATTTATTTCCATTATTTTCATTTAATTTAAGTTTATTCATGTTAAGCCACTCAATTACATTTTCCATATCCTCTGTCAGGTATTCATAGCATTGTTCATAAGATTCTCCTTCCATGAAAATAAGTGTATCATCAGCATACATAACAACTTCACTTTTCTTTAATATGGTCGGCATATCATTTATATATAATAAATAATAATGCTCCCAAAATTGATCCCTGTGGAACTCCGTAGTCATTGCTCTTTATGTCCGATTTTGCTTTGTTTACTTTGGTAATTTGCTTCCTGTTTGTTAAATAAGACTTAAACCATTGTAGTTCTTTTTCTCTAACTCCATATCTATGTAATTTTTGCAGAAGTAGACTTCTTTCAATTGTTTCGAACGCTCTTTTAAAATCCAAAAAAATGCCTACCATCTTTTTGTTTTTTTCAATTTTTTTCCATCTGTTTATTAAAAAGTTTAATGCCGTTTCGCATGAGAATTTTTTTCTGAAACCTGATTGGTACTTTGATAGTATATTTTTACTTTCAATATATTGCTCCAATTGATCCTTTACCACTTTCTCTAATATTTTTTCGCATGTTTTTAGTGTATTTACTGGTCTAAATTCCTCGCATTTTTTAGTATTTGCAACTTTTTCAATTGGTGTTACCATTGATATTTTCCAGTTTTCAGGAAACTCACCGATTTCCATGGATGTGTTAATTATATCAAGGAGAAATTTTCCTACTATATTCCAGCTGTTCAAAATCATGTTTATTGATATTTTGTTGTAGTCCGTTTTGTTTTTTAAATGTTTGCATATTTTTCGTAGTTCATCCAATGTTATTGCCCGAAACTTAAATTGAGAGTTTATCACCGGTATTTCATTTACATATTGCACATTTTTTATATCATCTCTAATACATTTTATACTACTTATAAAGAAATTATTAAAATTATCAGCTATTTTGAGATCTTGATTATATTCCTTTTCGTTAAATATCACAGATTTAATTTCATTTTGAGATCTTTTTAAAATGAGTTTTTTAATTTCCCTCCACATTACTTTTTGATCTTTAATGTTATTTATTTTACTATTTAAATATTTATTTTTTTTTAATTTTCTAGTTGGACTTTGTAATTATTTCGCGTTGATTTATATCTTTCCCATGCGTCATTAGTATTCTGAATTTTGGCTATTTGGTATTTACAAATTTTATCCCTTTTCATACGTCTCAATTCTTCATTAAACCATTTGCATTCATTATTCTCTTCAACAGTCTTTAACTTCGTTTGTTTTTTTACTGCATTTTCTAAGTATTGATCGAAAATGTTTACATTATTGTTTAAATTGTCATTTGTATTAAATTGTTGTATATTCATTATTTGTGTATTATATTTTAATTTGTTGTACTTAAATATTTCAATTTCTTTAAAATTTTTTGAACCACAATTGTGTTCTGAGTTATTAATTGTTATTTCGATTGCTTCATGATCGGACACTTTATTTGAGTTACTGATATTTGCCGTTATGTTCTTACTATTCGTTATAATGTAATCAGTTAATGTTCTTGAGCTCCGTGTTATTCTCGTGAAGTCTTTCATTATCTGTTTAAGGCCATTGTCATTTAATAAGCATTTTAGTTTTTCTTTATAAAATCCTTCTATACACCAATCTATGTTAAAATCTCCTGCTATTATAATATCACAGTTGACTTCATTTATTTCTTCTAAAACTTCATCAAACGCCATTATAAACTCGTGTTCTGCACTACTCGGTGATCTATACACAGCTGTTATTATAAATTTGATGTTCTAATATTTTGCTACATATGCAGTTATCCAAATTTTAGATTCAACCACTTTTTCAACGATCTTTCTCATGTTCCATTTCTTTTTGACATATATTGTTACTCCACCCGTCCTTGTTGAGTTGGATAATGTTGCAAATTGGTTGTATCCTGTTAGTTGAGTTTCTTCCTCCTTTGCATTTTCCGTTAAGTGGGTTTCGGTTAGTATAATAAATTCATGTTTTTTTGTTTCTGTTATTACTTCCAGTTGGCTGTAATTATTTATGATCCCTTAAATGTTCGTGTATATACCGCATACCTGCCTTGATTGTTATGCTGTAAGCCCCCATCTTCTTTTTTTCGCGTTTAGTTTGTTTTGGTACACAGGACAATCTCTATCGGATGTGGGATGATTTTCATCAAGACCAAGTTGTAACCTGTTGTTCATTCTCATACAATTTATGCATTTATTTAAAACTTCTTGACTACACTCATTGGATTTATGGCTTCCATGACATTTATAGCAAATCTCTTGATACTTACATTCTGATGATTTATGATTGTATCCTTTGCACTTAAAACATTGTATAACATCAGTACCATCGTACACTCTACATTTCTCCCATCCAACATTAACTTTTTGTGCGTTCAATATTTTACTGTATGATGTGTTATCAATCTTTAAAATTGCATTATATATTTTAATACCATTTCTTTTATATTCAAACAATTTAATAACATATATTTCACTTTCAATAAGAAAATCATTTTGTTTTATAAGTTTTTCAATAATCTCATTTTCAGTTAGTTTAAATGTCATACCAATTAGTTTTACTTTCATTTCAATTTGGTTAGGTACTTTAATTTCATATGATTCACCCATTCTATTTTGAATTGTTTCTTTTATTTTTTCTCTTTCTTCATTGCTTTCACTCTGAATTACCACAGATCCGTTCCTCCTTTGTTCTATATTAATTAACTATTTTGAAATCCACAGGATTAACCTTCTAAAATACAGGTATTTTTATCTCGGCAACTTTTTACATATTTGTCTATTTAAAGTACATGCATATGTATTTTTTGTTAAATTTATAGGGAGGAAAAAAAGGAAATGGGGCCTTCTGGTGGGAGCCCATCCAGCTGGAAATTTTATAGTGCAGTGCACCGCATCATTGGGAGCAATGCAGCGGTGCAGTCAAATAGATTATTACATATCGCGTGGCAAAACTCTGTAACGATTTCACCAACAGTGCTGCGTCCCACACCGAATAGACTGCCAACAGTTCTATATTCCGATGCCGATCCTAATGCGAATAATGCGATTGCCACTCTCTTATCTAGTGGAATACAAAGCCTCATATTGGTATCCAACCTTTCAATACATTTTATTTTTTCACATAATTTTTTGAAAGCCCCCCTGTTGAGGCGAAAGTTTTCTTTAAATCTGTTGTCGTCCATCGTAAGGATATCATGCTCCCAAAAAGTGCTATTCCGGTCCTTTAAAAATATCATATTTATATGAATTATATACTACATGTATAGATAATATTAAACCTACAAATTTCCACACTTCCCTTTCTCTTATCTCATAGTATTCTTCTGCGATCCAGACTTGTTGCAACAAATTCAAATTTATGGTTGCTAGTGCACGCACAATTTGTGTATTATGGAGCAGTTTCATCAAAAGAAATTTCAACTTTCTTGAAAATAAATGTTGATTTTCCATCAACAGCATAACTGCTAATTCTACACTCCGTTTTTTATCCATTTTATGTGTAAAAGTAAACTCTATGTAAATATTTTAAATGCCAAAACAAAAAATCTTTGCCGTTAAACATACACTTCTTTGCAAACAAACAGCTGTTTACTAAATGCAGAAACCGTCGTCTGTCACCGTAAATATTTAATTCAAATTAGTGAGCTCTTAATGCAAATTAACTGTGTCTTCTGTCTAGGGCATTATTTAAATCTTCTTTAGTTTTAAAAACATTCTGCTTTGGTTTAACAATAAGCGGGTTTTGTTTATATTTATCTGGCATCACTATATTGCTTTTTTCGATGAGTACCGAAATATCGATAATAATTTAAAATAAAAATTTAAGACCTTAAGCTTAATAAAAAAATAAAATAAAGTTTTTTAATTAAACAAAAACGGTCAAAAATTTAGAACATATATGAGAAAAATAAATTTATAAATAATCAAATAAACAACGCGAAGGATCAAAAACAAATGTGGAGAGAGATTAAAGAGCTGGTTCTTAAAAACATAGAAATGTGATAACATCAGTGATATTTAATCAAGTAGAATATAATAACAAGATTCAAATTGCTAAACTTTTCAATGAATACTTTATTGACAGTATTAAGTTAATAAGAGAATGAACTGAAAAAGTACAATATATAAATAAAATACCGGTAACAAATAAAAACTTTACGTTTAGTGCAATAACACTGTGTGAACTAAAAAATATAGTAAAAGAATTCAAAAATAAACCTGACTATACTAAAGTATCAACAAAAATCATACTAGAAAACTGGAATGTTACGGAAATAATTTTGCTAAAGATCATAAATAAATCAATGGAAACGGGAGTGTTCCCTGAAAGCTGGAAAGAGACAATAGTAACCCCAATTGAAAAAATTTATAAAACAAATAAATGTGAGGAGTTTAGACCAATTAATACCTTGAAAATATTCGAAAAAATATTAGATAAAGTAGTAAAAATCCAATTGGAAAGATATATTGAAGAAAACTATTTTTTATCAAATTACCAATCTGGCTTTTGAAAAAAGTTTTCGTGTGAAACCGCAATAAATCATGTAATAGACGAGTGGAAAAATATAGGAAAAACTAAGAAAATTATGGCAGTTTTTCTTGACTTTAAACCGGCTTTTGAAACAATCGACAGAGACATAATGTCAGAAAAATTGTATATGTACGGTATAAAAAGCATTGAATTAAGGTGTTCAAATCTTATCTGGAAAATAGGAGACACATAACAAAAGTAGAGGGAATGAAATCATGTGAAATGAAAAATGACTTTGGTGTTCCCCAAGGATCAATTCTGGGTGCATTAATGTTTATTATTTATGTATATAAACGATATGCCATACGTTATTGAAAAGTGTAATATAATGCTATATGCGGATGATACTTTAGTATATTCAGTCGGACAAACGCATGATGAGTGTAGAAGTAAATTGATTCATGATATTAAAAAAATTAGTATGTGGTTGAATATGAATGAATTGAAACTAAATGAAAACAAAACAAAATTATTAGAAATAAATATCACTAGTGACTCAATATTTAAAATTAATGATAAAGTTATTGAAAAAACCTTGGTTTTATATTTGATAAAGAACTGAAATTTAGAGATCATATTGATTATATATGTAAAAAAAATTGCTTTTTTTAAAAGAATAAGGAACAGAATATCAACATTTTGAGTATGGCTCAACAATTCTCTTTACGTGCTGTTTGGATTCACAAATAGAAAGAATGAAAAAATTGCAAAATAAAGCGATGCGTAGTATCTTAAAATGTAACCGACATACATATATTTCTGCGATGCTAAATGCTCTTAAATGGCTCAACGTAAAACAAAGACTTGGACTGAATACAATATGTTTTATTAAAAAAAATTAGAATGGGAGAGGTACCAGAATATCTATGCGAAAAAATAACATAAGTTGGTGACATACAACCGTACGAGCTGCGAAATTCTGATAACTTCAGGATCCAACGTGCAACATCAACAGCGATGCAAAGATCATTACTCAATAAAATACTCAGGCTATATAATGGAATTCCAAATAATTTAAAAACAGAAATGAATCTCAATATATTTAAAAGAGAAGCTGTAAAATTTGTAAAAAATAATATCTAATGGGCTCTAAAATTAAATAGTGTATATAAAGTATCATTAATACTAATAATAATAATAATAATAATCTCCAAAACATTGAAATTATCTCGCAGTTCCCTACGATTCAAATAGGCGATCGGAGAATTCCAAGAAATGAAGAGCTATCCACACATCCATTGTTTAATTTTTTTACATTTATTTTTACAAATTTAGATTTTTTTTATTTTTTATTTACTAATTTTGTTTGTATTGACAGCTGGTCAACATTAGGTAGGGTTGTATTTACCTTCAAACAATTAAGTAGTATATTTTATACATTCTTAAAAAATCGCTGCAAAATATCTAAATTTATGATATGACACTACTTTTATATAATAATACGTAATAGCATGTTTCCACAACTTGAATCTCCTGTTTCGCTTTCTGAAGCAAATTTTGAATCATGCTGTTTACACGACTCATCTACCTGCTTCGATTTTATAATTTTTTTTCTTTCCATTGTTTTTTTAACTTTTATAAAATTTAAATAAATTAACTTTTCACTGAATTCAAATTTATTATTACGCCTAGGAAACACACACACAAAAAAAATTATATTTTTTAACTTTTCACTTTTAAATTAGCTTTGTTTGCAAAAATATTTAAATTTGACAACTAGTGCAGATAAACTTACGATAAAAATTGATTCGCAAGTAGATTCAATATGAATCTACCTGCTTCGCTCTCAAAATTTTGTATGTCGATCAGTGTTGCCGTTTGAAAAAATTTTTTCCGCCCAAAATTTCCCTAAAAAGTGCCCAAAATCGACAATTTATGCCCAAAAATTCAAGAGTTGAAAAAGTATACACTGATATATTAAAAGTGGGGACCTTTTTTCCTTCCTCACTTTTCAAATGCTGAGAAGTATACTCTTTTGCAGCATGAAGATGTTGGAAAAATAAAAAACTTTTTTAACCCATTTTAGCCCACTGTTCGAGTTTTCGAACACCAATTTTTACTATTTTCAACCCAATTTTTTTCTATGACGATGTATAAGCGGAGAAAAACATCGCAAAAACAAAACAATGATGCAGTGCCATAGTAAATTTTGTTGGCTTTCAGAAATTTATTATAATGCTCACCTCCCCTCCCCACAATGGGCTTTGGCGGTATGTTGAAAAGAACCTTATATTTAGACCAAATTTCTAGATGGAAAATAAGAGATATTAAAATTAATTAGATTTTCAAAACTAAATTATTTTAAAAGAAAAAGGTTAATTTTAGCTCTGGTTAAAGTTCAATATGCCTCCGGTCAGAAAAAAAATCTGGGGACGTTCTAAATTAGCTGTTCGAAAAATCGAACAATGGCCATAGTGCGCAACTCTACATCACAGGGTATGAGTGATGGGCGACGCATGTGCGTGTGTGTGCATGGAACTTGTTTGTTTATTTTTAGCGAAAACCGTTAGTTTTCTCCGTAGATTTGCTTGTTTTATTCTTTTATAAAATTGTAATTAGCCGATGATGGGGCGTCCTGCCCCTGATTTGAAGACTGGCAAACAACTGCCAAAAGGTAATATTTATTTATTTAAGTTAAATTTTTATAGCTTTATTAATATTTTTCAGGTGAAAATGATGCAAAGCTTGATACAGCCAACAAAATTATCTGCTGTCGTTGGCAGGATAAACGTGAGGTCACGTTGCTGTCAAACTTCACTGGAGTTTACCCGACAACACTGACTACACGCAGACAAAGACAAAAAGAAGGGCAGTCTAGCCAAATCAATCTTGACCAACCACAATTAATTCGACAATATAATTTGTTTATGGGTGGCGTTAATCTACACGACAACGCTGTTTCCAATTATCGCGTTTCGGTACGTTCAAAGAAGTGGTATTGGCCTCTTTGGCTAGCCATTCTAGAATCTTCTGCCGTCAATGCCTGGAAAATAAACGTATTAGTTAACAAGCAGCTGGGACAGCGACCCATTACACAGCTGGAGTTTCCTGTAAGCCTAGCAACGAACTTGCTGCTAACTTCTGACGAGGATAAGGGCCAACATGTTTCAGACGAGTCTGACGTAGAAGGCACCACTTCGGATAAGACTTTTGAGCCTCGTCAACCATTTCCTCGTGCTTCCGGACATCATGAGGTTGTTTTGCAACCTCAAAAAAAGGCCAGGCGATGCCAAATTTGCCATGAACCCACACTAAGAATGTGCAACAGGTGTCAAGTGCACTTGCACCTAAAGACGTGCTTCTCTACCTACCACAAATGGTAAAACTATGTAAATATGTTATATGTAACAGAAAATCAACACAATAAAATGAACTGTATACGTTAACAATAAAAAAAATCGTGTTTCAGTGAATCTTTCAATTATTTAAATCAACTTCTGTCAAACCTCACATATTAAACTTAAAGTTCAGAGAATGGCCATTGTTCGACTTCTCGAATAGCAGATATCGGAGAAACTATATGAGATAGCAAAATTCTGCCAACGAATTTGAGTTCAGCAGAACTTAGTTACCTTAGATAAATCAATTTTAATAATAAATTCAATACTTTTTGCAACTTGACCCAAAATGGGTTAAATTTGTATTTAAAAAAAAAAAATTCCTTGTTTTAAAAATTTTTATTTATTTTTTAAATTTATACTTATAAAAATTTGTATTTTTTTTTTAAATTTGTATATGAATGACATAAAATAAAAAAAAACTAATTACCTTACATACATTTAAACAAAAATCAATAATTCAGTCTTTTTTTTTTGTTTTTTATAAAATTATTTAGTATGCTTTATAAAAAAACTCAATATGTCAAAACGGCAATATGTAAAAAATAAAAAAAAAATATCAACATGCCGCAAACAAAAAATGCCCAAAATGCGCCCAAATCATAAATTTTAAATTTTTTATGCCCACTTTTGGGCATAAATGCCCACTTTCGGCAACACTGATGTCGAAGCAAGTTGATTCGTTCATGATTGGGATGTGAACTAAGAATAGAGAGCGAAGCAGGTGCCGTGGAAACATGCTATAAGGGTGAATTCACCCGTTCGTTCTGAACGTTCCGAACGATTTTTTGTATATGTAGTTTGACGTCTCTATTTTTGAGAGAGTGAGAGAAAGAAAGTAAATTTAATGCGGAACAATTTTTTCTTGAATTGGTTTAATTTTAATTATCGTCCAGAACGAATTGAACTGTGCTGCTAGATACATAAATTTTTTATGCAAAACTGAAATGAGCTGCCACATCGTATTATATCTACATATGTATGTATAATAATATACAGAGTATATTTGTAAATTTTTTATATTTATTTAACAAAATAGCTATTAGAACATGCACTCGACTTTTATTCATTTGTATATTTTTTATTTTATAAAAATTTGTTAAATTTAAAACAAAGCAAATTGCAATCAACTACCACTGTGCTGCCGGCTTGTAAAAGTAACACAAAACATTTACAGAGTTGTTGCATATGGTAGCTTTGTTTCTACAGAATATTTGTTCGACGCGGGTGAATCTTCTGTGAGCAAACTCTCAGTGAACTAAAATTGTCTCTCAACGAAAATTTCCTGCAGAACGAACGGGTGAATTCACCTTAAGAGCACAGAATATACACAGAATACCCAACTTTGACGTTTAAAAAGGGTCCGAATCATATTTTGCATATACTTTGTATAACGTGCATAAAGTTTGTGTGAAGAGATACCTATATAAAAACAACTAGATTAGCTCTCCCTTTCACACAAACTTTATGCACGTTTTCAAAGTTGTCGGGTCTATGTGTAGTTTATGCTTAAGAGCCTATAATTAGCATATATAAGTCCATGCTTTCTTTCGCATGCATTTTCTTTCGACGTCGGTAAACTGGCCATAAGATATAAAAATCATGTGAGAATAGTCCGGGAAAGCATAGTAAAAATTGTAAAGAATAATTAAAATTTGAAGAAAGGATACGAAACCAATAAAATGTCACGATTATCGAAAAAGCCCAAAATATTACCAACCTTAATTTTAGAGAACAACTATATCTTAAAAACAACATTTTGAATTTTGGCGAATTGTTTGAGACATTACATTTTAAAAAATTTGGTTAAAGAATTTTTTTGGTTATTGCAACAACTGTATATGAACGTTTTTGAGAATTCTAGAAATGCAAAACATGCAAACAGCAACATCTGGTTAACGAGGCCTTAATAGTTCTTTGTAATATGCGTGCATTAGCACAGTTTAGAGTTAATCAGGGGAGTTATAGAAGTCTGTATTGCTTATTATGTTTTTGCAAACCAATCGTGATTTCATTAATTTCGAATTAGTTGTTACTTACATTTGTTTATGTGCCTACAGTTTTTAATTTTACTATTTGGCAGAATATTGAGCTGTATTGTTAAAAGATCACAATCGCATAAAAAGACTACAACCACAGAATACTCAACTTTGAGTATTTTATTTTGCATATCAGTATCATATTTTGCATAAACTTTGTATAAATCATAAAGTTTGTGTGAAGAGATATCTATATAAAAACAGCTAGATTAGCTCTCCCTTTCACACAAACTTTATGCACGTTTTCAAAGCTGTCGGGTCTATTTAGTTTATGACTAGAACTTACAATACAATTTATTTAGTTGCAATAAATTTGGTTATATTTTCCTTTCCATTTAAATTATATATTAGTGGACTGTTCAGTGATTCAGCCTGTTGCCATGTTAGGGTATTTTTGAATAAACTCCAAGATTGTGGAATTTTTTGTCCTATTATTATGTTTTATCATAGGAAATAAAACATCAATGCAAAAATATTTGTATAAAACAAGTATTTGGATATATAAATAAATAAATCCATTAAAAATTTTTAGAAAGTATATTTCTAAAACAAACAAAAAAAGCGCGGTAAGCAGAACTGACAAGTGTCAGCTCCTTGGTTCACTTCCATTCTCAGACATACATATGTCTGTGCTTCCATTAACAATTAACATTAATTCTAGATCGCCTTTAATCACCCCTATCATGAATAAAATGTGAAATTTTTATTCCCATAAAATTTTCATTTCCCAAGTAGGGAAATTTGCTATCATGAATATCATGGGAACGTTTGTTTTGCTATCAATATGTAGTGAGTGTACAATAGGGAAGAAGAAAATATAAATACAACGTAAAAATTATTGAAAATTTGTGGGTAAGTGATGTAAAAAGTAATTAAATTTAAGTCTTATAATTAATATACACAAATTTGTAGTTTAAAAGGTAAAAATGTTCAAAATTGGTGCCATTATATCACTACAATAAGAGGAGATTCAGCAACAGCGGATAGCTCGTCGTGCTTGGCGAGATGCATCTAATCCGCAATCCACTTTTTGGAAGGTAATTTCTAAAGTGTTGTATGCTTTAGAAAAAAATCTCTGCGCAGAATGGATAAAATATCCGTCAGAAGAAGAAACCACAGCTAATTGTCAGGAGTTCTACCGAAAATGTGGCATACCCGGCGTCATCGGGTGTATTGATGGAATACACATCAATAATGTAAGTCCAAATAAAAACAACCACCTTTATTACAACAGAAAAGAAAATTACAGTTTGAATATCACTCTCGTAGTTAAGTATACATTACACATTCATAAATATAATAGCTTGTAATTATGTATATATATACAATTTACGATTTTTTAGATATGCGATAGTAATATGAGAATTACGTTCGTTGATGCCACATATCACGGATCCTGCCACGATTCCTTCATGTGGAATACAAGCCTGTACAGACGTGTGATAGAGCAAAATTTTTTACAAGAAGGGGCACATATATGGCTACTAGGTGAGTGAAAATTTACAAATCAATACATATAAGTGTACAGGTATGATTTATTTATAATGTAATATGAACATTTTTAGGAGACGCCGGATATCCCTTGGAACCGTGGTTATTGATGCCGAATAGAACTCCTGCCCATCGCTCAAAACCACATGCAATGGGTCGGTTATTTTGCATCCTATTGAGAAGCATGTCATGTTGCACACTATTTATTGATTTAGACCTAAAAATAGTTTTTAGTTAATTTATATATCCATTAAAATGTAACAACTACTTACATTTTTTTCTAGTTCCCAAAAAAAAAAAAATAAAGTGAACAAATTGACACAAAAAATGGGAAAATTTCTTTGAAAAATCCATTCATGATAAGGCGAACTTTTGAATGGGAACATTTTTTTGTGCATGTCATTCACCGCTAAATTACATATCAGAAAATAGGAATAAATTTTATGGGAAAAATTATTCATGATCGCACTTTTGGGAAATGGGAAAAAATATTAGGGGAAAAATTATTCATGATAGGGGTGAATATTTTCATTACACCAAAGCATTTTTTTGTCGTTTTCAAAACCAAAACTGTCACCATTGGTTTCTATGACACCCACGGCTGCCAGATTTGACGATTTATCGTCATTTTGACGATTTTTCTTTCAAAATTCGCAAATTGACGATTTGACGATTTTTTTTAAATGTGACGATTTTAGTCTTTTGAACAGTGGCAGCGTTATGTGTTTTATATATCTGTATGTTAGGCAACACAGAAACAAAATATTTTTGTAAATTTGTAACGCTTTTAGTACATCATATACCACGTTTATACGCACGTCTTATTTGCAAATAGAACTATTTGCAAATAACTAACTGTTTATACGGGAAATTGCATACAGAACTTATGTTATTGTTAGTGATGGCAGGTGACGAAAATATGATTGTTTGGAAAGCTGCTATAAAAGTGAAAGAATTAATAAAAATATTAAAATGGCAAAATCGAAAACAATAACATTTTTGGCAATGCAGTTAATACAAAAAAAGAAAAAAAAAATATTGCACAAATATCGCAACAAAGTGCACCAAAAGTTTTTGATAGAATGTAGTGGCAAGGTCTTACTTTTTTTGCAAATAGTGTCGTTATTCACGGCTTGTTAAGTGAGTTAATAAGTTACAATGAAAAAGTTATATGGCAATATTTTTCTTTTTTATTTGTAAATAAGACGTGCATATAAACGTAGTAATAGATTTTTATTTTTGTACATTTGTTTGTATCTATACGATACAATTAAATATTTGTGGATATGTAGGATTGAATTGTTAAGTTTTTGTTTTATTGCTTTTTAATAAAAATAAAAGTGTATAAAAATATTTAATAGCCTTTTGCTTACTTAACGTTTTTGTTCATTCGTACAGTTACATAAATTTAAAAAAGAACAAAATTTTGAGTTTTGATTTCAATGTTATTATACGAACGAAAGAAAACGTTCTTAAATTAGAAAAAGGCAATAAGTATGATAGATTTGTGATTTTTGCTCTACTGTTTTTTAGTAATAATAACAAATTGACGATTTTTTAAAAAAATTTTCTGGCAGCCCTGATGACACCTCTGAATTGCCAATCAGGTTTCTTATGATGAATATTACACAAAATTATGTAAACAGTAAGGATTTTGATAAAGATTTCGGTTAGATGCAAATATACAATAAAAATACAATTAAGAAATTAATAACATCAAACACCAAACACAGTTACTTACTAAACGACAAATCATTAAGAGGCCTTTAAACTGCAACTATGGTTTTGTTATAGTGTTGCCGTTGTTAGCTACTTTAGCATTGATATAGCTTTTTCATTGTTTTTCTCGCTCCCTCTAACTGTGTTAAGTACACGATTCAAGACAGCGCAGCCCTATTATACGTTTGCCCAACATTTTTTCTAACTGTGACGGTGAACATTAATCTCAGTTCTGTTAAAAATTTTTCATAAAAAATCGTATAGAATTTGTCAAAAAATTACATTAATGACGTTAAAAGCTTGCGTAAAGCTCGTCTGAAGATACATGCATAAAAATTTTTTGGTAAAAACCAAAGTATATGAAAAAATTGATATATCCTTTTTGTCTTCGTTGACTGAAAACGAGCAAAGTAAGCTCTGTTTACAGATCTGTTGACGTCTGATTGGGCAGCCACCTTATCAGTTGTGGTATACGCGCTAAACAATTTCGTTTTGGCAATATTAAAATTGCTGGTTATTTGGAGACACGAAAGGTGCCAAGCAAGCTAAAATGTGGAGGATCCAATAAGAAATATATACTGTCTGTCATATATATTTTTACAAAGAATTGTATAAGCGCTTAAATAATAAAGTAAAACAATAAATTTCCAATGCTTATAAAGCGAAATTAAGGAAATAATAAAACAATCGCTTTTTGAACAGACATAAAACAAGAACTATTCTTTGCTGCATGTATGATCTAATGGATAATACCTACATTCGCATGCCACCACATCCGCCCAGCAATGGTGCTGTTAGTTCGGCAGAGCCTTTGGGCGGCAGTGCTAACCAACAAAAAGCGCCACGCAATTTTAAATTACTCTCGGATCCTGCAATTAATAAAGGTGCCATCAAATTATATCGTTTTGATGGTGTCGTACCGAATGATCCGACATACCCTACAGTAATGCCTCGGGATCCGCGTAATCCGGTGATTCGCTTGAGGGCAAGACCAGTGGAACCAATGGTGTTATCAGTACCACGGTATGTACCAAGTTGAAGTAAAACATGCATTTGTATAAAATAACACTCTTGCAGGCTTAAAATTGATCAGAACTATATTGGAAGTCCACCTGCCATTGAAATAACTGTGACCAATTTAAATGATAACATCGATAAGCAATTTCTGGCGCGAATGCTTGATAAATGTGGCACATATGATGATATTGTCATATACCGGCACCCAGCCACTAACAAACACCTTGGGATTGCGAGAATTGTGTTTGAGAGTGTTAAAGCGGCACGTCTGTGTGTTGAAAAATATAACGAAAAATCTGTAATGGGAAAGGTGAAGTAAATAATATATATATAAATATATATTCGTGTAATTAAACTGTTATATATATGTTTGCTTAGATTTTAAGTGTTTTTCATGATCCATTCGGAAGTGTGTGTAAAAAATCAATAGAAACCTTAATATCTGCTAAACCTAGAGTTCCCCCTGCTGCTGTTAGTAGCTCAACAGTTGCTGTAGCTACAGTACCACCGCCACTGAACGCAGAACTTGATTTGCATGCAACGTCCAAACCTTTGAACACGACCACGACAACACATTCGGAGTATCAGCATGAGTACACCTCTCGTGTGCCGCAAAATGATTTTGATTGCTCCATAGCAACTTATAATAAGCATTCGTATAGATCAGAACGTGATTGTGAAAGATTTACGCATAGCAGATCAGACAGGTATGCCGAGCAGGAAAAATCTTCATATCGTGATAAGCGGAAAAATCGCGAGCAAAGTCGTGACAAATACGGATCTTCATATATTAGTCTAAGACATGATAAAGATCGTTCAAAACACCATCATTACCATAAACGCGAACGGTCAAGGGAGCGTAGTGACGAACGCGGAAGCTTAAGTGTTAATAGGCGCGACAGGGAGCGCGATCGTGATAGAGTTCGTAATTATGATAAATCCCGCGAACGTGATCGCGATAGACGAGATCGTGAGCGTGATTACCGTGAAAGAGACCGGGAACGATCTAATGATAAAGATCGCGACCGCTCTACTAAAACCCGTGGAAGCGAAAAGTACAATACGACGTCACGCTATCCACGTGATTATGGTGATTCGGCTTCAGGAGGTCCACCCCCAAAGCATTATCCATCAGCCAGCAGTGTGTACTACCCTGCCCAATCAAGTGTTTCACAACAGCCAGTGCATATGGTGAGCTCATCAATTTCAGGTTCATATTCATATCACGCTTATGGTTATTCAAGTGAAAACAGTACAACTCCACATATATGGCATGGAGCAACGCGGACATGGCCGGCTCATCAGCCCCCACTTCAACCACATACACAGCCTCCCCTTCCCCCACCTCCACCTGATGGAACACCAGATTGGGACGAGCCGGAACCACCACCACCTGGTCATGATGAAATAACAAATACCACAAAGAAAGATCACAAAGATGTTCCATCAGCAAACAAATGTTTGATGGAGAAAAACGATAAGAGTATGACAAATAAGGCAGAAGTATCAGAAACTGATGTAGGCAATGTTGATTTGGACACACGTATTGCTCTCATGTTTAAGGGTAAATCCTTTGGCAATGCACCACCTTTTTTGCAAATGGATAGTAGCGAATCGGATGCAGAAAAAGGTGGTCATAGCGAAGAAGCAGAGCGCGAATTGAACTCAAACTCTCATGATTTATCATCTTCAAATTCTTTAAGTAAGAAAAATAAACGGCCGAATGTGCCGTCAACTACAAAAAGAATAAATACCGTCGAGCATGGTGCAAGCGATATATCATCTAGTGAAGATGACATATTACATAAAAAGGATTCGCATAGTCCAATATATCAATCGAAGCAAAAAGATGATGACCGCATGTCGCTCTCTAGTTTATCATCGAACGATGGTACAAAACATCAGAAAACGGATTGGGATAAAACGAAAGAAAAACCACAAATTACTTTATCTGGAACGCCAACGGTTACCTCTTCTGAAATATGTGCAAGCGTCACCGCTGCATACATATATCCTCCGCATCCATCATCAAATCCTTATTATTACCCTAGTGGAGGATATGCGTCGTATCCAACGCCAGATAGTAGTTCAGCGCAATATCTTCATCCTGCCTATATTCAATCGTCCTATTTGCCAGGCATAAGCGGTAGTTTACCTACTTTTCCAACAAATACTGCCGCCGCATATGTTAATCCTTATGGCGACGCTTATAAATTTTATCGTAGCGATGGTTATTGTAGTTATATGGGCCATCATTCAAGTGTTTATGATGATCCTTACAAAATATATATCGAAGAAGTAGTGAAAAAAGTAAGTGATGAGCTCAAGCAGATATTAAAGCGAGATTTCAACAAAAAAATGATTGAAAGTACTGCCTTTAAACATTTTGAAGCATGGTGGGATGATCAAATGCAAAAAAACCGCCGGCACAAAAGTGAAAATGAAAAGGCTGCGTACGAAAAATCCACCGCCATTGTGTCAGCCGCGATTAATAGTACAACTGCACCAACTACTAATCGAATAGACAAACCGCCTGATATCAATCAGTTGATTAACAGCCATCGAGACTTATCTGATTTCAATTCTGCTTACCCAGCTCTTGGACTACGTGCGTCGATACCCAAGTTACCATCTTTTCGTCGTATACGGAAGCAGCCCAGTCCAAAATCGCAAAAGGGTGATGGTGAAAAGCATCTTAGTGATCAGGAGGAAATGGTACATGGCTCAGACTCAGAAAATAATGATTCGAACTTGAGCTCGACGCAGCTGGTGAACAACATGAAGGATTCAAAGGATACGACGAAATCTTCATCCGCTACCCCATCAGCGCGAGTGAAACGAAAAGGCAGCTCTTCAAGCTTCTTTTCTTCGTCATCGTCTAGCGAGGGTGAAAATGATGATGAGGATGATGATGTGGATGGAAGTTCAGGAGATGGCGATGATAGTGCGAGCGATGATGAAATGAGTTCAATATCAGAGGATGACTTAAAGACTAAATCTCGAAAAGAAAAAACAATTCAAAAATCGCGGCAATCAATTTCACAAGACCTTTACTCTGATTCCGAAGATGATGATGAAACCAAAATGTCAGTAAAGCTAGCTATAACACAATCTACAGAAACAAGTAATGACATAGTGGGGAAAAAGAAAGTCTGTTCTGACTCGGATGAAGATTCGAAAAAATCTTGTAGAAAACAAGATGTAAACAAAAATTTAACAGCTCTCTTGCCTTCACATGCTTCTGACTTGGAAGACATAAGCAAAGACAGCTCGCTTAGTTTGGGAGATGATTTACCAGATAACAAAACTGGCACAAAAGCAGTCGTTGGGGAGGTGCCTAGAGCAAAATCTGGAGACAGCGGTGAAGCTCTGCTGGATATGAATGATGATAAAAAAGAACCCGAAGACAAACCTGATCGAAGCCAAAGGAAATGTGTGTTCGAATACGATAGAATATATAGTGACTCCGAAGAAGAGAGAGAGTATCAAGAAAGACGCAGGCGAAATACTGAATATATGGCTCAAATTGAGCGAGAGTTTCAGGAAGAACAAGAACGTAAATTACGCGAAGAGCAAGATGCTAGAGGAACAGACAAAGTATTGTCAGAGAAAACTGATGAAAAAGGTTTAACTACAGAATCTGTCTCAGCAAGCAGGTCCTCTTGGACTTTTCCAAGTAAATATGTTAGCGAAGAGCCTGACATTACGAAAGCTCCTTCAACTCCAGGTGCTAGGTTTGTAGATGTGGAAATGTTCAACAGCAGAAATAGTGGAGTGGTATTAAACCAACAGGAAATGGCAAATAGTGGAAAGCTTAAAAAGGAAAGAACTTTGACGAACCACAAGACTGAAGCAAATAAATCTAGAAAGGATTCAAAATCGAAAATTTCAAATGCTCAACTAATTCAGGAAAAGTTGATACCAGTGCAAAAGGACCTTTCATGTGACCTAATAAAGTTCACTGAATCGAAAGATTTCGCAGCAGTTAGTTCAAATGGCTTCGCTGCAAGTGAAATAAATATTCAGTCTATATCAGCAAAAAGTGACTGCGTTTTACCAACTAATATAACCATGGCTGAATCTACTAACGAACTATTGATAACGCAAAAACGAACTCTAATAAATTCTTCACAAACAGAGGAAGAAAATGATGAAGTGAAGATGTCACCTACTTCTTCAGATGGGGGATCCAGTCAAGCTAGTCAAGCAAGTCAAGTCGCGCTAGAGCATTGCTACTCTTTGCCTCCAGAAGCTGATACATCAAAATCTAAGTTCTCTTCTTCACCGCGACATGGAGAAACTGCACGGAAAAAGCAACAGTATTTGGTTCATGATCACGGAGGGTATGCCACTCCACCTACATCAAGGGCTTCTATATCAGAGGATATAGTTCCACCTCACCTTTCGCAACAATCGACCACAGTTGCTTGCGTTACTAAGCCTGGACCGGGCAGGCCACGCAAAGACTCTACACGTTCGAAAAAGAAGGAAGATCGCATGGCTCCTAAACGGACACATACAGACATATCGTCGGTAGTAGAATCATATAACCATTATACTAGAGCAATTGCAACTTTTCAGCCGCGAGAAATGTTTAAGCCTCGTGAGGCTACTGATGAAATGATGGTTCTTTACGAATTTCTCACTCGTGGAATCGATGCTGAAGATATTCAATTCGTTCGAAAATGTTATGAAATGCATTTGCAGGAGGATACCTATGGGTATGAAAATGTGGTACAGATATTTGTTAATCATATATGATTTATATTTTCCTATTTTTTAGATTTTGGCTTAACAATACCCATTGGGTAGATCATTGTATAACTGATCGCATATTTGTGCCGCCGCCCACTAAGAAACGTAAAAAGGACGAAGAACTTAAACGTCATAAAACAGGATGCGCCCGCACGGAGGGCTATTATAAATTAGATGTACGGGAAAAAGCCAAACATAAATATCATCATGCCAAGGCTAATGTAGAGAACTCGCAAAATGTGGATCGTGCAGACGATCAGCTAACAAGTCAACATAACAAACTGGTTTCAAAAATGCAAGGTATTTCACGTGAAGCCCGCTCAAACCAACGCCGTCTCTTAACAGCTTTTGGCTCTATTGGAGAATCAGAACTACTCAAGTTTAATCAGTTGAAATTCCGCAAGAAACAATTGAAATTCGCTAAATCTGCAATTCATGATTGGGGTTTGTTTGCAATGGAGCCAATTGCTGCAGACGAAATGGTCATTGAATACGTCGGCCAAATGATTCGTCCAATTGTTGCCGATTTGCGAGAGAATAAGTATGAGGCGATTGGTATAGGGAGTTCGTACTTATTCCGCATCGACATGGAAACAATAATAGATGCCACAAAATGTGGTAATTTGGCCCGTTTTATAAATCACAGTTGTAATGTATGTATTTTTTAAAACGAATGTGTCTTCATTGTAGTAATTTCATTTTGTTGCATCCTTTTAGCCAAACTGTTATGCAAAAGTCATTACTATAGAGTCGGAGAAAAAGATTGTAATTTACTCTAAGCAACCTATTGGCGTTAACGAAGAAATTACCTATGATTACAAGTTTCCCTTAGAAGATGAAAAAATACCATGTCTATGTGGTGCTCAAGGATGTAGAGGAACCCTCAATTAGATTTACTTTGCACATTATATGGATGTTTTTACGTTATCTATTTATTATATTTTACGTCCTTTATTTTCGATTTTGATATTTTAATTATAAATCAACTACTTATACTCAAACACACTTTACCTCAGATCAAGTTATCTGGCTTTTGTAATTGAATCAGTTTACTTCTTTCCGAAATCACTATTTTGTTTAAATATGGAACCTATAATGTGATGTTTTGAAGAACAAATAACCAGTTGGAATCGTAATCAATATTTAATATTAAAATATTTTTATAAATTTTTCTCTTGGAGCCACAATTATAAACATTTCGGTAATAATTAAGGAAATAAAAAATGTTTTTATTTTCATTGTAAATATTTTAGCGGATTTGTCCTCTGTTTTTCATTTATTAAGTAAATTTCTTAACTCACTTTTTTATGAAATATGATATAAAATTATTAAATGCTTAATATAATTTTAAATTAATAAATTAGGGCTTTTAAGAAATTATGGTTGCATTAAAATATAATTCACTTTGAAATAACTACTATAAATAAAATAATACACTTAAATGCTTACAACATAAAATGATGTCTTTAATTTTAAATTATGAATAATTAATTGAAATAAAAACATATACATATGTATGTAAATAGTTTTAAAACAAAACGATTATCTTATTTTAACATACTTCAAAAGAGGTTATACATACTCGTGCATATTGAATGTTGTCTGATTTAGAAAATTCTTTTTTTATTAAATGCCATGCACGAGAGGTGGTCCAGTTTTAACTAATATGGGATAAGACCAAGGCTGACTATAATAGTGGAAGTTCAAGATTGGTGCGGTTTAGTCTGCAGCAAATGCGTGCAAAAGTAAATTAAAGTGTTCGTAATTGCATTCAATAGTCACATAAAAGAGCATAACTTGATTTGTGTCTATATTTTTGTTTGTTTTCTGCTGCAGCCCAAACGGGTCCAATCTTATTGGATAGAACCGGGTGGGAGGGTACCTCCCATATAATGTAGTAGCTATTAATCGTACATCGTGATGACCATAGTTTTAGTGTTCAAAATTGATATACTCCATTGCAGGTCGCGTCCTGGTCAATATGCAAAAGGGCAGTGGAAGGTGTTAAACATACACCAAAAATAGTATATAAAAATCTTCTTCAAATTAAAACTTGTTGACATAAAATTTAACCAAATTCTAAATAGTCAGTCTAAAAAGTTTCTAATAACTGATATAAATATAATGCATGCATTATGACAGATCTTTGGATCCGGTACCAAGGCAACTCAAAGGTATAAATTAATTCTTGTTTCTAGCAGATTCCTTGATATGTATATATATATATATATATATATATATATATATATATATATATATATATATATACATATATATATATATATACATATATATATATATATATATATATATATATATATATATATATATATATATACATATATATATATATATATATATATATATATATATATATATATATATATATATATATATATATACATATATATATACACATATATACATAGATATATATATATATATATATATATATATATATATATATATATATATATATATATATATATATACATATATATACATATATATATATATATATATATATATATATATATATATATATATATATATATATATATATATATATATATATATATATATGTATATATATATATATATATATATATATATATATATATACATATATATATATATATATGTATATATATATATATATACATATACATATATATATACATATAAATTCTGAAAATCTGTTTCAGAAGCTGTGGCATTGATGTAAGTGTTAGCCAAAGCCACACCTCGTTCTGCCACATCATTTACCACTTTTAAATATTGAACTTTGTTCTTTGAATATTAAATTTTCAAATTAAACTTTTTTTTGAACCCATAGTAATCAGTTGGCCGATAAAACCGGAATTAGTTGCCGTAAAGCTTCGCTTATAGTGAATTCCTGCTCAGATCCTGTTCATGACATCGCAAAAGTTGCATGCTCAAAGAGTTGAATTTGGAGGGAACGTATAAAACAGTGACAGATTGTTGCAGATTCCATTAAAAATCGTTTGAGGGCTCAAATTACATAGCAGTACATTGGGATGGAAAAATAATGCCCGACTTAAAGAATAAAAAGAAAAAAACTTATCGTATCTCTATTAGTGTAACCAGAAATTCATAGCCCACTTTCCATTTTCGTCGTAAAGGGGAAAGAGATCAAGCCGATGCAGTGTTTGAAATGCCAGAAACCTGGTACATAGTTGTAACCCCAAAAATGATTTCTGAGTGGTAACTGGAAAATAACATAATAATATCATAAACTGAGTACAAATCTAAAAACGGGTATAACTCAGGAACGGTAAAAGCAAATGTAAAAATGTTTGCTTTTAAATTATTTAAAATGAGTTTATCTTTCAAACTGCATCATTAGTTATAAAGCATTGTTTACAAAAATTATGAAAAATTCTAATGTAGGGTACCTAAATAAACAAATGCCTTGCGAAATAATATAGTTTTTGCACATAGAAATAAAGCTTAGATATTTTTCTTTTAAACTGTGTCCTCAAAAGTGAAAAAATCGTGGGTTTGACAAAGTTGTGAAGAAAGATGAAGCAAACGGCCGTCAAACCCGATTTTTGCCAAGTATTCGACTTGAGCGACCTCTAAACCTTTTTCGATAAATCTGAAAAAAATCTCAAAAACACTTCACTCCATTATTAAAAAATAATTTCTTGGTTAATTAAAATCACTTTTGTCTTAGACATTATAACAAAAATCAATTTTCAAAAATATTTATATAGTACATACATATGTACGTATTTGTATGTATTTTTTATTACTAACAATAGATTTATCGCTATTTTTAACATTTTAAATGCTTAAAGTATTCAATCTAGTTTAACTTTGAATGTACTAAATTACGCGATTTACATAACACCATTTTTTCGTTTTTGAAATTGACGTTTTACAGAACATGGATTGTTGTTCTTCTTTTTACGCCACCAGTCTGACTGCTTTGATCGTGGCCATGCAGAATGTTTGTACATACACTATATCTAAATAAGTAGTTGTTAGTACTTTTGTTTTTTACATACAAGGATATTAGTAAAATATTTCAATGGTCCACCTAAGAGTATGCAATTAGGCTAATTATACCGCAGGCATTGGCTAGGGAAATCTTTTATGCTCTGCTGTAAGCCAAGCTATAGCCTAAACTTGTGGCTTTAAAAAGAAAAGATAATAGATAATTAGGAAACCATTTGGGAACAACGATACTAATATATTTACCACGAGGGCTGGAAGGAAAAGGAACATATCAAAAATAATTAAAATACAATGTGTGCGTTTTACTACTTACGAATAAAACGTGCAAATGATGGGACTGGGAAATCAGAAACAAGTCTTGTATTGGTGGGAAAGTGAAAGAATTTTGTATTCTACATACATACAGTTTGTAAAATATATCTTTGCACAGAAAAAAAAATACATTTAATATATTATCTTCATAACAGTGAAAGTGTGAAAGAGGTAAACAAAAATTTATGTATAAAGTGATCGTTCTAATGCAACAAGTGACCTCATATTTGAATATAAAAAATGCCGGAAAAACGAGTTTTAAAAGATATTATACAATTGGTCTATTTCAATCACTACAAAAGCAAATCTGCCAAGGAGATCGCCGATATGTTTTCCTTGAAAATCAGAACGGTGTATAATATCATATCCCGTGCTGAAAAGGAAGGACGACTAGAATTAAAAGGATCCACAGGCAGTTCGAAAAAGGTAACACAGCGTGTTAAAAGCAAAATTATTAGAACTGTTTATGATAACCCCCAATCCAGCACAAGAAGATTAACTCTTCAAGTAGAAAAAGACTTTGGGTTACGTGTTTCTCATGCAATAATCAGAAATGTTGTTCAAAAGCACAAATATGTGTCAAGAGCGGCGAGTAAAAACCCCCTGCTCTCAGCTCAAAATATTGAAAAGGGGTTATGATTTGGCACCGAACACGTTTCACTTCCTCCAGAGTACTGGGACGATGTTATTTTCTCAGATGAAACAAAAATTATGCTTTACCGCAAAAAGTTTGGCGTAAGCCCCTAACATCAACAGAAAATAAAAATCCTTTCCTCTACAGTAAAGTTCGGAAAACTTTCCATAATGGTATAGGGCTATATATCAAGCAAAGGAGTTGAAATTTTGAATGAAACGATGACTAATTAAGTATATCTTGATATTCTAAAAAACGAACTGACCTCCAGCGTTAAAAAGTATAGTCCGAATAAATTAAAATATGAACACTATCAAGATAATGATCCCAATCATAAATTTTATTTATGTAGGTCATGGCTACTGTACAACTGTACCAAAGTTATTGATACTCCTGCCCAAAGTGCGGATATAAACCCTATCGAAAATTTTGTGGGTTCATCTAAAGAAAAAGGTAGGGAAAAGATCGCCAACGAACAAAAATGAATTGATACGGTTTATTAAAGTAGAGTGGGAAAATTCCGTTAGAATATAATATTCCGAAGCTAATTCAATCAATGCGAATACGTCTGCAAGCGATAATTTATGCTCGAGGTGGACATACAAAATATTAGAAACAAAAATTACAAAATTAACATCAGACTTAAAGTTTTATCCAGTGTGCAAACATTTTTTACAGTAGAGAAACTAAATTATTTTTATTTTTTAATAACTGACAGAACTTTCCATTGTTATAAAAGTTTTTATAATATATTGATGATATTATTCGACCTTTCTTAATTAATTGTATTAATTTATCGAGTTTGAGGTCTAAAACAATATATTTATTTTTTTATTTTTCAATATTTCAACACCCTGTGGGTGTCTTCTTGAGGAAAAATTTTTTATACAATTTGATCAAAAAACAAATGAAAAAAAAATTGTATAAAAAATTTTTCCCGAAGAAGACACCCACAGGGTGTTGAAATATTGAAAAATAAAAAATAAATATATTGTTTTAGACCTCAAACTCGATAAATTAATACAATTAGTTTTTATAATATATTAGCAAAACTTATGTTTATAAAATACTATTAAAAAAAAAAAATTGTTTATTTTTATTAGAAATCAATGCATTTTGAAGTTTTCTTTATTTTTCTCTATGTGCAAAGATATTTTTTGCAAACTGTATATGAATTTTTGAAGAATTAACTTTTCAAATTTGTGTTACGACGTTTTATGTAACGATTTTCCATGACTAATTCATCATAATCTCAAACTTTCATCATAATTCCATACCATGCTCAAATTCTGCAAACAGATGTGGGCCTCTTGGTCTCCTGCCTAACCATGTCGTAGGAAGTATCACTGTGATATTAATCTCCTACCCATTAATCGCCTTATCACTTACTATAATTCATGATCACTTACCGGTTCATCATTGCTGACACCTTAGTAACTGCAATAATTCAATTATAGTATTTGGTTTTTTTATTTTTTCAATTTTATTTAAATCCAATACAATATAATTTTTATTTAAATTTATAAGTTTATATATTATTACTCCGCGTGGACACCTTATCAGCTTACGACCGGAAAGAAAAAGAAGGGATGTTCTTGTTACAGTTTCTTTGACATTTTTTTTAGTTATGCCTGTCAACATGTACACATGTTACACGCCTTTTTTATTATTATTCAAGGTATCTCTTTGGTGGTCGAATTACCCGACCACTTCTTGTCCGAAGTTCAGTTCTGTCTTCCGTTCTCACGTCCTCTACTGGTTCCCTTATTTCAGTCTGACAATCAGACTCAATGTCATCCCTCACTTCCGATCGTCCTAGTATGTCCCATTATTTATGTTCTATTTCCCTGCCTTTTTCCAAAGTGATGCCCCTATCCTTACTATCCCCATTCCCAATCTTCATGCTCCCAGAGGAAGGAGACATTGGCCTACTATTATCCGCGATACCCTCTTCCGAAACAAAATCACTAGAATTGAAGTCTGAATTGTAAGTATTTGCAATAAATCTTCTATTACGTCTGAAGTATCTATCACAACTATCCTTAAGTATGTATGATCGATCGTCGACTCTCTCTACCACTATACCACACTGCCACTCCTTATTGTCCTTCTTAAAAATAACCGAATCCCCTATACAAATCACTGGCAACGATTTTGCACCCCTGTCATAATAATACCTCTGTCTTTCTCTCTTTATTGCTATCTTTCCTTGAACCAAACCTTCCTTAATATTATTTCTGGTTAACAATGAACTTGAAATCGGTAATTTAGTTTTAATAAGCCTTCCAAAGAACAAACATGATGGTGACAGTTGCATGTCCGCCAAAGGTGTCGTATTGTACTCTAAAATTCGATATTGATATGAACTGAGTTCTACCGTTTCATAACACCGCTTTACTATGTTCTTATTGCAATACCTTTTTCCGCTAAACCATTGCTGTGAGGATAGCGCGGGCTTGAAAATCTAAATTTATTATTACAGTCAGAAACAAACTGATCAAAGTCTCTAGATCCAAAAGGGCTATTATCTCATCTTATTATAGTTGGAAACCCAATTTAAAAAAAATTTGATTCATTTGATCAATGATGTGTTTCGAGGTCCTTTCACGTAATGGTATCGCTAACAAATAATTAGAATAAGCATCTAAAATTGCCATAAAATCTTTTCCGGCATATTCAAATAAATCCATTGCAGCTATATGAAAAGGATATTTTGGTGATTCATCCTGTATCAATGGCTCTTTCTGATTATTGCGACGGAACTTTTCACAGATTTCACAACTCTTTACCTCTGCCTTTATTTGATGACCCATGATGGCCAATAATATAGCCCCCTTGCACGAGCCAGCGTTTTCTCAATACCAAGATGTGGGCTATGCAATCGCTTAGTAATCTTCCCTTGCAGCCTGTCTGGTATCACCAGTCTGCAATCAAGCAACAACAATCCATTCTCCACATGAAGCCTAGATTTAAGCTTGTAAATATGTTGACCCAAAGCATTCAGATGATGATAGATTGGCCACCCGTTCTCAACATATGAACAAATGCGCCTATACCCTTCATCCTCATTCAAGCAATTCCGATAATAAACCAAATTTTCATCCGATAAGCAAACTGATTCTGTTAATCTATGAATAACACCTGATAAGCCCTGTATTTCCTGTATCTCCGATAATTGTGCACGAGAAAAACAGTCAGCAATTAATAATTCCTTCCTCAGTCTGTAAACTATAATCATTCCTGGATATTTCAATAGCATCATAAACATACGCTGAAGACGCATAGTGACATCATCAATATCACGTTTGACCAATGTCTCTAGGGGTTTGTGATCACTCTCGACTGTAAACTCTCGACCATAAACAAAATAGTGAAACCGCTGGCATGAAAAAACAATAGCCAATAGTTCCTTCTCTATTTGTACTCACTTCTGTTCATTCTTTGATAATGTTTTTGAAGCAAAGGCAACAGGGTGCCCTTCTTGAAATAAAACACATCCCAGTCCATCCTTGGATGCATCTGTCTGAATTCTTACAGGCAATTTAGGATTATAAGCAGCCAAAACAGGTTGCTTTGATATAATGTCCAACAAATCCCTAAATTTTTTTTCATGTTGCTCATTCCATGAGAACTCAACATCAAGTCTCGTCAAATTACGTAACGTTGCCGTCATTCTTGATAGGTTTGGTATGAATCTTGCCGGATCCTTTAACATGCCCAGAAAACGTAAAACCTCTGCCTTTGTACCTGGTCTTCCCATGCCCAATATAGCCTCAGAATATTTCCTTCCTACCCTAATTTTGTTATACGATATAGTGTTTCCCATAAATTGTACAGTGTCCTTCCAATATTGTATCTTTCTAGGATTAAATTTAACATTATTTTCCATCGCCCATTGTATTATCATCCCAAGTACATTATTATGCTCTTCTTGATCCCTTACTGCGATCAAAATATCATCAAAATAAATGTAAATACCAGGAATGTCTCCAAAAATCCTAACCATAGTTCCCTAGTAAGATCAAGAACCGTAAAGACCTTTGCGTCGGCCAAGCCAGACGTCAGATCTTCAATGGTAGGAATAAGAAAATGCTCCCGCCTAATGCACTCATTTAGTGGTCTTGGATCCAAGCAAATGCGCAAACTGCCATCAGACTTTTCCACTATCTGAATATTATTAACCCAATCAGTCGGATAATCAACTATGGAAATTATCCCATCCTTTACCATCCTATCAAGTTCCATTTTTAATCTGTCCATTAATGCATGTGGAATTCGCTTCCTATAGTGCAACTTAGGTTTCGAGTTCTCATGTAAATAAATCCTATATTCACCCGGAAATCTACCGTATCCTTGATACACATCATTAAACTTTCCTATGAACACTTCCGACACCTCCGGCAAGCTAATCCTATCAACATCCATCGCTTAACCAATCCCAATTCAATACAACTTTCCAATCCAAGTATAGGCTCAAATTTACCGTCCACAACCAGAAATAATATTTGCCTCTTTTTATCCGACTTCAAATCACTACAACATAATCTCACAGTACCAAAAATCTTAACTCTATTGTTACTATAATCATAAACAGGGAAGCAAATATTTTTGTTTTCAATTTTTATTCCTAGTTTATCAACTACAGAAAAAGGAATACAATTTACGTCCGCTCCAGTATCTAGTTTGAAATTCACTATCTTTCCTGCAGTCAGAAATTTCTTGGTCCACTTTGTCCGACTTGCTTCTACCGAGTTTATTCTAAAATAATGTTTATTACTTAAAACCTTTCCTCTTGTCTTCACATTATCAACAGACATACCTTGAATTTCGCTCCAAGCAATACTCCCAATTCCCGTCCACCGCTGATGTAGCTACTGTTTTTGTTGCTGTTGTTGCTTTCATCCCTTCTTGGATTTCTTTGTTGTTGTTTTCCCCTTTGACGGCACATCCTGGCATAATGACCAACCTTTGAACAGAGTCTACAAGCAATATCTTTCACCCTGCATTCACTTATATGTTTTGGAGACCACGCATTTCCACAATTAAAACAAAAACGCTTAGTTGACTCAACTGCAGCTACAGGCTGAGCGTTTATGTTTCTTCTAGACTTGCTATAATTGGTGCTTTTGCTTCCAAAATGCTTTTATTAAGACTGGCGGCTTCATAAATTTTACATGTCTCGAGCACCATTGCCAAAGTATCATCTCTACCATCTAGGAGCTTCATCTGCAATTTTTTGTCGTACACACCAATAATAATATGATCTCGAAGCATTCGCTCTTCATACACTTGAAATCACAAAATGGTAATTGTTTACGCAACTTTGTTTCAAATTCATAAATTGACTGTTTTTCTTTCTGCTGAATCATATTGAATTTGAATGACTCCATAGCCACGTTCTTTTGGGGAAGACAGTAATCATCAAATTTATTTATAACATCTTCCAATGTCCTTTGGACAACTGCATTTTCACCAAAGCGAACTTCGCCCAACATTGAGTTTTGTGTGCCGTCATTTGGAAAAAGGGTGTTATAAATCACTGCAACTTGCTCACCAATAAGCCATATAAAGGTTGCAATTTTGTTCTTTTCCGGTTCCTCCATCTTTCTAGTTGCAATCATCCACACCATAAAATTTTGTTTCCATTTTGGCCACTCCGCAGCCATATTGGAACAATCCAAAGAACGTGGTGTTAGATTTTGGCCTTCGTCAGCCATTTCGTATTCCTTCCTGATCTTATTTATTTTCCTTAGTATCCCACTTCTGACACCATGTAATAATTCACGTATAGTATTTGGTTTTTTTTTATTTTTTCAATTTTAATATACATATATAATTTTTATAATCAAGCGTTAGGTCTTTTTTTAAAAAATAATTTTATTCAATATTTCGACGCCTCTTTGGGCGTCTTCTTCAGGAAATTTTTCATTAATATGACAATTGAAAAAATAGTGTTAATTAAATTTTCAATTTTATTTAAATCCAATACAATATAATTTTTATTTAAAATTATAAGAAAAAGAAAGAAAAAGAAGGGATGTTCTCGTTACAGTAGGGTATGACCCAACCATTTACATATATTTTCGTATGGTCAATTGGAGGTTGTTGCGTTGTAAGCCATAACTCAGAATTTGTTATAGTTTGAGGCCAAAATATTTTCAGGATTCGGCGAGGGCATTTATTGACGTAGACTTGTAGGTTTTGTATACCAAGGTTCATTAAATTCCAGGTCTCCGAGCCATTAAACAGTACATTGCCATAAACTTTACATTGCTATTGACTACTTTCATGTTTGTAAATTCTGAACTTATCCAAAATTCCAAACGCTGTCAGTCTGTTTTGAATATCTTCGCTACAGCCACCGGGGTTAGCAATAATGTTGTGACTATGCAAGATCTATTTGGCCTGAATCCTCCCTGTTCTATTCTTAATTCAAGCTCTGGCGCCACAGATATGCGTTTAAACAATATACCTCTTATAATCTTGTTAAGCATGTTTAAATTTTTGCACTACATGTGGTTTCCTTTTTTGGGATATTTATTATTAATCCTTCCTTAAGGGCACTTGGAAGCGTTTCATTCTGGCAAAAGTGTTCAACTAATGATTGGATTATACCTGCCGGATTTATCAGCTTTGAACAATTTAAGGGGAATATTATCGGGCCTGCAGCATTGTGGTCTTTTAGCGTGATATTGTTTCCCAATGGATTATGTAATATATGTACATAGGTATACATTAACACAAAAAAATTTATTGCCCTTATTATTATTATTATTTCACAATAAATCAATATGCTCACACTGCTTATTTGTTGTTTAAGCGACGCACAGTGGGGCCTTTAGACTTTTTACGTTGCAAAAATCATAACTTTTGAACTGATAAAGATATTTAAAAATTTTAAAAAGAATTTGAAAGGAAACTCTTTTAGCTGTAATATACATGATTTGTACGGTCATAGGTTAGGCGCGCCACTGTGCACAGTGTATGTTTTCGACTGCTTTTATTATAAACATCATAACTTTTAAGGTAAGAAAGATATTTTAATAAAAATGAGTATCATTATTGGCCATAGCTTTGTGGAGGCACTAAGCACAGTGTTTTTTTTGTTTTTTTTTTGTTGAAAACATCATAATTTTTGAAGTTACCAAGAAATTTGTAATGGGGAAAAAACACTTGATTTTTAAATCTTTTAGGATCAAAATAAGTGCTCCCTTATTGCGATAGGCATTGGACACGATGACACCTTTGACCTTTCTTGTCGCAAAAATCATATATTTTGAAATAATGATATTTTTAGAATTTCTCAACCATTTAAAACACAACTTTTTGTGCTTTAAATGACATTCTCATAGGAAAGTCTAAACAAAATGCTACTCTAATATAACATGTTATATTAATATAACTCTTTTTACTTATATTACAGATAAAAATTATTGAAACATTTTTAATACTAATGTTAATTTATAATATTATTTTATAATATGATATATTATGTAATGATATTGGGTTATTTTTATTAATTTTTTTAATAGTTAGTTTTCTTCAAAGTAGTCATTAACATTTTGAGCGATTTGTAATAGACTTAACATATCGGGGCTATAAATTTATTATTCCAATTCCTTTCGATCCTCATTCTATCTAATCCGTGAAATTTTGCAAGTATTCGCATATCTAAAGTGCTTGTAATCTTTGTTTTTGCATTCCTGGGATTCTTCTGATAAATCTCCAATTGGTAAGCATTGATATTCAATTCAATTTTGGCCATGAGCCAAAATCTTATGGACTGTAGGAGTAAGTTTCTTCTCAGGGTACTTTTGAGCCAAAAGCTGGACAGTTTTTGATGCATAATCCTGAAACTTTGGGCCATTTACTATTTCTCTAGAGTTTATAACTGCCAACCTTTTTATAATATGGTTGTCGACACGAGTAATTTGGGATGTTACCTCATCACTCGTTTATAGTTTAACAGGTCTTCCTTTTCTGCTGTCCAAAGATGTATAGGGTTCTTCGGTGTTTTCAAAAGTTGTTACTCCATTTAGCCCGTCTGAGTAATTTTCCATAAAGGTTTTTGTCGTACGGTTTGAGGCAATCCATTTTCTACGAATATCCAAGAAAACGAAGTGAATTTTGTTTTTAACATCCTTTTCGTGGTATCCTGGTAAACCGTGCAATTTTTCCACAATAGCCAAATTAAATACATTTTCATTATGTGATTTTCTAAATAACTCGAACACTTCCGAATTTTGAAATGACATTATGAGTTCTGGTACTGATCACTACTTTTGCAAAGTAAAACGGTAACTGATTGCATTACACAATTGTAGATTAATTTATACCCAAAACTAAAAAGTTTCAAACTACATGATTTGCGAAACATAAATCTAGGCCACAATTAACTGGATTATATACAACTGCAGTTTTTATTTTACTACCTGCCTATTTTCATAATGTGTTCTTAAATTTAAATAAATAAACAAATTGTAATAATTATGCCTACCTGATTGACACAGCAAATTATTGTTTATCATTTATATGCGATTCATACTATGACTTTTTATGGTGACTTTTCAAGACTTTATTGACGAATGGTGTACAAAGGCTGTCAACTTAAATGAGAATTAAAGAAAAATGTAGGGAAAAAATCACTGCGAAAATTTCGTATTAACGAGAAGCAATAAATATTAGTAACAAGTGATGCAGTGAAAACAATTGTATAGAGAGAATAATTTCTTTTCATATTTGGAACGCATCTTTGTTACATATAAAAAATAATTCTTTATCTTTTAGTAATAAAATAAATTTTATAACAAAGTACAAGTTATTTTTCTCTTATTTTTGTAAAAAAAAGAAAACTAAGATTTGATGTTTCTATACGATTATATATATTTATATTTCAATGAAATAAGGCTACGTACATATTTTTAAGTAGGCACATATGCATACATTAACAAAAATATGTCATTCAGTTCCACATATATTTACATTTTTGTGCTATAAAAAATATTAAAATTTTGGTGGCTTTTTGCCTTATTTGGCAATTTTTTTTAATTTTGGTTGCAAAAATATCTTGGATGTGGCAACGCTGGCTATAAGATTGTAGCATCTTTTTTCCAATTTCAAGAAAACCTGTGATTTTTTGTGGACCAATTTAGCTAAATTATTTAAAGTACTGTGTAGTAAATATGCTAAGAAAATATGGGCGTGGCCATTTTTGCCCATTTTTAGATGTTCTCTATTTTATTTGTAAAAACTACCTGAATATAGGGTGTCTGAAAATCGGCAACTGCCGAAAAAGTAGGGTATCTGGTGGACATTTTCTTACTTTTTTAATAAACAATATATATGTATACCTTTAAAACAATACCAAAAAAGTAGTGATCACATGGCAATATTTCTGACACTTCAATTCTAAAATGTCTTTTTTTTCTCAAAATCACCTTTTTGGACTTTTTAGAAAACTGTCGACTTTAAGCAGCTCCACCAACTATAATTCTCATCCAATTAAGAAAAACGTTTTTGAATTCTGATCAGTAAAATGGTCTTTATGCGATGTGTTCATTCATTTTACAAAATTTTGTCATAAAATTTTGTATTTTTGCCACGGTTTTTGGGAAAAGACGCCACAGTGCGACGGTGGTGCGAATGTACACAAACACACACACATGTTAAATACGCACCGCTGGTAAGTGATTGAAACAGGGAATAAGATGATGATTATTGCAAAATGAAGTTCGACGAGCTTAAGGTGGAACAGCTAAAATGAGAGTTGATCAAACTGGACCTGCTCACAAAGTAGAGCTGCAGAATAGGGTACCGGGGGAGTTTGTTCGGCTTGGCGAAGAAAAAGAAGAACTGGAGATGGGTACACATTCAGCTACAAGCAACATGAACTTAAACTCTTGCCGTGATTATGCAGTCTGTCCAGAATAATGAAATGATGTTGCAGAAAATGGAAGAAATCTCTAAGGCCAATAATGCAATGATGTTCCAGAAAATTTAAGAAAGCGTTAGGAACAATAATGAAATGATGCAATCTGCCAAAGAAGAGATGTTGCAGAAAATGGAAAAAAGCTCTGGTGCTATAAAAGAGATGCCGGAAGTAACAAATCAAAAGCTAGTGGACATCTATGAGGCCGTGAATTTGAGGGTTAAGCAAGGGTACGTAATGTTCAATCGTAGGATGGGCCAATACGAATTATTCCGGAAACTGGGAGTAGATTTGAAACTGTAGCCAACAGAAATGCATGGGTCGTAGAGGAGAAATGCACTGAAACAACCTTGGCATTAAAAGGCGCTGCCGCACAAGTCCTGGAAACTGTGCTCGCTACAGCAAGAAACAACTATGAGAACATTATGGCGGCTCTGCAACGTAAGTAGGTTGGAGAGCATAAGAGGCAGATCCACAAAATGGAGCCAAAGCCGCAAAAGCCAAGGAAGATTATGAGGATGCCGTCAAAGTATTTGAAGCCAATGGCGACACTACAGCGAACGGTGGTGGCAAGAAGCAAAGAAAGGCTGGCAATAAGACGGCGAAAAAGAGCAAGAAAGCTGATTCCGAGGAAGAATCATGGAAGAATGGAGCTGCAAATTTTGATGGACTCAGCGAGGGACAACTGGTTCTACTGTTTAACCCACAGAGGAAGAATGGACTATCTCCCAAACTACAAACACATTGGGATGGACCATACAAGGTGATAAAGAGATATATAAAGAGAGATACAAAATACCATGTAGCGGACACGGTTCCAACATATGTATGTAATAAAATATATGTAGGAACGACAAAATCAAAACTTAGAACAAGGTTGGCCGCACATAAATCAAATCACATAACAAGAAAAGGAACAACAGAGCAAAAAACACCATTTGCAGCCCACTGTGTAATGAAAGCGCATTCTACAAACATTAACAGTGTGGAAATATTACAACAAGAAAACAATTACAAAAAGAGATACACCTTAGAAATGCTTCACATATTAAATACTCCCATGGACATAAGAATAAACTACAAAACAGACTCAGAAAATTGCGCGCATACGTATAGACATATAACAAAATATAAACAAACAGACTTTAGTAAGCTTTTTGATTTTAAAAGAAAAAGATGGCTTTACTCAAAGTAAGATAATGATTAAAATGTTAATGTAATTATTATAACTAGTGTTCGCCCAGTGGTTGAAATTCAACCATTATTGCAATAATACAAAACCGCTCAGATAAAATGCCATATTTTTCTTCATTTCTAATAAAATGTATTACCGTACTTACTCCATTCTTTAATAGTTGTATCTATTAATGTGAGCTTTTCAAATAAGTAATAGAAACGGTTTTGATGTTCATTTAAGAAACATAAATTTAAATACTTAATATTGAAATTTATTATTCGGGAGAATATCCCGACTAATCGTTAGAAACAATTAGTTTTTTTGCAAAATGCATTGAAAAAAAAATGTTTGTTGTGGCTTTAGCTCTTCATATGCAGTTTGATAACATTCAACCATATACATACTTATGTATATGCATGCATGTTGCTTGCGCGACCAAGCCACCTTCTTCTTTTAAATCCATGTTTACACCACGACGGTGGAAGAATAAATAAATACGTTCTGTAAAAAACACAACAATCGAACCTGTTTTTTCATAAATGCATATGGATTGGTTTTGTGCTAATAATGCGGGGTTATGCCTGGTTGAAAAATTGTGCCAACGAAAAACCATTCCCCTCGTCTCTCTTGCCAACAAAGTACCATGTTATGCCTGCATAATTGTTCTCGTGTGTTAAGGCTCAATAAGAATAACAACAATTCAGTATGTTTACGCAGTTGAGTTTTTTGTTGTAATTTTGAGTTTTTGTTGCAATTGTTTAGCAAATTAAGAGAGAAAGAGAGATCATGGCTTTATGATTGGCTAATATTATTAACTGTTTTTAAATATCAGGTATAAAAATGTAAAATAAAAAATACATTCTGCACTGCTCCTATTGACAATCTATCAAACAAAAAAAATCAAGCGAATACGTTGAGTTTAAGTCAGTTAAAATGGTTCTTAACTTTTTCCACTTGCCTATTTACATATATATAGATGTTAATTATGTTTCTCAATATTTTTAATTTTTAAAATATTTTAAAATTATAGTTCCTGATGAAGAAAACCGATGGTGATCGAAATATTGAATAAAAAATAAAATTTAATAAAACAAAGGAGTTTTACTTAAATTAATATATGACCTAGAGCCTGAATAAAAATAGCCATAACAAATCAATTTTTCAATAAAAATTCGGGAGAAAATACAATAAAATTGTTATAATAATTATTATTATCTTTTTGCTCAAAACGGTATGTGTAATAGTGCAATATATCGGCCACTAAGTGTAGAGGATGAGCAAATAATCTTAAATGCAGATGCAAATAAGAAATTAATTATAGGTTTGTTCCAGAAGATCTCGGACAAGTTCGGACTATTGAGAGCAAAATGAAAAATACTCCCTAAATTTGCCAAAGTTACCCAAAATAGCTGGAACGCAAAAAACCATTTTTGTAGTTCCTGAAATACTAATGCTGCTTACTTTTTAAACTAAAATCTATTTAAGTGCTTTTAGACGCTTAAAAGTCTTCAAATTATAAAAACAAAACATTTGCATCATTGTCAACAACTGTAAAATAATTGAAAAACCAAAAAATTCTTCACATACGTAGCTATAAAAACATTTTAAATATTAAATAAAAAAGAAAATGTTTATGCACTAACGTATTTACCACTTTAAGTTTTTCATTGAAACTCTCCATTTTGCTTTTTAATATATTTATTTATAAAAACTAAACTTTTTCTTTTGCTTGCAAATTTTCTGATAATCTATCAGTTTCATATGTAAACAAAAAACAGCTGATTGTTAAATTCTTGTCCGAACTTACCCAAAGAAAAAGTTCGTGCAAATTTGTACAGGAAATGAAAAAAAAATTACTCTCTCAATTTCTCTCTTTTTATTGACATACATATAATATGTACATTATGAAGTTCATAAAGCTCAGACTTGTGTAAAACGCAATACGCCCGGTAACTAAGATTTGTCCAATGCTTTTTATGTGCCCCCATATTGTTGGCACATGCCACTATCACTTCGGATAATACCAAAGAAAAGTATGTCCGCTTTCCTGCTGATACTGATTCAAAACCTGCTGCAGTTGCTGATATTGCTTTAAATTTGCTGCAAGTGTTTTAAATATAGCTTGAAACGATTTAGGTAAGTTCACTATTTAATAAAATTACCATCTACTTTTAAACTTTTTAAGTCTTTTTTACTTCATTTATTTTTATAGGTGAACCAAAACTTGCCACACCGCCCTCAATATCTGTGGCAAATGACAACATTAGTGCTCCAAAGGCAAATATAAATTAAGAAGACGAAAAAATTCATTATCAATTTTCATTGAATTTCATTTATTTCTACTGTTTTTTCATATGCATGTTAATTCGTTGATATAAATGTTTTAATACTACTTTAAAAAATCCATAAATGTAATTAAATATTATCTTAAATATTTTAAAAGCTGTTGCACATCTTACTTGATTTTGTTACGAGAAGTTCAGGTTTTAGATGCCCTTGGTTAAAATTTGGAAGCTATGGTTATGTTGTAAAAGATACGCTTATTTCAAACGTATTTTAAAAGACATGTAATACGTCTACTTACGTGGAAAACGAAAGAGATGCTTAAAGATATATTTCAGGCCTTAAGTTCAGGTTTTGGTTATGCCGTGGTTAATTCAAACGTATTTTTAAAAACATATGTAATACTTACGACAGACACAGAGCAAATTTTCATTAGAACAGTTGATAACCACCTGCTCAATTCGCCTTGGTATGGACTAAAACCAATATTAATCATTTAAAAAATTATGCCATTGTGATAAGCATGGCCAAAAGCAACGGTACAGCCTCTTTGTCTCAAATTCTGGAATTTCAGTAAAGCATGACAAGGCAAATGAAATTTTCTTAAAGTCAAACTTATATAAATCTAGGTCTGACATTATTTAACTCGAAATTATTAGACTTTTTAGGAATTGGACAATTGATAATGCAATTATTGAAAATGATTTCTATGTAATCAAAAGCTAGGGGGAAGTTTTCTAATGATGAAATTTTAAATGCGATCTAAATCACAATAATTTAGAAATGGACAATAGCTGATCAGCATTATTTAACGAATAATTATTTTGGATATTTGATGATGGAAATTGATAATCGAAGGTAAGCATCCGACACATATGTAGTCTTATTATATACTTTTTTAACATTGGAAGCGTCTTTATTAGGCATTGAGGTAAAATGATTTTGAAGGTTTGAAAATTTTTAACTATTATCAGTTATCCCGGGACAGTTCACTTTTATTTTTGAAAAGGCATACTTTGAAATTCATGATATACTATATTTTTATGTATGCAGTAGGTTCGGGCCTGATATTTGCAAAACCCTTATTCAACATTTCAGCCTGCTCTATTTAAATATGTTTCTTTATAATTTTAATTAGATGAATCTGCTTCGATAAGAGAATATAATTTAGATGTGCTCTATCTAAAGTTCTTCAAAAAAGCCTCCTTAAATCCTTTTCCAACCAGACTTAATTTTATGTAAATTTTGAATTTTCTCCTAGGAATGAAGAAGGTTTTGCCTTAAATTTTAAAATATTTGAATAAGTAAAAAAATATATTTTTTCTGATTGTGAATTTTAAAATAACTACTTAAAAAATTAAATAATAAGTTTGCAGTGCAACCAATTTGATGGGGACTCTCTTACTTTAAAACTACATCCAGATAACTACCAGCCATCTGATAGTTCTCCAAAGACTTCAGATTCGATCTATTGAAATTTTACGACAAACGAGGAAAACTCATATATGTATATATTCTCAAGGTACAGCAACAATTTTCAGGAAATTGCACTTCCAGCAAATCTTTCTTTATCTTATATGGAGGATATATTGGAGAATGACCTTGAAGAATTCGTCAAAAGTTAAAGTTAAAAAAAGGAAATGCAATGATCCAATTCAGTTGGATCTCACCACCATTAAGTTCCAAATGTTGATAACACACACCGGTTTTCAAATTTTGGGCGAAATTGTGATGGACCCTCCTATTTTTATTTATAACCTAAAAACATAAAGTCTGGTGGATCAATTAAAAGCCAAAAATGTTGATTTTAAAATCATCAATAAATCTAGATTTAAAAGCACACTTTATGTACGTGATTATGGTGTGCACCAGGAAATATTGGCATTGCTCACGGAAAAAAGGCACTGAATCTTACTCTTTCACTCTAAAAGCTCTCAAAAAGACAAATATTATTTTACGTGGCATTTATTTTAAAAACGATGTGATTGACATTAAGATTGAACTGGATTTGATTCTGGATGCGGTTGCAAAATTCCATACAAAATATTGTAGGAACTCTAGTGTTGGCACCAATTCATTTTTAATCAAATTGCTTCCCGGTAAAATGCAAATAATTTAACTCACAATAGGCATTTACTAAATCAAATTGTTTCTTGGCAATCGTCTAAGGCAAATTATAGAGAAGTTCAGTGTTGGCGTTGTCAACAATGGGGCATTATTCTAGTAATTGCAACAGACCTCAAGCATGTGTTAAGTGATCTGATAAACATGGCTCGGGTGAGTGTAAGTTGGTAGTTAATGATCATTCCAAGCCCTTTTGCGTTAATTGTAAATATGCAGGACATCCAGGGAATTGGCGAGGTTGTCCGTACTTTTTGCAATACAGTGATCGTAAAAAGGAATTGGCTAATGTTGTTAAGGAAAGAACCATCTTGGCATCTTAAATTTTTAAAAATGATGGTAATGATTCAGGTTTTATTTCCCCTAATAAAACATTTGCCAATAGTTTTATTATTTTCCAAAAGACTGTTAGTTTCAAAGAAACCGGCGTTGATTGAAGAATTTTTTTAAAATTTCTAAAGAGCTACATATGTATGTATGTAAGGAGGAAACAATGTCATTGGAAGACAAAATTAGAAATTTTATTGGAAGTTACAAAAATTGCTCTAAACCGCATTTATGGCAATTAGAAATATGGATTTGGTTAGTTCCAGTATAAGAATAGATTTATTAAGTACTTTGAAATGTAGTAAGATTGATGTTGCCTTTATACAGGAAACGCATCCTACTCATAGTATTGTTTTGGAGAATTACTCGTTTGTAAAATATGATAGTTCTGTAGGCGTTGATATCGCCTTGAAAGAAAATTACTCTTTTTGTCGTATTAATTTCGATTCTATTTCATTTCCAAATCTTTTCGTAGAGATTGTCCTGTGTACCAAAACAAACTAAACGCGAAAAAAAGAAGATGGGGGATTACAGCATAACAATCAAGACAGATATGCGGTATATACACGAACATTTAAGGGATCATAAATAATTACAGCCAACTGGAAGTAATAACAGAAACAAAAAAACATGAATTTATTATACTAACCGAAACCCACTTAACGGAAAATGCAAAGGAGGAAGAAACTCAACTAACAGGATACAACCAATTTGCAACATTATCCAACTCAACAAGGACGGGTGGAGTAACAATATATGTCAAAAAGAAATGGAACATGAGAAAGATCGTTGAAAAAGTGGTTGAATCTAAAATTTGGATAACTGCATATGTAGCAAAATATAAGAACATCAAATTTATAATAACAGCTGTGTATAGATCACCGAGTAGTGCAGAACACGAGTTTATAATGGCGTTTGATGAAGTTTTAGAAGAAATAAATGAAGTCAACTGTGATATTATAATAGCAGGAGATTTTAACATAGATTGGTGTATAGAAGGATTTTATAAAGAAAAACTAAAATGCTTATTAGATGACAATGGCCTTAAACAGATAATGAAAGACTTCACGAGAATAACACGGAGCTCAAGAACATTAACTGATTACATTATAACGAATAGTAAGAACATAACGGCAAATATCAGTAACTCAAATAAAGTGTCCGATCATGAAGCAATCGAAATAACAATTAATAACTCAGAACACAATTGTGGTTCAAAAAATTTTAAAGAAATTGAAATATTTAAGTACAACAAATTAAAATATAATAGACAAATAATGAATATACAACAATTTAATACAAATGACAATTTAAACAATAATGTAAACATTTTCGATCAATGCTTAGAAAATGCAGTAAAAAAACAAACGAAGTTAAAGACTGTTGAAGAGAATAATGAATGCAAATGGTTTAATGAAGAATTGAGACGTATGAAAAGGGATAAAATTTGTAAATACCAAATAGCCAAAAATCAGAATACTAATGACGCATGGGAAAGATATATATCAACGCGAAATAATTACAAAGTCCAACTAGAAAATGAAAAAAAAAATAAATATTTAAATAGTAAAATAAATAACATTAAAGATCAAAAAGTAATGTGGAGGGAAATTAAAAAACTCATTTTAAAAAGATCTCAAAATGAAATTAAATCTGTGATATTTAACGAAAAGGAATATAATCAAGATCTCAAAATAGCTGATAATTTTAATAATTTCTTTATAAGTAGTATAAAATGTATTAGAGATGATATAAAAAATGTGCAATATGTAAATGAAATACCGGTGATAAACTCTCAATTTAAGTTTCGGGCAATAACATTGGATGAACTACGAAAAATATGCAAACATTTAAAAAACAAAACGGACTACAACAAAATATCAATAAACATGATTTTGAACAGCTGGAATATAGTAGGAAAATTTCTCCTTGATATAATTAACACATCCATGGAAATCGGTGAGTTTCCTGAAAACTAGAAAATATCAATGGTAACACCAATTGAAAAAGTTGCAAATACTAAAAAATGCGAGGAATTTAGACCAGTAAATACACTAAAAACATGCGAAAAAATATTAGAGAAAGTGGTAAAGGATCAATTGGAGCAATATATTGAAAGTAAAAATATACTATCAAAGTACCAATCAGGTTTCAGAAAAAAATTCTCATGCGAAACGGCATTAAACTTTTTAATAAACAGATGGAAAAAAATTGAAAAAAACAAAAAGATGGTAGGCATTTTTTTGGATTTTAAAAGAGCGTTCGAAACAATTGAAAGAAGTCTACTTCTGCAAAAATTACATAGATATGGAGTTAGAGAAAAAGAACTACAATGGTTTAAGTCTTATTTAACAAACAGGAAGCAAATTACCAAAGTAAACAAAGCAAAATCGGACATAAAGAGCAATGACTACGGAGTTCCACAGGGATCAATTTTGGGAGCATTATTATTTATTATATATAAATGATATGCCGACCATATTAAAGAAAAGTGAAGTTGTTATGTATGCTGATGATACACTTATTTTCATGAAAGGAGAATCTTATGAACAATGCTATGAATACCTGACAGAGGATATGGAAAATGTAATTGAGTGGCTTAACATGAATAAACTTAAATTAAATGAAAACAAAACGAAAATAATGAAAATAAATACGGACAGCAACAATATTTTTAAAATAAAAAATCAAGTTATAGAAAAGGTTGATCACATAAAATATTTAGGTTTCATAATTGATAAAGATTTAAAATTTAAAAAGCACATTGCTTTTATTTGTAAAAAAAATCGGCAAAAAAATTGGCTTCTTCAAGAGAATCAGAAAACAAATCTCGGTTATAACAGCAATAAATATATACAACACTATAATTAAACCACATTTTGAGTATGGGTCAACAATATTATACACGTGCTGTACAACGAATCAACTGGAACGACTACAGAAACTGCAAAATAGGGCAATGAGAACAATATTGGGATGCAATAGATATACATCTATTCGGTTCATGTTGGAATCTTTGAAATGGCTCAACATAGAACAAAGGCTAAAAATGACACTATCTGTTTCATACATAAAATAAAAAGAGGAGAAGCACCGGAGTACTTAAGCGAACAACTGAAATATGTGGGAGATTTACAACCGTATCAACTAAGGAATGCGAACCATTTTAGAATTGAAAGAGTAGCGACAACAGCAATGCAACGATTACTTTTCTATAAAGGATTACAACTATACAACTCTATGCCAAATTATATAAAAAATGAAGATAATTTTAAATTATTTAAAAAACATATTATTAATTTTGTTAAATTTTATTCCTAATTGAAGAAAATATTGCTAATTAGTTTTGTTAATATAATTACATATATGTAAAGTATAGTAGAGTATTTTAAAATACTAATAAAGATTTTATTTATTCATTCATTCAAGTGTTTTTAATAATTGATGGTTTGCCTAAGAAAATTTTATTTGGTTCAATATATTTTTCTTGTAATTTTAATTATAATTTAATCCACAATGGTTTGTCTGCTATCAAGGCAGTTTCATCCAACTACGATTGTGTTATATTAGGAGGAGATTTAAATGCAAAGCATATTTGGGATGTATTCAAAAATTAATTGGCATCAAAGGTAAATTTAAACTTTCCTCCTTTGGATGTTAATTTATCAAATTTGGAGATAGATAATTTTGTTGGCAAGTTTTCTTCTGCTGTGAACGAGATAACTGATAATCACTGAGAGAAATTTAATATCAGAAATAAACGTATTTTTATCTCAATCAAAATTAAGAGGATCTGGCTGTATGGAGGAATTCTTGGTATCTTATGAGGGTGATGTTAATGATCTGAATGATTTCTTTGCTATGAGTGATGATGGGTCTGATAGCCATTGCTTTGACTGTCGGCCTTTCAATGAATCTGCATATTTGTTCTCATTTCGTTGTGTTGATGAGCCTGAGCTGTTTAATGCACTATGTAGGGTAAAATCTCGGTCAGTTGGTGTGGATGATATTTCAATTAAATTTATTAAACTGATTTATCCGCTCATTGCTGAGTATATATTATACTTAGTTAACAAGATATTAACTTCATCTAAATTTCCCTCTGACTGGAAGGTGGCTAGAGTTGTTCCCTTACCAAAGGCACGTGAAACTAATGAACCTAGTGATTTCAGACCAATCTCCATTTTACCGGCGTTTTCCAAGGTAATTGAACATATTATGAAAAATCAAATACTTCATTCTGTCTCTGGTGTAATATATGAGAAACAATATGCATTTCGTAAGGGGTTTAACACAACTTCCATGCTTTTAACATTGACTGATAACATTAGGAAAAATGTTAACGATGATTTGTTTAGTCTCCTTATTTCACTTGATCTCTCGAAGGCTTTTAACTCTGTGGACCATACTCTTATGATAGATAAACTGAGAGATGAATTTAAATTTTCAAAGACTGCTTGCAAACTTATATATTCCTACTTATCTAATAGGTCGCAGTTTGTTGTGCTAAATGGGGTTAGATCTTACTTACGATATTTATGGTCTGGGGTTCCTCAGGGATCTGTGTTAGGTCCACTTCTTTTTATGTTATATATAAGTGGTCTACCTAATGTTCTTAACACCAGAAATTGTGAAACCTTTTTATTTGCAGATGACGTGTTCTTACTTTTTAAAAATCATGTTTCTTTAACTGTTGCTTTGCTAAATAACATAAATTCTTGCATTGATCGCCTTCTTCAATGGACTTCACGGAGTCGCTTGACAATAAACCCTTCTAAAACTAAGGCAATAATGTTTGGACCGTCTAATCGATTTATTTTTGAACCTGTTATACTTCTTGGTGGGACTCGAATGCAGTTTTCTGATAATCTTAAGTGCTTAGGAATCATTCTTGATTCCAAGCTTACGTTTACTAATCATATTGATAACTTGTGTGGAAAAATTTTTGGTAATTTGCGTAGAATCTATACATCTAATCTCTACCTACCTATTCATGTAAAAATACGATTATCATGGTCACTGTTAATGTCGCATATCCTTTATGGGTTTGAAATTTTCTCTGGTACTTACTTAATTCATCTTAGAAGAATCAATCGATTGATAAATGCTATTGTTAAGTTTGTTTATAACATTCGCGGTCGTCAACATATTTCACCATATGTTCGGGTCTTTCTCGGCTGTTTTTTCCATGAATTTGTCGAATCTCGAAATTAAATATTGTTTTATAAATTAATTAGAACTTGTACACCATTACTGTCATACAGATCGTTTGTTTTTTCGCATTCAACTAGAAACCCGCAACTTGTTATACCAAGAATCATGTCCATCATTCTTCGAAAAATCATTTACGATTAGGAAAGCACGTTGGTGGAATCACCTCCCTTGCATCTTACGTATTTTCTCACATTCTAACAATGTGTTTCGGCTGAAACTTTTCCAATACTACTCAACAAGGCATGAACAGGTTCATTAATGATTGGGTTCTTATTACCATGTAGGACTTCTTATTTCTATACCATTTCTATTAATCTCTCTTATAAAGGGAATATTGGCTGGGGAGCTAATATAAAGTATTTTCTTTTTTTCTTTTTCTTTCAAATTCATTTCCAAATTAACAATCATTGAAATATGAATATAAACGTTTGTATATATTGTAAATATGTATAATATGCTTTTTGTTTAGATTATAATAATTTCAGGTATTAAATTTTACTTATGTAATAGTTTTTTTTTTGGCCTAGCAGGCTTAATATTACATATTACGAATGAATAAATAAATAAATAAATAAAGTATGCTTGGCAAAAGGAATTAAGGAGGATCTTTAGAATAACATTCGATAGAACCCGGATTATATTTTGTTATCAAAGCAGATTCTTCTGATTAAAATTGTTATTAAAGAACAAGTTCAAATTGAACAAGGCGAGATTTGTAAAAATCGCCTTGCAATTATCAAGCCAGGTCCTACTGCTTACAAAAAATTTTATAATATTTTAGGAGTTTCAAAAAAATCTGCTTTTACAAAAATTATAGTAACCAAGAATTATTACACCGTCATAACTTATTTTCCAAATTCTTTGAAGTTGGCGAAAATTTGTCCGATTCCGAAAAAACCTAATAATTTTGAATTAAATAATGTTAGACCGATTTCTCTTTTATCTAACTTGGGAAAACTCTGCAAAGGTAATTCGAGTTAAGATAGATTTAAGTTTTGTTACTTCATATATTCCAAATTATCAGTTTGGTTTTAAAAATTTTACTCAACTAGTCATGCTTTATTGAAATTTCAAAATTATGCAGTTTCGCTTGATATTGAAAAGGCCTTCGATCACGCTTATCACGATGGCATAATTTTTTAAATGATTAATATTGGCTTCAGAACTCACATTATTAAGTTAGTTCAGAATTTTTTAAAGACAGAAAAATTTGCGTCCAGCTACAAAACTTGTTATGGTGTGCCACAGGGTTCTATTTTGGCTCCACATTTGCATAACATTTTTATTTATGATTTTCCCTATCAATTTGGTTGTTCATCTGGTATTCTTTACGCCTATGATTCATTACTTTACGCTCATGAAACTTCACCAAGTATTACCTTGAGTTATATTTCGTCTTATTTAAACGAGGTAAATAATTATTATAAACTCTGAGGTATTAAAATAAATGCATTCAAAATTGAAGCTAATTGTTTAAGGAATGCTTCTGGGAAAAGCAAATATTTTGTTCTACCTGAGAGTCCATCGCTTGATAGATAGGAAATTGCTTTTCTGGACAATCTTAAATATTTAGGTATTCACTTTAACAAACTTTTTAAGTTTAACCGTTTCGCCAGAATTTTTCATCTTCAGCAATAAGGGAATTTGAAATTTTTGAACGTAAAATTCTTAGGCTTTGCATTAACAAACACAGAGCGAATTCATAAAAAATTTTCGAATAAAAATATTTATAATTTAACAGGAGTTAGACCCTAAGCCTCGTATGGTTTTGATTTAATGAAACGCTTGACTGCATAATCTGGAAAATCCTTTAATTCAAAATGTCTTAAATGATCAAGTCGGGCTAAAATGGCTCAGTACCAACTACTATGCACCCTTAGGTTATGTGGTACATGAACTTGCATGTATAAATAACTCATTGCCCAAAATATTATATTTCTAAAATTCCTCCCACAGAGGATAATTTTTTTGTTTGTTCCTTTTTTATTATTGTTTTGGCTTTAAGTCTAGTTTTATGCACATATATTTTTTACTATTTCAAATTGTTGTGCCGGGAACAAGCACTTTAATCTTTTATGTTAGTATTCTTAAACAAAATATGATAAGATTGTTACTGTCAACCATTAATTTTAATTACTACAAAACATAGTTTTCAGTTTTCTGTGTAATTTGTCTTTTACTTCTTTCTTTGTTTTTAAAATCTCCGAGATAAAAATATTTTTATTACTAATAGAGATAAGCCATTATAAACTAAATTACAGTTGAAATTTGAACGAATATTTAAGGAGTTTTTAGGTAACCCGTTAATTCATAAAACAGCTTCCACAAACACACTAGGAAACGTGATTGTATTGAAAGCAATACGACGAAGAGTAATTTCCCCCAAGGCGATAGCAATGCCTAAAGAACTGTGATCTCTTACAAATGAGTAATTTTCCAAAACAATTCTATGAGTTGAACTAAGATGAGTCTCCTGCATGAAGGCTACATCAGTCTTATTACATTTGAGAGTATTAATTAAATCAATTCTTCTTCTTGAATTAATTAGAGAACACCCGTTAAAAGTTAAAATATCCATAGTTCTATTTACCATAAATAGATTCAATCTCCTTCAGTAACTTCAAACATTTCGATTTCGCCTGCACTTTAGAAAAACTTTTATAATTTCTGATGAAACTTCTTATTCTATCTTCTGTGGACATTGTTTCCTCTTTACGTAATCCCTTAGCAATGCTCAGAAATTCTTCAACCAGTGGCGGTTTCTGGGATGACTTAATAATTGTTGGAGGATTGCTAAAACAATTAGCAAATGTTTTATTAGAAGTAATGAATTTATAATCAGTACTAGCATTTATTTTTGTGACACTAAAAAATTTCATCATGGACCATGTTTTTCAGAACATTTCGTGGTGAATCCAGGGATCACGTACGCAAAGCTTACTTTTGAATCTTGATTTAATTATCTTAATTCTAAAATGTTTGCTTTTAACTGATTCACAAGACAAGAAAAAGTAACAGATCGTTTAGCAAAAATTTCTTAATTGTTGTTGATTGGTATAGCTTGAGAGTGAATATTTGAAGCTGTTTGTCATTGTTATATCCAAAAAAATCTTCACAAAACGAATTCGAGGACATTGCAGAATTATTTTTGTTCCAACCTGAAGGATGAGATTTATCGGTAGGCGGTTTTAAAGCGGAAAGTCGCAATTCAATTGCACTCATTTAGTTTTGGTTTAATATAAAAAATTCAATCGGACAAAAAACATTTTTTTAGTATTTATAAAAATTTAGTTTTATAATTGCAATTTAACGCAAGACCTTCTTGTCTATTTAACTACCAAATTTCCTTCGAATATAATTTATGTATATTATATACACATGAATGTCCGTGTTTCATTCGCAAGGGTGAACATATTATCAGCTGTTACTTTTCATTGTTATTTGCATATCCAGTTGAGCTTGAGCAATATCTTCTAGAGCACATTGAATTTTTCCCAATAATAGTTCACCTTTCAGAGCAATTTCTTCTAGCCGTTCAGCAGCTTCTTGATTTTCCAACTCCAACCTCTTGAGACTTTGGTTTTGCAATTCCGTTGAGCTATCTTCATTTGGTAACGATTCAATTAGAGTATCTATATCTTTTGCGCAACGTGATATAAGCTGTGCAAACAGTTGAGCAAAGTCTTCCTGTTGTGGAATTTGTACTGGAGTTTGTGATCCGGTGCGATCAAAGTTTGGAAATTTACTTGGATAAGAAGTTTGTTGTATTATACCTATTGCGTTACAGAAGTGCTCGGCTTGCTGGAAATTTTTAAGCAAAATTAATATCAGTAGCCAAAGTTAATGGTCATTATATTCCAGGATTATGTTATACCAACCATATTAACAGTGTCCTGCAGTTGCGTTAATCGGTCTGCCATAGCTTCCAAAGAAGTTTTGTTATTATTGCCTTTATATATAAGAAGTAAATACAATACGAAGTAACCAAATATGTTAACGCCGCTATAACTTTGCACAAGAACAGAGCCGACACTTTTGCAATGAACGACGGATATAACAGTAGCCAATACTGCTAGATATAAAACATAAACTACACATATATTCTGTGATATAAAATATTGTAGTCAAAGCCACAGAATATACACAGAATACCCAACTTTGACGATTAAAAAGGGTCCGAATCATATTTTGCATATACTTTGTATAACGTGCATAAAGTTTGTGTGAAGAGATACCTATATAAAAACAATTAGATTAGCTCTCCCTTTCACACAAACTTTATGCACGTTTTCAAAGTTGTCGGGTCTATGTGTAGTTTATGGTCAAAGCATATTTGCAGAGCACCGACACCTGCTGAATTTTCATTTAGGAGATGAAGAAACTGTCAAATATATTGATTCATGCTTTTCAAATACATACAAAATGAATATCAAGACATAAGTAAGAACAAAATCAAGATGCCTCAAAAATGAGGTGATAAAAAACAATATCCTTCATTTCGTAACATTTCTGGTCTATTTTTTTTTATTTATATCATGGTGAATATCAGATTGATATGATTAAAATTTATTAAATTTACGAGTATTATTATTGAGTTAAGGTAGATTAACCCAACAAAATTTTTGTTCAGAACGCTTTTTTGTATGTAGTTTGACGTCTCTCTATTTGAGAGAGAGAGAAGCAGAGTAAATTTTGTACGGAACAATTTCAGCTTGAATTGGATTAACCATAGCTCTACCACCTCCGTGTTTTATGGTTGGTATAATATTTTTAGGATCAAGTGCTGCATTTGGTTTTCCCTGAATTCTGGAACGCCCGTCACTTTCGAAAATGTTGAATTTGCTCTCGTCAGCAAACAAAACGCGACTCTGAAAATTCATCTATTTGTCCACATATTCGGTGACGAAAACCACTACTTTTTATTTGATACGATTATGATTGTCGTATGCGACAATACTGTATCAAAAAAAGCAACTCTACTCGCAATTCTATTACAATTTTCTTTACGACAAGTGACGTTCATAAACGTCAAATAGGACAAAAAATATCGTTCACGATTTTATTAACGACTTAAACAAAAAATAAAATGGATTCGAACAAAATGTAAGTTATTTTGCAATAAAATGTAGTGTTAACCATTTTAACCGCACTTCAATCTATTTTAGACTTAAAATCACTAATTCAAAGCAATTAGACAAGATGATTTAGCTCCTACAGCAAAATCCTAATTTAGCCAGAATATATTTTTGAACACACCGATTGAACGCTCAACTATGTTTCGGGTCTTCGAATGCAAGGAATTGAAACGACTCCCTGGACTCCCCTCCTCAGCTGATCTGAATGGTGTTATTAAATGTTTCTAAAGGATATCCAGTCTCTTAAATATATGTGCATACAAATATGAAATTGTTAAATAAAAATGATGTTTTTTAAATTACCTAATAACCAGGTGTTTCTATCGCCATTATTATAATTTTCTTCTAAATGCTGTTTTAAATCGTTTATATTCCATACTAAGGAGTCATGGACAGATCCAGGATGATGAGCTGATATGTACTTTATTCTGAGCTTATGGTCACATACCTTTAATAGAAAATTTAAAAACATACATACATAAATATACACACCAGAGAACTGCAACGAACACCCGTTTTTATGATTTTATATACTCGCCTAAAAAAGAGTGTAGTCAGGGTTGGGCAGTATTTGAAATACATGTATTTGAAATACGTATTTAAAATACAAATACGTATTTTGTATTTTGTATTTTAAATACATACAGATTTTTAAGTATTTTGTATTTTAAATACATCTCCTGAAAGTATTTTGTATTTTAAATACATGATCAGCAAGTATTTTGTATTTTGTATTTTAAATACTGCAAACCATGTATTTTATCCGATCCACTGTTGTAGGAAAATTTAAATTTCTTTAAACCGTTAAGAACAGACAATTCATCTATAAAAGGGATTAAGATAGACTGACTTCCAATATTGGAGCATGGTAGTAGACCAGTGTCTCTAATTTGATCATTGGCATAAGTAGATGAAAATAAATCTGCAAACAAGTTACTTATTTCAGCATCCTCATCTGATTCATTTTCATTTAACTTCATTGTAGGTGGAAAGAAGTAGATTTTCTTTTTAAATTTACAAAATTGTGAAACGATTCTTCTTAAGGTTGTTTTTAATTTTGACGATATAGCTGTTATAGCAATTCTGATTTAATTTGTTATATTCGGCACGAGCAACTGAGTATTTAGCAAAGTCTGATGCTGATCCAGATTTTTTATACTTTTTATAATATCTATTTTTGCTATTTTTAATTTTAGAAAGAGCTTTAGTATTCCATGGCGGTCAATTGGTTCAAGATCAAATATATCCTTAGTAGAAACTCATAATAATATGATCGATGACATCAGCTTTGTTTTCAAAGTTAGAAATTGACAGTAAACTACTCTAGTCAGTATTATAAAGTAGCTCAGTTACCCTGCTATAATTCCCTTTTTTGAAGCATAAGCTATTGACTATCGATTTTTCCGCAGAATGAGATGTATATAATGAAAACCATGAATTTACTAAAATTATAGGATGATAGCGGTCTTCTGGCAAAGTGAATGAATCAGTGCGAAGAACAGAGGTGTCAACATAATCATTTACAAAAACCAGGTCTAAAAATTTAATATTATCGTTATAGATGCCATTCATCTGATAAAGATTCACATCTAGTAAGCAATCAATAAAATCAGTGTATTTCTCATTGGCGCCAGATTTATAGGGCGTGAATTAACCATTATCAGTAGAACGGTTCCAGGAAATAATAGACATATTAAAATCACCAACTGCAATGATAGTATCATTGTGATTAGACATTCGCACAACGGAGTAGATAGCGTCTGAGTGTTTCTGGTAAATTATTTCAGGTGAATTAGAAGGGAAAATTCTCTTATGTTGAATTTTGTCAAAACAGCCATAAATTCAATATCCAGAAAAGACGTAAACGATAAAGCTTCGGAAGTGAGCAGGCTAGAAACTGCTATCAAGACACCACCTTCCTTTATGTTATTGCTACGATCACATCTATATATAGTATACTTAGCAGCAAAAATTTCCGTGTTCAATATATATATTATCATTAAGCCATGTTTCAGTAAATGCTATAGCATGATAGTCAAATGAGTAACTTTGATTAAATAACGCAGATAACTTCTTATTAATGCCACGAACATTTTGGTATATAAGAATAAATTTTCAATATATTTGTTTAGTTTTTTTCAATATTTGTTGCCGTAGAAGGCAATTGAACAGAATTGTTTAAAATATAAATTCGCGAACGTAAATACCATTAGGCCAGAAATTTGGAGAAATAACTATATTAAACAACTCATCCGGTACAGTAATCTTAAATAATGCCACTATTCTTGGTTCAGAGTAAGAAAATTTATACACTGAGATATGTAAGTTGGAACCGTACTTTAAGTTTATATATGAATAAACTTCTTCAACAGTAGTATCTAATGCTAATCAGGAAACGAAGATTGTTTTGTTTGGAGGTATAACTCTAATCGGTCTAATAACCCCTGCAGTATTATTTTTGATTCCAGTTTGAGCAGGACTAGTACATCTATTAGATAGGTTATTAGTAGTTAATATATAAACTAGGATGTGTGTATGTATGTATGCATGTAACGTAATGGCTCCAAAACGGCTGGGCCGATTTTGACGAAATTTTCAGGAAACCTTCAGAATGCTCGGGCGGGTGACACTGTGAAGTCTGATTTTTTAATTTCGGTCTGTGGGCGGAGGGGCGTGGCGAAATCCAATAATTCATAAAATGAGAACGGCTGTGCCGATTTCTGTAAAACTTTTTGTCAGTTGTTCGTATTTTCGAGGAGAAGGTTTTTATGGAAGAAAATTTTGGAAAATCCCTCCGGAAAAGTCGGAAAATTGGAAAAATAGAAAATCGAGTTTTTGTATGAAATTTTGTTTCCTTAATGGCTTTTCACATGAAAAAAATAGATAGTTTGTCTGAAGGCTTAAAATTGGGGCGAGGCGAAGTTCGCCTGGTCCGCTAGTAGTTAATAAAGTATTAACAGGTGTTCTTTCGGCGACTGTAGACAATTGAGTGGGTTGGCTCGTACGTTGAATAGAAGATACGGTACTGTCATTAACAATACATAAATACATACATAAATACATGTACATGACGTGAAAGTATTTTGTATTTGAAATACGTGCAATAAATGGAAGTATTTTGTATTTTGTATTTTAAATACATACAGATTTTTAAGTATTTTGTATTTTGTATTTTAAATACATCTCCTGAAAGTATTTTGTATTTTGTATTTTAAATACATGATCAGCAAGTATTTTGTATTTTGTATTTTAAATACCGCAAACCATGTATTTTGCCCAACACTGGGTGTAGTTAATACACAATTGCTGAATTCACAAAACCCTGTATCGTGTATGTTGTATTGAATACACTTTGTGTTTATATGCTTGTGAACACCCAGTGTATTATTGTATCAATTTATCTTGCATTTAAATGTCAAAAACCCAATGTAATTTAACATTTACATTGCATTGATAACACTGAAACCCATACAACTTTTCAAAAACATATGAAATAAGTGTATAAGTGTATTGAATTTTTATGAAAAAATTACCAACAACAAGCATACACTATTGTATTTTAATTGAACAATACACTCGATACAAAGATACAAGGGGTTTTGTGAATTCAGCAAATATTGTTTTTGTATCTGCTCGCACACACTCGTAAGAATTTGTGTTTGTACATACCAGACTCTAAAATACACAATTCCCCTTATTATGATTGTCGACGTCACATCAAGTTGACAATAAAAAGACAGCAGTTCCTGAACTCCTTGTAGGCAATAATTAACTAATATTGATGGCCAATTGTAATTTTATAAGCCATAGCAGAAGTAACATCATATCAATAATATTTAATAGTTCTCGATAACGATCCCACAATTGTCAATATATTGATGTCGACTTGGTGTGACGTCGACGTCGACAATCATAATAAGGGGGAATGAGAATTGTACTTGTGTCCGTTTAGTATTATTTCCTACATATTTTTTCAACAATCGGCAATGGTACTCGTACTTATGATAACAACCACTACAAATGCTCGTGCAGTAATTTGAAGACACACAATTACATTAATAACTCGAGTTAATGAGTATTACTCGCAGCACTCGTCAAACGTATTTAACCTAAAAAAGTGTTGCCAGAAGGTTTAAGAAAAAGTCAATGATCTTATATTTAAGTTAACTAGTGTTCGCCCAGTGGTTGAAATTCAACCATTATTGCAATAATACAAAACCGCTCAGATAAAATGTCATATTTTTCTTCATTTCTAATAAAATGTATTACAGTACTTACTCCGTTCTTTAATCGTTGTATCTATTAATGTGAGCTCTCCAAATAAATAATAGAAACGGTTTTGATGTTCATTTAAGAAACATAAATTTATTGCCTATATTAAAAATATTAAAATTTTTTGATTAATTGAAGAAAAACCAAAATCAAAAAAATTCATTTTGTTCAAAGTATTTAAAGTAGTTGTACGACTGGCATCTTTATCTAAGGAAAATTTCTTTAATTTTTGTGATATTCTTCCGACGCGGTTTGTTTGAATTTGGAACGATTTTCCGTCACCCACGTCAAATTTGGTTTATGAACAGACCGGTTTCGGCTTTGTGCCATCTTCAGTGTTCTCGAATACTAAATCCTCTTTCTTTATATACAATATTCTTCGTAAAAACTCTATTGTCATTGAGTATGTTTCTTTGACCATTTTCATTCCAAATATAAAATTTTAGGCCGTCCAATGAACGAACTCTACCCGCAGCTACATATAATTGTCCATGAGCAAATACAGGTAGTCTCAAAAGGACACCTATCTTTTCAAATTTTTGCCCCTGTAACTTGTTAATGGTCATAGCAAATGCGGGTATAATTGAAAATTGTGTCCGCTGAAGTTTAAATGGAAGAACTGTTCCAGAAAATATTAAATTTATTCATGGAATCAAAATTCTTTTATTACGAACTGTTCCCGTTAATACTTTGCAATCTATGGTGTTGCTGTGCAAGCATTTTACTCTCATTCGAGTTCCATTTCCTATGGCTTGTGCCGTGTTCAAATTACGAATCAGCATAACAATGGAATTTATTTTCAATTTCAATTTATGCGGTGGCATTCCGCTAACGTTCAATAAATTTAAAAATTCAGAGGGATATTTATGGTTATTTTTATTCAGGCTCTAGGTCATGACCTACAGCCTGAATAATGAATAAAAATAACTATAAATTACATACCATAAGGTCGATAAAATTAATAAATATATATTCACAAGGATATTCATTTACGTCATTGACATCATTAGAAACTTTATCAAAACTGTAATAAACATTCTCCAACCCTGAAAGACGATTAAGTATATCATTATTTATTGAAGCGCAGTCTTCATTGGTAGGAGCTAAAATTACGGAATTAAGAATTTAATCCGATAATATATTCTCACGAATATTACCATAGATATCAGTAATTAAACTATCAAAACAACCAATTATTTGTTGTGGTAATTCAATAATGTCATCACCTAACTCTGGATAATTTCTTAGTTCACCATTACCAAGATTATTTAGAAATTCGAAAAATTCTACTCCTTCTGGTCTACCTCTCGTATTTTGTGTTAAGGTAACTTTGTGAAAGGAATTATATTCCTTCCAACTAATGATGCAATTTTCAATTAAAGTAAATCGGGTCCCGTGTGGAACAACAAGTAATAAATGCATTTAATCGAATATATGTTTTTAACTATTCTTAGATTTATTATCAGTAAGACTGTGCGCGTTTGCAGTAAGAAGTCAGACATCTTACAGATCTAAATATTGAACAGAATCGAAGCCTAGTAGAATAGTTTTACCACCAAATGGTGTAATAGAGTGAACAAATAAAATAAGTTTTTCCTTCTGAGTGTTTACGGAGTTGCCAAGCCAAATTTAATTTTGTTAATTTTGAGTTTTTTGTTGTAATTTTTAGCAAATTAAGAGAGAAAGAGAGATCATGGCTTTATGGTTGGCTAATATTCTTAACTGTTTTTAACTATCTTAGTCACAAAAATGTAAAATAAAAAATACATTCTGCACTTCTCCTATTGACAATCTATCAAAAAAAAAAAAAATCAAGCAAATACGTTGAGTTTAGGTCAGTTAAAATGATTCTTAACTTTTTCAACTTCCTTATTTATATATACATACTTAGATTATTTTTAATGATTACATTTCGCGATAGTACTGTACATGTTTTTTTGCAGGTAACGAAAAGTGTAAAAACCAATCATACAGGATTTCACAAAAATAGCGAAGAAACAAAATAAATTTGCTACCTATTTTTTACGGATCTATGTATGTACATATATATGCAAAGCCTTAAGACTATATACTTATGTATTTGCATGTTGCTTCAGCGACCAAGCCACCTTCTTCTTTTAAATCCATGTTTACACCACGACGGTGGAAGAATAAATAAATACGTTCTGTAAAAAACAAAACAATCGAACCTGTTTTTTTATAAATGCATATGGATTGGTTTTGTGCTAATAATGCGGGGTATGCCTGGTTGAAAAATTGTGCCGACGAAAAACCATTCCCCTCGTCTCTCTTGCCTACAAAGTACGATGTTATGCCTGCATAATTGTTCTCGTGTGTTAAGCCTCAATAAGAACAACAACAATTCAGTATATTTTTTGTTATAATTTTTTAGCAAATTAAGAGAGAAAGAGATATCATGGCTTTATGATTGGCTAATATTCTTAACTGTTTTTAAATATCGTAGGCACAAAAATGTAAAATAAAAAGTACATTCTGCACTGCTCCTATTGACAATCTATCAAACAAAAAAAAAAAAAAAAAACACAAAAATCAAGCGAATACGTTGAGTTTAAGTCAGTTAAAATGGTTCTTAACTTTTTCCAATTGCCTATTTATATATAGATAGATATGTAGGGCAGAAGTTATAATGAAATATGTACTTAATAGTTATTATAAGAAAAATTTTCATGGAAATTTTTAAATTAATTATATTAAGAATTCGACAGGCTTATGAATTTAAAAGAGGTAGATTTTTATGAAATGGTTAAACCACAATTTGATTTATACGTTAATTTCATTTCTTGAAAAGATGATTAAGAGAGTTTTGGATTTAGCTACTAATTTTTTTCCAATTTGTCCAACATTTATTCAGATATTAGTTTCCCATGAGGAATGCTTCTGTAATAGTATATACAGGTACTTATAAATTCTTTCTTTCATTTTTTTATTTATTTTTATTTATTTATTTACATGATATTAATTATATATAAATATATAATTAATATAATAAAATAATAGCAAGGCTGCGAGGCCATCAGCTATTTTTTTTTTTATTTGTTGATGTTTTTATGTAGTCTACATTGTAGATGCATGTATAAAACATTTTGAACTTTATTAAAAAAATTTTGTATTTTACTACCTGCTTCTTGGACTTCTAGGTAACGTCTGAGAAATAAAAATTAAAATTCTGCCAAAAAAAAAATCCCAACTCATTGCACAAAAACTATTTTTTCTGTTTTCTTAGAACTCTAGATGATTAGCAATGAAATATTCTTATTTTTGATGTGGGTTGGTTTTTCCTTGTCTGTTTGCAAAATAACTGGTATGCAATTTCCAAAGTATGCAGTTCATATAATACTTTAGAGTACGATAAATTTTACAACAAATACACAATTATCTATCTATATCTATATATATAAAATAGGATGTGTGTATGTATGTATGTATGTATGTAACGTAATGGCTCCAATTCCGATTTTGACGAAATTTTCAGGGAACCTTCAGAGTACTCGGGCGGGTGACACTGTTAAGTCTGATTTTTGATTTTCGGTCTGTGGCGGAGGGGCGTGGCAAAATCCAATTTTCCTATTGCACCACCAATGACATATACATATATTTATTTTTTGTGCTTTTTTTATTTTATTTTACTTTTTTTAAGCCGTTGTCATGTTCTTCAAAACGAGATATCAAACTCTTAAATCGGTTATGATTCAATATCAAAATTTTAAAACTTTCGAAACGTTTCATTAACAAATCCGAGTTTTTAGTTTATTTACAAAATATTTACATCATTCGATAACACAAGATATTCCGCGCTCACTAAGGCGCAACATTGTACAATAAGTTATACAAGAATGATAAAATACAGATTGCGCATTCAGAGTGTAAAAATTTTTTCGTTCTACGTTTAACAAAAACAAAAACAAAACATAAACAAACAGTCAGATTTATATACACAAATGAAAGAAAAGTAAGAGAATTTTAAAAATAAAAGCAATCAGTGTGTCGTGGTTTTCTTTTAGAAAAGAAAAGGCTTGAATTAAGATTAACAAGGTTTTTAATTCAATTTTATTTTAATATATATAAAAAGACAAAGAAGATAATGGTGTATCTATACAGCAACGATCAGGAAAAGAATGACCCAATCGTCACAAGTACCTAAGTACTGATTAGTTTAGTTTAGACAAAAAGTTGCCAGATCAAATGTTATGACAATTCTCTCACCCTTATTACAAACTAATTTTAATTAGAGTATATAAATATTGTTGCAATAATGAGCATTCTAATCAGATTCTACAATATATGCCCCTATTGCGGTTCACCACTTTTGTGTCAGTTTGGTCGTCTTAGGTGATTTCGCATTGCCGTTCTCAACTAAACTGCCAGTTGACTATTCAGTTGTGTATCTGTTTTTTCGTGGTATTGCCGTTCTCAACTTTGCAAAAGTTTGGTCGTAAAAAACGTTGAATACACACAACTGCTTAATTGTAGTTGTGTCATTATCAGTTAGAGTGAAATTTTTTTAAAAGCGGTGAAAATTTAAATCAAAATGGAGAGATCGTAAGTATCAATTTTTGTAATAATTTTTTCACAATTTTTAAACACTTTTATTAGTTTGAAAATAACAACGAAAGTCCAATTTGAGCGGCTTGTTCAGATTATGGTCAGGAATCTGGAAATTGCTCGCGGAAAACCAAATTTTGGTGCAACGGAAAATACGTGCAAGGAGTTATGGGAAGAGTTTGCTGTAGAATTAAATAGTTTGGGACCACCGACAAGAACATCTCAAGAATGGCAACGTGTAAGTGTGTCAGTAAAATAATATTGAACAATTACAATATTCTTAATATAATTATAATCTTTCACAGGTTTGGATCCACTATAAAGCAAGCATTAAGAAAAAACTTGCAAACAATAAAAGAAACACTCAGGCGACAGGTTGAGGCCCATCACAAGAAATCCCATTAAATAGCCTTGAGGATACTGTTTCAGAACTCTTGTCTTTGCAAGAGCAAGCGGCACCATCTGGCCAAGTTTTTGGCGTTGCAGCATCAACTGCAAACATTAAAAAAATTAGAAAAAAATTTGCATTGTTGGAACGACAAGCAAATGAGGCTACTGATCTCCACAATCTTAAGGTGGAGTGCGATAAATTAAAAATAGAAAAACTTAAGAATAAATTTAAAAATTAATAATATTTTATTGTTTGCTGTTGTAGATAAATTTCATCTTATTTTTTTATATATTAAAATTCACAAGTTTTATTATTTTGAAAAAATGTTTGTTGTGGCTTTAGCTCTTCATATGCCGACATTTCATTGGTTGCTAAAACCAAATCGTCAGTGAAGTTTAAGCAGTTTGATAACATTTTTTTCAATGCATTTTGCAAAAAAAAAACTAATTGTTTCTAACAATTAGTCGGGATATTCTCCCGAATAATAAATTTCAATATTAAGTTTTATTATTTTTTTAAGAATTACAAGTTTTTAAATATATGTACAGAATTCTTTTTTTTTAACCTTTTAAGACTCAATTAAAAAAATTGTTTCACAATACATAAATAAAATATTTTATACTTTTTATTCCCACAACACTTTCAGTTTAATTTTCTTCAAATTTCACTTGTCAAACGTGATATTTAAAGTTGGCAATTCGATATTTTAGGTTGGCAATTTTATGACAAACTCAACTAAAAACAGTTGTGTATCGCAATAACTAAAATGAGTTTGGTTGTGCATAAGTTGGGTTGACTCTCACACGACCAAACTGAGTTGAGTGGTGAACCGCAATAGGGGCAATAATCCTTCAAATGCTTAGGAGTTCTAGGTGGTCGAGATGATACTCTTGTTGGCTGTTTTAAAATTTGTGTTGAGGTAGCTGTGGATGCAGTTTGTTCATTCGGTGTGGAAAATTGTGTACTTGCACTATGTGTGGATCCAGATTTTTATGTTCTGTTGAAGGTTGTTCTCTTCCCGTAGATGTTGATTGGGTTTGTTGATAATCGGTTGAAGATTGTCCACTTCCCGTAGATTTAGAAGCTGGTTTTTGATTTGGGATAGAAAGTTGTTTATTTGCTGTAGATTGGTTATTGGCTGAGGAAGACTGATTATTTGGAATAGAAATTTGGCTATTTGCTGCAGAAGGTGGTCGTGCAACTACATCAGGCGTGCTACTGGGTACTTGAACCAGATTTTCTGTATTTGGCTCATCACAATTTTGCTGATTTTCGCTAGCGGGGTGTTCGCCAGGTCTATTGTCTGAAGGCGGAGTTTGCACTTTAGTGGCACGTAGCTGGTTAATGTGTCTTTTAAACACGAAGCCGTCGTCGAGCGTTACAATATAGTGGAGATTACCAAGTTTTTTTTGTAATTGTACCAAGTTTCCAAATTGACTTGTTGTTTGTGTAGTAACGAGCTTGTACCCTCTCTCCGTCGACTAGTTGTCTTGCCATACTAGATGGAAATTTAGTTTTGCTGAACTTGACTGGTCTGAGAGCGTCCAGTCTTATACGAATCTGTCAGCCTAGATATTGTTCCGATGGTGTTTTGTTGTTTGCTAAAGGTGTAGCTCGGTACCTAAAGAGTATTTCCTGTACTTTTTCTTGAATCGACATTGTTTCATTCTGCATGGTAGTTAATTTGTTTTTCAACGTCTGAACGTTCCGCTCAGCTAACCCGTTAGTTGCAGGGTGCCCGGGGGCAATGAATTTTTGAAAAATTCCATTGTTTTTGCAAAATGATTTAAACTCCTGGCTAATGAAAATAGTTGCATTATCGGAAACTAGTACATTCGGAAAACCATTCCTTGAAAATATGCTTTGTAATATCTGTATGGTGGAAAACGATGTTGGTGCTGACTTAGAGGTACCTACTTCAGCCCACTTTGACTTTGCGTCTATTACTACTAAAAAATAGTATCCTTGGAACGGGCCCGCATAATCGATGTGTATGCGTTGCCAGTTTTCCTCCGGCTCGTCCCATGGGTGTATTTCCGCTTTTACCGGGGAGCTTTGAGTTTCTGCACAGGATGAGCAAGATCGTACTAGGTTTTCAATATCTTTATCGATCGATTTCCAATAAACATATCGACGCGCAAGTTGCTTCATCTTGGTCATACCAAGATGCGTTGCATGAAGTTCTTGTAAAACGTGTAGTTGTAGTGGTGCAGGGATTACTACTCTTTGGCCTCTAAATAACACATCACTGTCTATGGTGTACTCAGATTCGATTCCATTAGGTTTGAAATTGTTTTCATTACGTAGTTTGTTTAGAATTTCTACTAATTCTTTGTCTTCACAAGTTTCCTCTTTGAGTGACGAAAAATTATTTTTCGAATTACTAATTTGATGAACACTTGCGCTGCATATGAGATGTACTTCGTGTCCAATTGCACTTCCTTCGAGGGATGACGAAAAATCTGGTGCCCGTGATAAGCAATCTGCGTTAGCATTTTCAATTCCTTTTTTGCATTCTATTTCGTAATTAAATCCAGACAGAAAAGCGGCGTAGCGTTGCAGACGTGAGTAATTCATCTGTGGTAGTTTAGCTGTATGGTGAAAAATTCTCATGATTGGCTGATTATCAGTTATGAGCTTAAAACGACGAGCAAACAAATACTCATAAAAGTGCTGCACTGAAAAAATGATTGCCAGTGCCTCTCTATCCATGATGATGCATAGGCAATTGGCCTTTCATGACCGTCGACAATGTGTGACAATATACCCGCAATACCGGTCGGACTTGCATCGCATGCTAATTGGACTTCTAATTCAGGGTTGTATGGCATTAGGACACGTTCACTACCCAATTCTGTTTTTAGAATACCAAACGATTTTTCGCACTCAGAGGTCCATTTGAATCTAGAGTCCTTTTTTATAAGTTGTCTCAAGGGTGTAGTTACGGAAGAAATATTTGGTATGAAACGTGAATAATAAGTCACCATACCTAAAAACCGTTTTACATCTTCAGCGTTTTTAGGAGTGGGCATGTTTAGGATTGCGGATACCTTAGAATGTGATTTCTTTACTTTATTATGTTCTATGATGTGGCCTAAAAATTCTATGCTTTCTTGAAAAAATTAACATTTCGAACTATTGAGGTGTAGATCAAATTCTCTCAATCGATTCAAACAGGCTTTCAGATTTTGTGTGCACTCTTCCATAGTACTTCCATGGACAATTATGTCATCGAAATACGATTCTGTTTTCGGTATTTCGCGGAGAATTTGGTCGATGATTCTGTTGAATTCCGACGGAGCGGTTTTAATACCAAACGATAAACGATTCATCCTGTATGTGCCCCTATGAGTAGATATTGTCTGTATGTTTGCAGAATTCTCATCTACAGGTATGTGTAAGTAGGCCTTGTAAAGGTCAAGTCTACAAAAAATTTTGAGTCTCGAAGACTATTGAAGATATCATCAATTCTTCTAATAGGATAGTGTGAATCCATCAGACGTTCATTTACTCCTACTTTATAATCCACACAAAGCCTAACACCTCCGTCCGCTTTGGGTATAACGACCAGTGGCGAGCCCCAGTCACTACTTGTTATTTTTGAAATAATGCCAAGTTTTTCCATTTCATCCAACTCTCTATCAACGCGTTGCACCAATGAATATGGAATTGTACGTTCCTTGGTATAACTTGGTAAAACATTTTCACGTAATTTTAAAGAAATTTTATGCTGGGGGGTGCACCCTATCTTTTGCTCGAAAACCTCAGGAAATTCTTTAACTATGTCATCGATTGCACTCACCTGATTAATATCATTACTTTCCCTTGTTGCACTGACGTCCAAATCATTTAAATCAATTCCCAACCTCCTGATCCAAGAACGGCCTAACAACGCAGAGCAGAAGTCCCGTACGATATATATTTCATCAGTAATTTCAACATTATTGTACTTTGCACGCACTATGATTTTACCGTCTGGTACAAATGTTGTTTGGGTGTATGAACGGAAAACAATCTTCGTTCGAAGTAAAGGCGTATCCAATTTTAGTCTTTTAAATTGACTTCTGGGTAAGAAAGTATATGCTGAGCCAGAATCCACTTCAAATTTTACATGTTTGCCTTCGATATCTATTTCAGCATAGTACTGTGGCGTGTCTGTCTTTTGCTCAGAATGGTTTTGATACACATTCACAACGTTGTATATGCCATAGCCTTCATGCTCTATGTTTTGCACATGATTTGTTGAACTTCGAGCTGGTGATGTTCTACCAGTTGAGACCTTTTTCTGCAATGTGGAAATACAAACCCTTACGACATGTCCCTGCTTGTTGCACCCAGTACATTTCAGCTTACTCCGATCTGATCGACACTCCTTCGCAAAATGGTTATTTCGGCCGCACCCAACTTCTTATAATTGACCGACGTTTTTCTTTTGTTGATTTTCTCTGCACGTGACTCATTTTTGTTATGCATTTTGTTACGCACTAAAACCTTGTTTACTATTGGCGTTGCTGACGATGTTTTTAATGTAATTTCCCTCGCATCTGCTTTTGCGGCCTCCAAAGCAATTGCCTTTGACACAATTTCACCAAATTTCGTTGATTCTGATTGTAGTAGTTGTTCTCGCAAATTGTTGTTGTTTAAGCCTCTAATAAATTGTGCACGTAGGAATAAGTCAGCCACTGATGTCCCGCATGCACATGGGGACACAAATTCACATTCGCTTATATCAGCTCTTAATGTTGCCACGAACTCTGACACTGACTGATTTTCTTTTTGGTACTTAGACAAAAATTGGTGTCGCGCCACCAACACATTCTTCTTCGGCGATAAGTGTCCTTCCAGAAGAGCTAATAGATCATCATAAACGATTGTGTTCAGAGGTTTTGGTGAAGCCAATGCCGCAACCATGTTGAAATTTTTGGCACCAATGGAGTTCAACAAGAGTTTTGCACAATACTCTTTGTTGCTTGAAATCCCCTTCATTTCAACAAAATTCTTGTAATTCTTATACGTCTCTTTTGACGAGTCGAAAATTTCGAAATTTGGCAACAACGCCGTATTTACTGCATTATTTTGCACATTATTACGTGTTGAATTTTGCACCGTATTTTCATCATGGCGCTGCATCAATAGCTGCCTTTGGGCCAATAAACTTTGTTGCTGTTGCAAAAATTGGCCAAACTGCGTAGCATCCATCACGACTATTTACATACTTGCACTTGCGAATTGTGTAGGTTTTTTACCTCGTCGCCAATTTGTCGTGGTTTTCTTTTAGAAAAGAAAAGGCTTGAATTAAGATTAACAAGGTTTTTAAATCAATTTTATTTTAATATATATAAAAAGACAAAGAAGATAATGGTGTATCTATACAGCAACGATCAGGAAAAGAATGATCCAATCGTTACAAGTACCTAAGTACTGATTAGTTTAGTTTAGACAAAAAGTTGCCAGATCAAATGTTATGACACAGTGTTTTTATATTTAATAAATATACATTTATTTAAAAATTTAAATAAATTTTTTTATTTTTGTGTGTATATATACATACATACACTGCTTTTCATTAGAATAAGGCCACGATTTTTAACGAAAATTTGTGTCTCTATTCTTAAAATAGTCTGCTGTTAATTTATTTTGTTGTTGTTTTGTTAAAGAGTATGATCTATTAAAATCTAAAACACTGAAAGAAGATTTGAAAAACTTAAAGTAACTTTTTATTCATATTTTTAAAAATAAATAAATTAAAATTCTTTATTTTTTATGTTTCATTAGAATAAGGCCACATGGGTAAATAACTAAAAATTAAACTTGAATATTTTTTTACATTTTTTATTTTAATATAAAATCAAAAGGTGTACGCTTTAATACTTTGTGCATCCTCCCTTGTTGGCAATTACCTCGAATATTCTGTTTGGAAGGGAATCATATAAGGACTTAAGATAGTGTAACGAAATTTCACTCCAGGCCTGTTTGATAGCATCCATCAGTGAATTTTTGTCCTCAAATTGCCTTCCATTTTCATATACTTTTCTAGTCATCCAGCCCCAAACGTTTTCGACAATATTAAGGTCTGGTGAATATGGTGGCCACTGATTGACGCCGACATTTTGTGCATGGATCCAGGATTTCACTACTCTGGCGGTGTGTATGGGAGCGTTGTCATGCTGGTAAGTCCAGGATATTGGTCCAAATAGTTCATTGAAATGTGGAAATGCTGATTCCAAAATACATTTGTACGACTCCGCTGTCATTTTAGCGCTCTGAAAAACAACATCGGATGTCCCGTAGTAAGACACGGCACCCCAAACCATTACTCCACCTTCGCGGGAATGATGTTTTGTCAGAAAGCGAGGTTCTTTCCTTAAATCATGGAAGTAGTAATTGTAACCGTCGGGGCCATCTAAATTAAATTTTTTTTCATCAGAAAATACTACGGTTCTCCACTCCCTACTCCATGTCATTTTGGCACGTCCGAACTCTAACCTCTTTTCCTTGCGTTGACTGTTTAATGGTGGCTTTTTTTGCAGCTTTTTTCTTTGCAAGTGCGTACATGTTTTGATAACACGCCAAACCGTTGTCAAGCTTGCTTTTACACCAACTTCAGAGCGTATCTTGCTCACAGACGCAGCTGAATTGGAAGCTTTTCTTAGTAATAAACGCCGCTCCCGCAGTGATGTGGCACGGTAAGTGCGACCGTTCATGTTTTCTCCATAGCTACTTTTATTTTGGAGAAAATTATTAACAACAGTTTTGCTCCTACCAATTTTTGTAGCTATAGCGCGACTGGAATAGCCTTCTTCCTTATAAGCTTCTATTTTAGCTCTTTCCGTTATAGACAATGATGGTTTCCTACCCATTACTTCCTAAAAAACTTGTAAACAGCTCCTCAAAAACTTTTGCTGTATTTTGCGTCAGAGCCTCACTTCTCTCATGTAAAAATGCAACTGGCCTTATTCTAATGAAACATTTTAATACAGTAATTTTTTCAGTATCACTTAAAATGTGAAAAAAAATATATAACGGTTTTCTCAAAAAGTTTTTATTATCATGTTATTGTACAGTTAAGGCATTCCTTCGTTTGCTACAATAACAATTTTTTCCTCTTTATAATGTAAAAGAAGCATAGGCTTTTTAAATGTATGACACAGTAGTGGCCTTATTCTAATGAAAAGCAGTGTATGTATGTAGTTAGTGGATTGTTAGTTATTAAGTTTTCGTTTTCTTTGTTTAGAAAACTCGGCAATTTCATTATTTAGAACTCTAATTCTAAAACACATAGGAGCTCGAAAGAAGATTTTTTTAACTTTATCGCTACACTCTACATTTTGGGCCCATTGCATATGTTTTTTCAAAAAATCTTCTGTAATAAGCAAGCCTTCTTTATTGTTTTTTTGAAAAATTGTGTGAAGTGCTTGCATTTTGCACATCATATCTTCGGTTGGTTTTGATAAGGCCCCTTCATTGACATGGTCGATCCATGTGTAAGGTTGAACGTTCATCTCATTTCTTGGCACAGAAAGATTTGGCTCTTCATCTTTTAATCTGTGGCATATGTACCCAGCCAAGTTTTCTAAACCATCGTATGCCATATCACTTAGTTCAACCGGTTCAACGTTGTCTATAGATTCTTTTACATTTATACTGCTAAATATAATGCCTACAAATTATATAAAAAAAATTAGTGTTCATATTATTTAATTTATAAAGTACGTATTTGTGTTCTTTCCAAATCGGGTGTATCATCAACTTCAATGTTTGCTGCATTAGAGATCATACCATCGTTGCAACCAAGTAAGTATGATCTTAAACGGAACCTGAACTGTTCTTGATCAGGATGGTCATGCAAGCCACCTTTCGTTCGAATTATCCCAAAAAAGTTTTCAAGCACGTCTTGATTTAAGCGATAAGTAAGAACGTATTCATAATTATATCGCGACTTCAAATCTAAATAAAGACCCTTTAAGGCATTATTGGATTGTATGATACCTATTGCAAAAAAAAGTACTTGAAAAATTTAGTAATAAAATTTAACAGCACCGTTTACCTTTTTGAAATGGAAGTAGAAAATTCCGACCAACAACTCGCATGTTTTTTACCAAAGTTGTCATATCATTAATAATTTTGGATTGCTCTTCAAAAGCTAGGCCATATGCATGACATCGTGTTCTAGTATCCGCTCTCGGAATTCTAACATTCATAACGTCAAACCAATCGTTAGTCTAAATAGCACAAAAATATTATTTATAAGTAGTATGTTTTATTTGGAGAACTTTACCACTTTGAAAAGGTGATGGCATTCACTCCAATTAAGCCCATCTAGAAATCCATGACTAGCAGCTCGTGTTATAGCTTGGGAAACAGTATGCGAAAACAATTTTGTTGCCAATTTAACTTTTTGTTTAAGTGCTCCTGTTACATTTAGATTTGTTTCCGTTATTTTTTGAGTGATATTAAGATCTCCTGATGTCACCTCTAAAAGTTTTGAAATTATATTCTTTTGGACTATTTTCTGATTGATAATAAAGCCATCATCAATGAAGTAGTTGCGCAATAGTTTTATCATATGCGGAACATCTGCAAATGAAAAAACTTTTTCATTTTTAAACAAAAACCTGAAAGTAAATTCAGTTAAATTGTGAAAACCATTTAACCACTTTTATTTTACCATGGAACCTCTTCAGTTACTCCAAGTTCATTAAGCACCACTCTGTTTCCACCACCTAGATCTGAAACTATTGCCACCACTGCACAGAGGCCGATTTGGCTTCGCTAGCGGTATTAAATTCAAATTTTCAAATTTAAAAAACCGTAAATTTTTTTTTAACAATCGATAACAAATACATTCACTAGATTTGTATCGATTTTTAAAAGCTCAGCTTACAGGTGATGAACAGCTGTGAGCTGTCAAAGTCAGCATATGTATCTGCAAGTGTTGTGCAAAATATTTCCGCCTTTTTGATAATCGTTTTGCTGTTCGTGTTAAACTTGCAAATTTTATTATTTTCATTAAAAGTTTTGTTATATACTAACGCCAAGGTATGTATTATATAAAAAAAACTGTGGTTATGATCTGTGTATACTTATGTTATTTATAAAACGTAATCGTGTTTAAGTGTATTAGCAACTCGTCCATTGCAACGTACACCTGTCTTTCGTGGAGTAGAACTTACAAAATTCACCTGCATTCAGTGTAGGTAATTGTAAATTTTCCTATATGTGTAAACCATTGTGTGTCCAAAATGTCCAAAATTTACTGCGAGTACCTGCGAGCCTTCAATTTATTGTACTTTTTAGGCAAAATGTCAGTGACAAAACGCACCTTTTTTTTAATATGGCATGAAGAAGCGATTCCCACCAAGAAGTTTCTCGCCGTGGAAAATTATGTTCTTGGTACCGTTTTGAGCAAAATTACCTATACTCAGAAGGAGCAGTGCGAAATTGGAAGGAAACTGCGAAATTTTGCTAGTAGGCTTATCCAAAAGTGGAAGGCCTGTGGCAGAAGTAAGGTGTTTTTCGAAAAAAGTAACCAAGAATGGCTAGATACACCATTGGTATTATTGGGAAAAAAAGCAAATGAAAATATTGGACGACCGGAAAAAGAGCTTTCCGAGTGCTGCAGAAAAACGCAAGTCAATAAGATATCAGGGCTTACAGAGGAAGTGTCATGTGAAGGATTGTTGGTAGCTGCAAGCTGCAGTTTATATAAAGCTGGAAAGCGCAATGCTTCCAAAGTTGTAGAAATGGTAAAAGGCGATGAGGATTTTAGCGGAAAGGTAATAAAAAATATAAAAAAACCAAAGCCCCTTCCATCAAAATTTTCGGACGATAAAGCGCTTGCGCTATTTGTAGATCTTGGACATACCAGATACACTTGGAACTTGAACAAGAAATCAGCAAGAAACCAAAACGCCGATATATATCCATGCTACGAAAAATTACGCTTCGCCAAAAAAAGTGCTATCCTAGTGACATTACAGTCACTGATTATTATGCTGAAATGCCACTACAAAGTCTTGTGGACCATACAATAAATAGGATCATGGAAGCACACCCTGAAAGTTTTGAAATCCCATCTACAAGTAATAATAACACCCATTTAACTGCTGTCTACAAATGGGGTTGTGATGGCAGCAGCGGCCAATCCACATATATGCAAAAATTTAACGACTGCGAAGGAAACATGAGAGACCAATATTTATTTTCAATTTGTATTGTACCACTGCAAGTGCAGAACGGACCGACAGTTTTATGGAAAAACAATCGACCTTCTTCTACACGATACTGTCGACCAATCAAAATACTTTGCGAGAAGGAAACGGCGGACCTGAGTCGCAAGGAAATTGAAAATATTAAGAGCCAAATATTAAATATTGTACCAACATATGTAAACACATTGATTATTGATTACCAATTTCACATGACCATGCTTGATGGTAAAACTTTCAGCGTCATTTCAGAATCTTCTTCGCAGATATGCGGAATCTGCAACGCAACACCGAAAAATATGAATTACTTAAATTTGGCGAAGAGATTTCCAATTAAAGTGAACCTCTTTCAATATGGGCTATCCAGTCTCCACGCCTGGATAAGGTTTTTTGAATGTATTTTGCACATATCCTATAGAATACCAATAAAAAAGTGGCAAACTCGTGGTGCTGACAAGGATATTGTTGGACAAAATAAAACAAATATACAGCAGAAGCTACGAGAAGAAATGCATTTGTTGGTCGACATACCAATGGCTGTTACTGGAAATACCAACAACGGAAATACGGCAATAAGGTTCTTTCAACAACCAGATTTAGCCGCTCGTATAACTGGAGTGAACGAGAATTTAATATATCGATTCAGCGTCGTTTTACGAGCACTTGCGTGTGGATACGATATAAACACGGAGGCATTCAGACTTTACGCAATGGAAACTGCCGAATTTTTTGTTAGTTTATACCCTTGGTTTTACATGCCCTCGTCTGTCCACAGAATTTTAATTCATTGAGCAGACATAATCAATCATTTTTCGCTTCCAATTGGTATGATGTCCGAGGAAGCGCTTGAAGCCAGAAATAAAGATTATCGGAACATCCGTGAAAATAATATCAGAAAAAATTACAGGAAAAATACAATGGAAGATATAATTAACGCTCTTTTTGTTTCTTCTGATCCCTTAATATCTTCATTGTCCAACGGCTAATCAATTTCCTATTCCAGAAATATTAGTTTCGATAAGGAAGTTAAAAGCTTGCTTATAATGCATCATTTTGAAGATGATTTTTCTGAATCTGATACTGAAGAATCTGATTAATATTTCTTTTATAATATGGTTTCTCTTTGAGTTGACAATTTTTTTTATATTTTATATATGAATATATGGTGGAAAATGTTTATTGAATTAAAAACAAAATAAAAAATTAAAAATAAAAAATTTAAAATTAAAAAAAAAAATTAAAAATAAAAAAAGGATTTATTTTATTTTTGTTTCATTTTTTTCTGAATTGAGAAAAAAAATTTTGAAGATATCTTCTTTACTTTGGAAGCTATGTATAAAATGCCGCTAGCGAAGCCAAATTGGCCACTGTGCACTATGTAGCCACACGACTTTAGCTGCTCTAGTATTTCAAACAAAGTAGCTTTTGTCATTTGAAAATCAAGGTTATAAAATATGGGCTGCCTCCATTTAGAAATAAGTCCTGAAAAAAATTATATCATTCGTGTAAATATAAAAGTTTATTAACTATAATTACCTCTTAGCATAACTACTTGAACATATACCACGTTTATACGCACGTCTTATTTGCAAATAGAACTATTTGCAAATAACTAATTCACTGTTTATACGGGAAATTGCATACAGAACTTATGTTATTATTAGTGATGCCATGTGACGAAATTATGATTGTTTGGTAAGTAAAACACAAAAAACGTTCATGAAGTGGCAACGTCTTACTTTTTATTTACAAATAGTGTCGTTATTCACGACTTGTTAAACGAGTTAATAAGTTACAATAAAAAAGTTATACGGCAACATTCTTCTTTTTTATTTGCAAATAAGACGTGCGTATAAACGTAGTAATAGTTAACTGGCCCCAACGTAGTGTCTGTTGATTTATTGTAGTAGTACGATTTTTTTATTTTCATTTCATCGAAACTTAATATACAAAGCTTTTGAATTTCTGACATATGGCTAAACGCAGATAAAACTTTAAAAACTGGTCGCAGAATTCCTTTGTTTATAACAATCTTTTGTGCCCAATTCTGCAAAGTGCGAACTGGCGGTAGAGGGAAGTTTTTACGATATAAAAGGTTGTATAACTTTGAGCTTGTGGCGTATAATGTAATTGACTGCGTTATATCTTCTTCAATCCATACTCGCCTTTTCATGTCATTATTTAGTTTTAATATTTGACCATGAGTAAATATTACTGAAAGTTTTTGCTTAATGTTTTTAAGTTCCGAATTTGCTTTTAAAATTTTCTTTTTCATCTCTCCTGCTACCTTTTTTTCCGCTAGTATTTCTTTCTGAAAACTGCGTATTCTATAGCACTGCTTTTTTAAAACTCTTTTCAGAACATTGTTTTCGCTTCGAAGAGCTTGCCTTAGGAAAGACTCAGTGTTTAAATATGTTGGATTAAATAATGCAAACACTACTTACAGTTCGGTCTTTAAATTTTCAACTTCTTCCGCATTTAAATTAGGCTCAACGTTGTAAGCACTAATTTCTTCAACAATTGGTTCCAAATTTTTTTGTTCATCCAAATCATCGGCCTTATTTTCTTGCAAATGCACAGCATCATATTCCTTTAGAATTTCAACAACAATTTTTTTGTTATGTCGTTTTTCAATTCTTGACGCCCGTTCCTCGTTCAGTTTAGTATTTGTAAATGAAGCTGGTGTTATTGTTGGAACTGATCCACGTTTTAAAATTCTCTTTTTAGCGAATCCTTGGAACAACACAGATTTTTATAAACATATGTTAAAGTTCATTTTATGTACATACCCATTCCATACTGTAAGCTATTTTCGATGTCATCAGGACAAAAATGCAACATGCACACATAAGAAGTTTTTGGGTTTGTGTTATTTCCTCGTCCACAAAATTTCACCCATTGCTTCTGAATTTTAGCGTTACTTGGAAATAGGAAAAAACTAATTTCACAAGCCTTGGAATTGTTGGTACTGTTGCAATTAGCTACAGCGCACTTCATTTTCAACTCTTTTTTATTTTCTTTTATTTATTATTATCTTTTATTTTCTTATTTTATATTAAATTCACTTTTCACTTTTTCAGTTCTAACGTACTTTATACAAATATTTTCCTTTAAACTATTCGCTGCAAAAAATTTTTAAGCTGATGTGACGTCACACATTAACAGCTGATTTTTGTTTACTTTTGAAAAACCTGCGCAATGCGCAATCTGTATTTTATCATTCTTGTAAGTTATGTATATATAAAACAGGATATGTATATATATATATATATATATATATATATATATATATATATATATATGTATATATATGTATGTATATATATATATATATATATATATATATATATATATATATATATATATATATATATATATTATATATATATATATATATATATATATATATATATATATATATATATATATATATATATATATATATATATATATATATATATATGTAACGTATGGACTCCAAAACTTTGTGATATGTATTCCATGGATTTTTGTTTAAAGGCCGTAAATTTCGTTAAAAGCTCAATTTAAATAGTGTGTGGTCCTAATGTTTGCTTAGGGCCAGCAAAGCGGACCAGGTCAGCTAGTATTTTATAATGACAAAGATGCACGAAACTACATCTTTTTTAAGCGCATTTTTTTATATGATTCATACTCTTTAATAAGGATAAATATCTCCTTCGAATTGAGTTTTCTACTTAAGGAAATCGTTTTAATATCTTTTGTTTAGTTGATCAGTTTTCATGACTGCAGATGGTTCTATTTTTGTATCATGGCGGGAAACAAAAAGCAAAAAGTTTCGTTTGGAACATTTTGGCCCAAATAGTAAAGGAAGACGGTATCGTGTTGGAAGGTTGGATCTATTGTCGCACTTGTCAAAAGGTACTTAAATATTTCAATAATCAAACGTCAAACTTAGTCCGCCACAAATGCTGCCAAAATTTAAAAAGCACGGGAATACTGAAAACAGTTACAGCTAATGACCGTCAACTAGCTATTGATGCCTGCGCAGAATGGATCATTGAAGATTATCATCCTTTTCAATCTGTTAGTGGAAGAGGTTTTGTCAAGCTTGCAAAGTTTTTCATTAAGATCGGCGCAAATTATGAAGAAAATGTTGATGTGACTGACTTAATACCCGACGCAACAACTATTTCTCACAAAGTACAAAAAGTAGCAGATGAAAAGAGAGATTCTTTCAGTGAAAAAGTTAAGGAGATCGTGAAAGGAGGAGAAGCGTCTGTCATGATTGTTATGTGGCCTGATCGGTATGTAAGTAGAAACTTTTTAGGAGCAACTTTGCACTTTCAACAAAACTTCGAAATGGTTGATATTGCGCTGGGGCTTAAATCAATGGACTTTGAAAACTCAACCCCTGAAAATATTTTGATGGAGTTAACAACTTTATTTAATCAGTTTGGTGATGACAATATTAACCCTCCGAGGTATAGGGGTTTTTTGGCGTTAAACGACATAACCAGGTCTGTGCAGACCTATATGGGATTTGTATGAAAATACATATCCAGGTGTCCTAAAAGTTTGTGTAAATGTGTTTTATGCTAGTACAAATACAAAATTAACAACAAAAATACATTAAAATACATCTTAGGTAGCTATATACGCTATTTTATTATTTAAAAGTAACAAAACAAATATTATGTACGGCATTCAAAGCACGAGTACCTGGCATGTGAATGCTGTAAACATACCGGCTTTTTGCAATACATGTAATGAAATCGTGTTTTCGTTGCTTTTTGTCCAATTTATAACAAAGTGAACACGATGGTCGACTTGAAGAGGATACGGCATGGGCTGGTTGGTCACCTCTCCTCTCGCCTGCAGCTACCTGGAAAAAAATAAGTTGGAAAATTGAATTTGAAGGCCATTGATTGTTTGACGTGTTGCATGCCTCGCACAATTGGATTCATTGCCCTTTGTTCCATGTGAGGGATTACCAGCTGTTCTGCCAGTTCCATAAGAAAGACACGTCTTCTATCGTTTCGCTTGAGGTGACCCAACTTGTCATGAATTACAAATGCAGCCAATCCCGCAACGTCCAACATATTGAAAAACAATGCTAACGGCCATCGGTTTGTGGCTCGTTTGCAAGTGTAACCACCAACCATCTGATCCATGGTGTCCACTCCGGATTTATATTTATCGTAATCCAATATTTGAAATGGCTTTTTAGCTGATTTCAATAAGTCTATGGCGGAATTATAATGCTCCGTCGAGATGAGAACAACTAATTTTTTCTTTTTTGGCACGTATGAGCATAGTGCGACATTATTGTTGTGGTAGCCGAATAAAGTGCTCAATACCTCTCTTTTAGGATCCAACATCTCCCTCGGTAGGCAGGCTTTGTTTTTTCGTATAGTTCCTACATACGCGAATCGTTTTGTCATCAAAATTGTAGCCAAATCATATGACGAAAAAAAATTATCCGCATATATTGTTCGTCCAGAACCAGAATACCTTTCCACTAATTTCAGAACAACGTTCTCGCCCAGATTTGCACGTGTGGCAAATCAAATCCAATTTGCCACATGTGCAAATCTGGGCGAGAAAATCCTTTTAGTGAATAATTGGAGTTGAAATCGCACACCCACCAGATTTTTATGCCGAATTAGGCTGGTTTTGATGGAATATACTGGGTGAAGCGCGTGCGGCCGCGGTACGGAAACAATTGCTCAAATTCTGCTGATATACAAATATTTTTCTTGCGGTTTATTCAATATGTACATTTTATATACATGTACTTTACAAAATCTCACTCAAAAACGGTTTCAATCACCTGGCCCCCAATTAATTCCACTAGGTCTGCACAGACCTGGTTATGACGTTTGAAAGGAAAAATTTGAAAACCTGGATTAACATGAACTCGGATCCAAAATTGGACTGATTTTTTGCTAATTTTGTCCGGAGAATGTTGCTCCAAGAAGTCATGGAAGGATTTGTCTCTAACATGAAAAACAATAAAGTTATATGCACTTTTATATGCAAAAAGTCTGCACAGACCTGGTTATACCTCCGAGGGTTAAAAACGTGAAGTTTGTTACTGACCGCGGCGCGAGTATTGTAAAGGCATTGGAAAATAAAACACGCCTGAGCTGTAGCAGTCATTTGTTAGCAAATCTTTTAGACAAGTCATTTGACGAGACGATCGAGCTAATATAAACATTGCAAACATGTAAAAAAATGTTTTTTATTTGAACCCATAATGTATAATTACAATTACATGTAATGTGTAACTGGTAAAAGTCGATTAAAATTACATGTAATGTGTAATTGGCAAATATTCCTAATATCATAAATCAGTTTTTTTTCTTTTTTCAGCCTTCGTAAATATTTTCAAATTTCTGCGATTTTGACGAATTTTGTATTTTTTAATTGTATAGAGAGCTTGTGAACGTTTCTACAGCTTATTTTGATATGCATGCGCAGTAAATAACTAAATTTTTCAGTTTTTGAAATTATGTTTTCGCAAATTTGCGCTTTTTTCGAAAATTTTGTATTTTTGACTGATAAGAAAACTTGTAAATCCATCATATTTTGACTTTTAACAATTTTTGTGAACTTTCACGATTTTACGCGACTTTCATCTTGATAAGCTGATTAAGAGAGTGTTGAATTTAGCTACTACTTTTTTCAAATTTTTGAAAATTCCACAAACTTTTCATCTTATAATAAATAATAAAACAGCTACTAAATCATCAAAACGCCCAAAATCTTCAAACCTACGACAAATCATCAAATCTGGTAGCCGCGGCTGCAGTGAATGTTAATACAAAGAAATTACCGAGTATGAAAATAGAAAAAAACCAGCCTTTGTACTGAATTGTGTGTGTATTGTTATTACTTGTTTCTGCGCTCTTAAGGTGAATTCACCGGTTCGTTCTGCAGGAAATTTTCGTTGAGAGATAATTTTAGTTTACTAAGAGTTTGCTCACAGAAGATTCACCCGCGTCGAACAAATATTCTGTAGAAACAAAGCTACCATATGCAACAACTCTGTAAATGCTGTGTGTTACTTTTACAAGCAGGCAGCACAATAGCAGATGATTGCAATTTGCTGTGTTCTAAATTAAGCAAATTTTTATGAAATAAAAAATATATAAATGAATTTAAGTCGAGTGCATGCTCTAATAGCTATTGAGTTAAATAAATATAAAAAATTTACAATTAAACTTGTATATTATAATACATACATATGTACATATAATATAATGTGGCAGCTCATTTCAATTTTGCATAGAAAATTTATATATCTGGCAGCACAGTTCAATTCGTTCGGGACGATAATTAAAATTAAACCAATTCAAGCAAAAATTGTTCCGCATTAAATTTACTCTCTTTCTCTCACTCTCTCAAAAATAGAGACGTCAAACTACATATAAAAAAAATCGTTCGGAACGTTCAGAACGAACCGGGTGCGAGTTAAAAAAATTGTTTGTATGTTTTCATGCAGGAGGCTCGCGAAGTATGAAGAACGAGCGATGAAAACAACAACCCAGTGAAAGCGAGGGCTTAAAATTACTCCAGAGTCTGGAGTCCAGACTAAAAAATACTTAGTAAGCAGGAAGTACGCTAGCGGGTATAATGTATTGTTGCAGATGTCTGATACACACATACATAAACTTGAAATGTTTTAAAATACAACTGTCGCATTTAGGCTATAATAACCCTTCCTGTTAAAAGGCCTAACTATAATGTGCTTAATGCAACTTAAGCAAATGTGCGAATACACACAATCAAATGTATACAACTATAATAGCGTAGACAGACGACAGCGTTAATTTGCATTAGAAGCTCACTAATGTGAATTAAAATTTAACGCTGACAGACGACAGTTTCTGCATTTAGTAAACAGCTGTTTGTTTGTCAACTAATTTTTTTGGCATTTACATCGAAATCAAATGGATAGAAGGCAAAAAGTACGATTAGCAGCTATGCTGTTGGTGAAAAATCACTATATATTTGAAAGAAAGTTGAAATTACTTTTGCTGAAACTGCTCCATAATGTAAGAATTGTACATGCACTAGCAACCATAAATCTGAACGTGTTGCTACAACTTGGGATAGCAAGAGGACAGTCTGAAATAAGAGAAAGGCAATTGTGGAAATTTGTAGGTTTAATATTTTCCAAAAGTTTGTGAAAAAGTTCAAAATATGGAGAGGATGAATACCAACATGAGGCTTTGTATTCCACTCGATAAGAGAGTGGCAATAGCATTGCCATATTGAAAAAGCTAAATTCAGTATAAATTCAGTCTGATTTCGTGCATTTATATCAAACCTAATACACATTGCGATGGGGATAATTCACAAGTTAATTTGAATTAAGACTGCTAATGCAAATTAACGCTGTCGTCTGTCTACGCTATAATGTACTTAAGTAACTTTTCGTCAAGTTTCGTCAAGTGTCATTTGCTTAAGGAAGGTGCGTTCAATTTTGCTCTTGCTTAAGCAAATGACTCATCAAGAACCCATTCTTCTTTCTGTTTCTATTTATTTCCCGTACTGAGCAGGAGCGTTTTCTTTTCTTCATCTCTCTCTTCATTAACTTCACTGTCTTCAGAAATTTCAGTTTTCTATCCATTATTAAAACTTTTCCAATAAACCCTGTACACAATAGATACATATAATTGTTTACAATTAGAAGATGCAATCACTGTTGCTTTTTTTAGTACTTTTTTTATTTTAGTTTTCGTTCTCTTTATAAATAAATAAAAGATAAACATGGATTTACTTGTTTATGGTAATATATTTATAACTTTTACAAATTAAATGACATTTCGTCAAAAATATTACATTTTAAAGAAATAAAAACGAAAATAGTTTTCCAAAAGTACAAATGTTTGCAACTAAGTGTAAAAAGTTTTTAAGCTCAATAAGTACAATATAGCCACCTAAAAGTCTTCAGTAATTTACTTAAGCATTTGACATGCTTTTCGTTGAATTTTGACACTAGCTAAAGTTTGGTTAAGCACATTATAGTTGGGCCTAAAGTGTTTAAAACACTACTCCATTTTTGGTGCTAAAATCTTAATATGGGTGCCATCTATACACCCTATTACACCAGAAAATCCAGTTTTGTTGTTATTTCATAATTTTCGTTTTCAGTTGCGAGGAAATTAATGCAAATCGGGCAAATTTCTTCATAGAGAGCGTTAATGCACTTATGAAAGGCACTGCTTACAGCGGATTGCCCCAGGCTTATATTGTAATCGTTTCCAGCACCCTTTTGATAGCCAGGGCTGGGCAGTATTTGAAATACATGTATTTGAAATACGTATTTAAAATACAAATACGTATTTTGTATTTTGTATTTTAAATACATACAGAGTTTTAAGTATTTTGTATTTTGTATTTTAAATACACGATCAGCAAGTATTTTGTATTTTAAATACTGCAAACCATGTATTTTATCCGATCCACTGTTGTAGGAAAATTTCAATTTCTTTAAACCGTTAAGAACAGACAATTCATCTATAAAAGGGATTAAGATAGACGTACTTCCAATATTGGAGCATGGTAGTAGACCAGTGTCTCTAATTTGATCATTGGCATAAGTAGATGAAAAGAAATCTGCAAACAAGTTACTTATTTCAGCATCCTCATCTGATTCATTTTCATTTAACTTCATTGTAGGTGGAAAGAAGTAGATTTTCTTTTTAAATTTACAAAATTGTGAAACGATTCTTCTTAAGGTTGTTTTTAATTTTGACGATATAGATGTTAAAGCAATTGTGATTTTATTTGTTATATTCGGCTCGAGGAACTGAGTATTTAGCAAAGTCCGCTGCTGATTTTATACTTTTTATAATATTTATTTTTGCTATTTTTAATTTTAGAAAGAGCTTTAGTATTCCATGGCGGTCTAAAGGAATCTGAACAGGTTTTTCTTGGAAAACATTGGTTCAAGATTGTTAATGCCAAAAATAAGCACTGCTTTATCTTGGCATTAATCCCTAAAACTTTGCTTAAAATACCAATATAAATTAAAGCTGAATGCTATAGACATATTTTATCTCTGTTCAATAACATAACCCTTAACGAATGCTGTTAAGCCTAGTTTCCGCCACTGTACTTTATTCTTTTTAACTTACTTACTTTTTCTTCATTGCTTCGAGTGGTAGCCTTGTACATACCTGCATCTTTAATAGAAAATAAAATTTATATATTTCATTTTTGCCAACTTATACTAAGTAGTTTCATTTTGGTGCTTCGACATTCCAAGTGCATATTCCTGTTTTCACTGATTTCAATTTAAGCCTGAGTGAGCATAAAGGTAAACGCTCCAAGTCGGAATCAACTCCTATCCAATACAGTCCACCTCAACAAAGATCAAATATATCCTTTGTAGAAAATCATAATAATATGATCGATGACATCAGCTTTGTTTTCAAAGTTAGAAATTGACAGTAAACTACTCCAGTCAGTATAAAGTAGCTAAGTTACCCTGCTATAATTCCCTTTTTTGAAGCATAAGCTATTGACTATCGATTTATCCGCAGAATGAGATGTATATAATGAAAAACATGAATTTACTAAAATTATAGGATGATAGCGGTCTTCTCGCAAAGTGAATGAATCAGTGCGAAGAACAGAGGTGTCAACATAATCATTTACAAAAACCAGGTCTAAAAATTTAATATTATCATTATCGTTATCATCTGATAAAGATTCACATCTTGTAAGCAATCAATAAACTCAGTGTATTTCTCATTGGTGCCAGATTTATAGGGCGTGAATTAACCATTATCAGTAGAACGGTTCGAGGAAATAATAGGCATATTAAAATCACCAACTGCAATGATAGTATCATTGTGATTAGACATTCGCACAACGGAGGAGATAGCGTCTGAGTGTTTCTGGTAAATTATTTCAGGTGAATTAGAAGGGATATACGAACACGCTACGAGAATTCTCTTATGTTGAATTTTGTCAAAACAGCCATAAATTCAATATCCAGAAAAGACGTAAACGATAAAGCTTCGGAAGTGAGCAGGCTAGAAACTGCTATCAAGACACCATCTTCCTTTATGTTATTGCTACGATCACGTCTATATATAGTATACTTAGCAGCAAAAATTTCCGTGTTCAATATATGTATTATCATTAAGCCATGTTTCAGTAAATGCTATAGCATGATAGTCAAATGAGTAACTTTGATTAAATAACGCAGATAACTTCTTATTAATGCCACGAACATTTTGGTATATAAGAATAAATTTTCAATATATTTGCTTAGTTTTTTTCAATATTTGTTGCCGTTGAAGGCAATTGAACAGAACTCCTTTGTCTTGTTTTAAATATAAATTCGCAAACGTAAATACCATTAGGCCAGAAATTTGGAGAAATAACTGTATTAAACAACTCATGAATAATGCCACTATTCTTGGTTCAGAGTAAGAAAATTTATACACTGAGATATCTAAGTTGGAACCGTGCTTTAAGTTTATATATGAATAAACTTCTTCAACAGTAAGTAGTATCTGATGCTAATCGGGAAACGAAGATTGTTTTGTTTGGAGGTATAACTCTAATCGGTCTAATAAGACCTGCATTATTATTTTTGATTCCAGTACATCTATTAGATAGGTTATTAGTAGTTAATAAAGTATTAATAGGTGTTCTTTCGGCGACTGTAGACAATTGAGTGGGTTGACTCGTACGTTGAATAGAAGATACGGCACTGTCATTAACAATACTTAAATACATACATGTACATGACGTGAAAGTATTTTGTATTTTGTATTTGAAATACGTGCAATAAATGGAAGTATTTTTATTTATATTTATTATTATATTTAAGTATTTTGTATTTTGTATTTTGTATTTTAAATACATATCCTGAAAGTATTTTGTATTTTGTATTTTAAATACATGATCAGCAAGTATTTTGTATTTTGTATTTTAAATACCGCAAACCATGTATTTTGCCCAACACTGTTGATAGCTTCCCTCAGCTAGAATTCTCATTGTTACAGCAAGCTTTGTGATATTTTGTATACATCTATAGTATATCTTGTTTGTTTTCGAAACTTTGTTGAAATCTTTTCCAGAACATATTTAAATGCTTCTTTGTTTAGCCTAAATTATCGAATGAATCTTAAAGAAAAAAAGTTAAAGTTCATATTTTACAAAAATTTAAAATTGCTTACACAGAATCCGGCCTTGAAAATATGTCTGACTGTAGTCTTAGCTGTCTTCTCATTGTATTCATTTCACTAATGGTAAATTCTTCTTTATCAGAAGATGAAAATAAAGCGACACTTAACATTTTACCCCAAATATAACGATTAACAAAAATTATATTTCATAAGAAAATTTAACAACGGCCATTTTGACAAAATCAATAGTAGGGTGACACTTAGATAATTAAGTTTGTTTAATTTTCTTTGCCACCTTGTCAAATTTATTCTTTTACAAAAATCGTCGTAGTCGACTTCAGTAGCAAATACGACTGTGACACTCATGAAAGGCCGAATATTTCTCTCGAGGTTTAATAATTTTAAGTTGCCACATTTATAATCTGTCCGCTAAGCGTCGACATTAATATTTCTTAATTTTTTACTAAGACGTAAACCAAAAGTATTAAAAATTACTTAAGACATGAACCAAAGTAGTACTTATTGACACATTTTAAGAAAATAAGTTCTATTTTAACGATAGGTTGTAATGACCAGACTTTGTTAGATGTCGATTTTAACTATTGGGAAGTTTAAAAGCAAGTTTAATTAATAATGAGCTTAATATGTAGAAAAGTTTCTATATATTGTTTTTTTCCTAGACAAATTAATCAAAATACCTTTAGAATACATATAAGTGTACATATACAATTTGGTTTGACTAGTCAACATTTGTCGGCAGCCGTAAGTGGCAGCATTATAGTCCCGAAAGTGGTAGCCCATGTAGAAAGAGCTTTTAAGATTATATATGTATTTAGAGGGATTGTGGAGATATAAGGTTGCGATCTCCAGAATACTGATAAATACAAAAGACTAACCTAAAACCAGTACTTTATGAGTAATTAAATATTTTTATATTGTTAGTATAAGTAATAATAATCTACCAAAATTTATATTGATTTGAAAACCATATGGTGTAATTTTATTCAGTTATGGGGCACCGCCATGATATCTAATATAGAAAAAGGTCACAGACGTCAAAATAAAATCCTTAGTATAATTACAGCCACTCCCTCGTATGTTAAAAATTCGCTCATTCATAAAGACCAAAACGTTCCATTGGTTGAAACTGTGATTTCCAAACAATACATACTCTTAAGGAAACATGAGTACCATCCAAACCCATTAGTCCGCTTTATTTTAAACTATAGATGCTACACTCGGCTGAGAAGGAGGGACATTCTCGCTCTTAGCCGAGCAGGATTAACTTGAAGCTGATCACTACAGAAGCTGCAAAAACTATATTTTTTTGTCCTGCATTTGAGAGACTTAAGTAAATAATTATTTTAGAGTTGAGATTTGAATACTTATTGTTATTTCAACTTATATTGAAGACAAATAATTATATACGCGAAATAAATCAATCAGTGATAACTTTTCCAAGTTAGTTTTATGAGAAAATTTTGGAACCTGATATAAAATCTTAACTGATATCATTATGGTATGTATGAACCACTTAACTCTTCTATCTTAAATGTTGGCATAAATTGTCCATATAACATTTTTCCCATTTGGTTTGTGTATAAGAGTATTACACAAATCTTGCTTTTTTTAAATAATGCAGGGCTGTTGCATTTTCCTAAATTTGTTTGCTCTCAATATACTTGCATTATTCCATTTCAGTTTCTCTTCCACACAGGTAGCATCCGGCAATCATCTGCATGAATTAGCCATCATCATTAGTGGCTAAAATCGCCTCTATTGTATTAGGCCACAAATTAATATCAAATTTTTTTTTACCAAAAATGCATTCGATTGATGATTTTATTTCAAACTTACCAACAATTATAATATTCTTGGATCTAGCTCTTATTTTTGTCATACGATGCTCGTCCACTAATCGCTCCAAAAGTAGCACAGGGAACTTTGTATGATCCTTCTCCAAATATTTTCCATATGTACATATCATGTATGATGCAAGGCTATTATATCTATATCTATATCTATATATAAATAGGCAAGTGGAAAAAGTTAAGAACCATTTTAACTCACTTAAACTCAACGTATTCGTTTGATTTTTTTTGTTTAATAGATTGTCAATAGGAGCAGTGCAGAATGTATTTTTTATTTTACATTTTTATACCTGATATTTAAAAACAGTTAATAATATTAGCCAATCATAAAGCCATGATCTCTCTTTCTCTCTTAATTTGCTAAACAATTGCAACAAAAACTCAAAATTACATCAAAAAACTCAACTCCGTAAACATACTGAATTGTTGTTATTCTTATTGAGCCTTAACACACGAGAACAATTATGCAGGCATAACATGGTACTTTGTTGGCAAGAGAGACGAGGGGAATGGTTTTTCGTCGGCACAATTTTTCAACCAGGCATAACCCCGCATTATTAGCACAAAACCAATCCATATGCATTTATAAAAAAATAGGTTCGATTGTTTTGTTTTTTACAGAACGTATTTATTTATTCTTCCACCGTCGTGGTGTAAACATGGATTTAAAAGAAGAAGGTGGCTTGGTCGCGCAAGCAACATGCATGCATATACATAAGTATGTATATAGTCTTAAGTCTTTGCATATATATGTACATACATAGATCCGTAAAAAAAAGGTAGCAAATTTATTTTGTTTGTTCGCTATTTTTGTGAAATCCTTTTGTATGATTGGTTTTTACACTTTTCATAATCATTAAAAAGTAATCTATATATAAATAGGCAAGTGGAAAAAGTTAAGAAACAGCACACCTTTGTTGATCCGCTTTCATCGTTGCCGACGCGATGAAACATTCTATGCAGACTTAACGGAAAGCATATACGAACGAAAAAGTTAAGAACTACTTTAACTGACCTAAACTCGACGTATTCCCTTGATTTTTTTTTTTTTGTTTGATAGATTGTCAATAGGAGCAGTGCAGAATGTATTTCTTATTTTACATTTTTATACCTGATATTTAAAAACAGTTAGTTAATATTATTAGCCAATCATAAAACCATGATCTCTCTTTCTCTCTTAACTTGCTAAAAAATTATAACAAAAAACTCAACTCCGTAAACATACTGAATTGTTGTTATTCTTGTTGAGCCTTAACACACGAGAACAATTATGCAGGCATAACATCGTACTTTGTTGGCAAGAGAGACGAGGGAAATGGTTTTTCGTCGCACAACTTTTTAACCAGACATAACCCCGCATTATTAGCACAAAACCAATACATATGCATTTATGAAAAAACAGGTTCGATTGTTTTGTCTTTTACAGAACGTATTTATTTATTCTTCGACCGTCGTGGTCTAAACATGGATTTAAATTAGAACAATGTTCACTCTATACATACATACATGCATCGAAACCAAATACTTATAAATACTAAATACTTATAAAGATAAATTTAAGGTGGGTGTGTTGTAGAGGTTGTCCCATACAAAGGAACAGGTATAATTGTGACAATGGGCTATTTCTTACTTGTCCTCCTCTGCCCAAGCAAGATTTAACTCGACTAAAAAAGAATTCAGATATAAATAAGTATGTATTATAACAAAACTAAAGACGGCTTCAACAACGCTTTGTAGCGTTGCGTGACGTTTTTAACTTTGACAGAAAAGCGTAACGCGAAAGGTGTATGACACAATGAAAACTTTGACACAACGCGCGCATTGTATGTTTACCAAAAAGGTGGTTATGAATTTTGCTAATTATTTTTTATTATAAAAAATTAAAGTCAAAATATTATTTGCTCTTGTGTGTTTATTTTGTTATCACCTATTGTAGTTTATTGAAAATACACCACTATACAGTATAAATGTTTTTTTTTTTTTTTGATTTTCAAATGCATATTCATATAAAAAGGTAAAGTCTTATTAATAATAGGCTGCCACTGATTTTTTACAATAAAATAATCTTATGCTATATACTTACATATAGCATGCAAATAGGTACTATTTTATAAATTGGTTAAAAAAAACACTCTCATATTTTTCAACAGGAAATAATTTTTAAAAATAAAAAAATTAGTATTTTTCATATCACATCACATTTTCATATCATATTCTAACATAACTTTGATTGTCAAAGCGCGCAAAAAGTTGAGAGTTGCCGAACTTTTTGCGTCACGCTGCGTTAAAAGTGTTTTATGTGGCATGTTTCGTATAAGTATGTACATTTCATCTTAAATGTCAAAGCGAAGCTGTAACGCAACGCGAAGCAAAAGTTGTATCTGACATGGCCTTTATGCATAAAAATGTAAAATAAAAAATACATTCTGCACTGCTCCTATTGACAATCTATCAAAAAAAAAAAAAAAAATCAAGCGAATACGTTGAGTTTAAGTCAGTTAAAATGGTTCTTAACTTTTTCCACTTGCCTATTTATATATAGATTATATATAGATAAATAAAGCAGACTACCCTTAGTGGTTGTTGGAAAACAGAATAGGTGAAATAGTGGAAGTTGCTACATCTATAGAAGGGGATGGTTTAGACGATATGTCTTCAGAAGATATCAAAGAATCGTTGATGGAAGAAGAAATTAATAAGGCAAATTTAACAGATATCGTATCAGCAAATGACAGTTCGGACAACGAAAGCGTAGAAGCAGATACAGAAGATAAAAATTTTACTCCACAAACCATAAAAAATGATCTAGACTTACCCGAAGAGTTGCAGTCACATTTTTTAAATAAAGATCCTTTAGACAAAAGGTGTACAAAATTAAACAGAGAACTTCAGAAGTTTGTAGCACCATATAAAGATCTATCAAATAAAAATAGACAATGTAAAATAGCATATTTTTTTTTAGAAAAGGAAGTTAAACCAACCAACAAATAAAGATATGTACACAAAATAATTTTCATAATATAGATTGAAAAATAAATATACATATTAATTTAAAATTTGATTTTTTATAATTTTTAATACTGTTTTTTTGCTTCGTACAACATGGTTTTTTTGTTGAACTTAACCCTGTTTCCTTTAACACGGAAGTTGCATTTTTGGAACCAAACCCCTTCTTTTGTACTTAGCACATTTCTCTAGAACGTATCTACCTTGTTATACGGGGGTTACCTGTATATTCAATTTGATGCAAAAAAGCTTCCTGAGCTTTTGAAATATGAATGAAATTTATATACTAGTCGTGTGAGAACTAATGCTCAATAGACCATAAATGCATATGTATGCGATCGCTGTAAGTCAATACCGATCACCTTTTGCTAAATTCCACTTATCTTCACAAAATAATGATTTTTTATGTATTACTGTTAAGTTTTTTATGTTTTACTCTTTTTATTATTGTTTTTATAGGTCTTTCTGTTATTGTTTAGGTTGTATAATAATTACAATTTCACATTGCACTTTATCTTAGTTTTTATGATTTTTTGCGCATTGCGTTTCACCAGATCGGCTTGAATCCAAGTGTGGAACCGTATAGAACGAATGTGTGCTGAGTGCTTCTTCAATGGATAGACGATTAGAAGTCATACGAAGAGAAAAAGAACGAGTCCTTAAATGCATCTGGACAGGGAAAATATTTACTTTTGCGCATAATCATCACAGCTAACAAATGTATCACATGTAATTTGGCTTATAAAATACGATTGAACTAAGTAGCCTATTTAAAATTTAAAATAAAAATCACAAACAAAAAGGAAAAATGTTCATAAATAAAGAGAAATCTTAAAAACCTAAAATATAAAACAAATGTATAATTTTTTCTTGGAAAGGGTGCAGTTATAAATAAAGCAGAGACTATTCCCAAATGAGTTTTAAATATTTCGCCACATCTTTGCGCGTCATTATCTCCGAGAATAATAAATAAAAGATTTGCGCATATAAGGAATTTTTGAAAATCTTTATATGAATTCTTTTATAAATACATACATATTTCTATACAAATGTTTTATTTTAAATTTTTTTGGTGTTGCCTTGCGAATATGTAGTGAAATTTTTGAGAAAAGAGATAAACTTTTTACATCTAGATCATAAAAATTGGTTCGAAAATTCAATATAATAATGTTTTCTTTTAATAAAATAAATTTTTAAATCTACCTACTCTTTATATATTTTTAAGAATCAAAGAGACAAGATGTTCTTGCATAAAATTTCAATAATAAAAATTAATATTAAAAAATTTTTTGTTAGATTAAATTGTCTTTTTTTATATTAAACAAAGACTAAATAAGCCTGCAATTCAACCACTTGGATGGCGGTTATCTTCCTATGAAATTGCCTTCCGATAAAACTCAGCCTTCTGGTCGGAATGGGAATAATTCTGCAATGCCTCCAAACTCGTTCTGTAAACATTCATTTTTGGATCCACTCTTAAGCAGTTCTAATATAACGACGACTCAAACAGCTTCAAATAGTCACTCTCAAGATATACCAATCAGCAATAATCAAGAAATTTTGGTTCCACGATCTGTTTCTTTTTCTGCTATGAACGAGGATTCCATTAAAAAATTAACCTCAAGAATTTATAAAAAATTAAAAAAAGAAAATGTAATGACTCAATTCATTTGGATCTTACACAATTTGAAATTTAGAATTTAAGTAAGTAAGTAAGTAAGCTAATTTTATTGAGTCTTTTTTCTGGAGAAACGTTACAAAAAGTAAAACGAAAGCTTAAGAAAAGGAAAACTTAGAACTAAAGTGTATTATCCTAATCCATATTATAAAGATTTATTAAAAGTAACTAACTTCAATTAATATGTAACAATTATTTTAAAATTAAATTAAATAAATTACGCCCTTGCTCCCGAGGCTAGATCTGGCTTGAGAGTGTATCTGCAAGCTTAAAGTATGCTTAAAATTAACTTAAAACTAACTTACGAACTAAAAATATAAAAACAAAACCAAAAAAAGGAACGAATGAACGGAATTAACCCCTGTGTGTGCCATGTACATTTCTTGAAAATAATATCATGCCTAAGAAAATTCGATAAATTAAAAGATGGTGCAGCTTCATTTAAGAATCCAAAGGGAGATTAACATTAGACCAACTAAAATGTTTCTGATTTTAAAAATATCCGTTATAAACTTATTTTCGTGGAAACGAGATCTGGTTATGAAATTGTGAAGGATGTCAGAAATATATAGTCCAATAGGTTTTACTTTGGATTCCTTGTAAATAAAAGAATTCGGAAAACGTCTATTAATGATTCAAAGTATTTTCCAATACAATGTCGCAAAATCTTTCGCTCAAATATTTCCATTTTCTTTATAACAGTCGGCGAGACACTAAAGCAAATGGGAAATCCATACAAAATCACTGGTTTATAGAAGTTTTATAAAGTAAAATTTTAGTCTTAGCCGGTAAATTTTTATTACAAAGAATTTTTGGAAAGAACCTAAAATCCTGTATGACTTTTCCAAGACTGTTCTGGCATGTTTATTGAATTTCAATAGTTTGTTAAAAGTCACTCCAAGGTATTTAATTTCACCTTTAAATGGAATTTCAATGTTGTCAATGCAGAGTCTTAACTGTTTACTCTCAGGTACAACAAATCCTCTGCATTTTCCTGAAGCATTTCGAATACAAATTGCCTCACATTTGCAGATGTTAATTCTAATACCCCAATCATTATAAAATTTTCTAACAGTATGCAAGTGCTGAGACACCTGCCTTAGGGCCTCAAGAGGGGATTCATTATGAGAATAAACAAGAGAGTCATCAGCATACAGTAAACTAATACAGTTCGAGCCAGTGTTGTAAAGATGTGGAGCCAATATTGATCCCTGCGGAACACCACAACTTACATTACCATTATCAGAAAATAGGTTCTTAAATTGAACTGAGAAATTTTCTATCATAAAAGTAACTCTTAATTAGCTTAATAATAGAAGGTTCAAACCCAATTTGAATCATTTTGAAAAGAATGCCATTGTGGTACGCATGGTCGAAAGCCTTTTCAACATCAAGAGAAACAGCTAGTGTGCAATGTTTAGTACGGAGATGGTTAATAACATCATCCTGAAATTTGAGCAAAGCATCAGTAGTTGAATGACCTTTCTTAAAACCGAATTGAAGATCAGGTATATATAGTTCAATTACATTAGAATCCATTTTTGTACAAATTATTTTTTCGAAAAGCTTTCCGACGTTCGAAAATGAGGAAATTGGTCTTAAGTTGTTAATATCAAAGTTATTAGGTTTCTTTCTAATTGGAATTAATTTAGAAATCTTCCAATCAATAGGAAAATAAGAATTGTTTAAACAATGATTGAAAATTACCGTCAGATATTCAAAAGCCTTGGTAGGAAGTTTGATGATTTCTTGTTATTTACATATTTTGAACGTTCTATTAAGTCATCTAATTTAGCAAGTTTAATGCAATTTTGATTATTAAGGGCGGAAAAATTATTATTGAAAACAAATAAATTTGCCGGTACATTAGAAATTGCCTCTTCTATAGTCCTCTCAATATAAGATATGTACGTCTCTGTGTGGAGCAATAGGAATAAAAACTCTAGAGAAATGTTCCTTCAAAACATTTAGTTTGTCAATATCACTTTCTACAATAACATTATTTGCCGATAATTTATCAATAAAATTATTTTTCTTGTAACCTATAAGTTTATAAATATGTATCTCTATGTGGATTAGGACCAGGGCGAATATATCTAAGTTTGTTACTAAAAAAATTGCTTGCTCAATTTCGATTTGACGTTTTAGAATTATAGAAAGCAACTGAATTTGCTTAGATAATAAATTATAATCAGGACTGAGACGATTATAGGACCTACGGTAATTTTTTTGTAGATTCTTCTGTATTTTATTTTAAAAAGTTTTTTAATATTATCTGACACAATTAATTTCTTTCCACTCATGAAAATATTCTCCGATTTAATTTTAGTAACAAAGTTAATTGTTGTATTGAGTTCTTCAATAAAATGATCAATTTCAAAATTAGACAAGTTTCTAAAAGGATCCGGAGAGTGAAATGCTACTCCATTAATAACATCATTTTTGAACTTCACCCAATTTGTTTTTTTTAAAGAAATAAAGGAAAATGATCGGAAAAATTGGACAGACTGTGAATTTTGTATAGTGAAGTTGATGAATCCAGTAAATTTGTACTTAAAAGCAAGTGATCAAGAAAGGAAGAACCATTAGGAAACGAGGGAAAATTATTACATATTCTAACAAAAGACAGAGAAAAATGTTGCAACCAGTTAAAAAAGACCGTACCATTAGGTTATTACATGAGTCGCCCCAAGCAAAGTTTTTTGAATTAAAATCGCCACCTATAAAATTGCAGGGAAGGTAGACTGAGCCAAACAAAAAGTTTTTCAGCGAATTGTTTACTAAAATCTCACAGCTTATTAAAACATTTGGAAACTTGATATTAGGTATGAAAACTCTTGAGCAATCATAAGAATTTCTTAACAGAACGCCAACACCTAGAGCGCTATTGTCCTTGAAAAAAGAGTAGCCATCTATGCTTAAATTTTAGTTTTCTCTTAAGTGGATTCCTTGTATACATGCAACATCAATGCAATTGTATTTTAACATATATGACAGATCTAATCTACGATTTACCTCAATGAGGGACCTAACATTGAAAGTTAATAAATTTAAATTATTATGGACCATACAACATTTTAATTTCGTTTATAATACTCGATATCTCTTGTACGTTTTCTTTTCAAATTTCGATATTTAAATATATATTATTACTTGCTGGGGAATCTATTTAAAAAGGGCTTCCAACTTGAGAAAAACTTGAATCGTCCATATTTTCGGATGTAAAATTTGAAGTTGGAACTTCTGGAAATTTAATTGGTTCAACGCAACTGTTCAGCATTTTGTCTCGGCTTGTTACACAGTAGAAACATGACCCAACGTTGCCTTCTAAGGAAAGTTCATCGCAAAAAGAAAGGATATTAAGCAATTTTCCACAGTTCGCATCACCAGATTTATCGGGAGCTAGTTCATCACTCAAATCGGGATGGTTGTTATCCATGATATAAAACAAAGATAATTAACCTAAAGTCGAAAAATTTAATTGAAGAATTGAATTCTTTCTTTCTTTAATTTTAATTTTCAGTTTTTAATGAATTTTCAAAAACACGTCTGTTCTATTTGAAAACAAATTCAAGACCATATTTATAATTTAGGATAATTAATAAATCAAGATTCAAATGTAAGCGTTGCGTACGTCATTCTTGTGTCCACCAAGAAATGATTGTGTTACTTAGAGAAAAAAAGCATTGAATCGTACTCATTCACTCCAAGAGCATTCCAGAAAAGAAATATTATTGTTCGTGGCCTTTTTTATAAAACAGATATCTGTGATATTAGGAACGAACTTGACTTAATTCTCCCAAATACTGTAAATGCAGTTGCAAAATTTAAAAAATAAAATATTCCAAAAATTTAAGATTAATTGATTGGTTTATTTTTAATCAAATTGCTTCCCGTAAAAGTGCAAATGATTTCACTCATTTTAAGTATTTGCTAATTCAATCCGTTTCTTGGGATTCGCGCAAGGCAAATGAGAGGTTCAATGTTGTCGATGCGAGCAGTGGTGACATTCTGCTGGCCCACGATGTCGAACGATGTCGAACGACAGCAACAAATTTTAAAATGTTGTTTTTGGTTTGAGTGTATTTAAGCACGCGAACGATGTCGTTCGACATCGTGGGCCCGGCAGATTATTTCAGTAATAGTAATAGACCTCGCACATGTGTTAAATGTTCTGAAAAACATGGTCCATGACGAAATTTCTTAACATCACAAAAATAAATGCTAGTACTGATTATAATTTCACATTTGCTAATTGTTTTAGCAATTCTCCAACAATTATTAAGTCATCCCAGAAACCGCCACTGGTTGAAGAATTTCTGAGCATTGCTAAGACCCGAACCCACTGCATATAAAAAAAATAATATTTTAGGAAGCCTGAATTTTCAAAAATAATAGTGTACGGTGCGAAGATAACTGATAATAGTCAACAATTATCAAACCTTTAAAATCGTTTTTCTTTAATTTATTCCGGTTCAAAGCCTAATAGAGATGTTTCAAATGTTGAAAATACAATAGGATTACATACTTACATATGTATCGGATGCCAAACTCTTTCTTTAAATTCGATGATCAATTTCCATCATCAAATAGCCAAAATAATTTTGAGGCAAAAACGTTTTACCATTGCAGTCTCTCTTGGCATATAAAAAGCTACTGACCCTGCTTATCACGATGGTATATTTTTTTAAATGATTAATAGTGGTTTTCGTCCTGATAATATTAAGTTGACTCAAAGTTTCTTAAAGGATAGAAAGTTCTGCGTTCAATTACAAAATGAATATTCTGTATTTGGTAACGTTGGTTGTGGTGTACCGCAGGGTTCTGTTTTGGCTCCACATTTGTAAAAAAAATTTATTCATGACTTCCCAAATCAATTTGAATCTTCAACAGGTATTCTATGGATAATATTAAATATTTGTGGATAATATTAAATATTTAGAATAAAATATTTCTTGATAAAGCTCGCAGGATAAAAATTTCCTTTGGACGATTATTCAAAGACAAAATTATTAATTTATAAAACAAGTATAACAACTAAATTGGTTTTAGTTGGATCAATACCATCTACTATTCAACCTTGGGATATGTGGAACATGAAATTTTAGGTGTTAATAAGTTATTACCAAAAATTTTACCCTTCAAAAAACCAAGATGCCCACGCAGGATAATTATTATACATTTACTGAGTGTTCATTTGAATGCCAGCAGAAGTTTCGTTCGAAAACTTGTATTAAGAACGATAACAAGTTTGCTCCTCGTTTCGATATTGATGTTCAGACGAGATATTCGTTTGGATTTAGTTGATCGTGCGCTTATTGCAGTTATTATTATTATTACTTTTTTAAATTATTATTATTATTATTGTTATTATTTTTGTTTATTATCATTATTTTTAGTGTTAAGTTTAGTTTTTTTAAAGTAAATTATTTTATTCACCCAATTTGTGCCGGGAGCAAGCACCAAAATCTTTATTGTTTATTATATTTATCATTGCAACTGATAAGTTTGTTACTGTAATGCATTACTATTCATTGATACAAAACATTATAGTATTAAGTTTTCTCTTTATGTAAATATTTGTTCTTTCTAAGTTTGTATGTTTTAAAGTCTCATCTCTTGATGCAATTTTTGTTTTTTATTTTTTATATTCGAAGTCGTCAACGATGTCGACTTTAACTCTAGCATAACTCTAGCATAAATAACTTAAATTAAAATTGGAAATTGAATTAAATATTTTTTTATATTTTTTATTATAAATATTTCTTGATTGTTTTACATGTATAAACGCAGAGTTGCCTTTTAGCCTCTAAAAAGCCTTTATGGCGCTGAGGCGTTGAAAATATTATTGTATAAATAAATTAATGAATTAGAAATAAAAAAAAAATTAACTTAGATATTTTTAATTGTCTGTTCAAACTCTTTTTCTATGCCAGTGATATTGCTGTTTTATTATGGGCTAGCGAAGTAAATCGAAAGCTTGCCATCACTAATCACAAAACTGTTTTGTCATGGCATGCGAAAATCTGAAAATTTTTTCGAAGCACTGTATACTTTTTCTTAGTTTTTGTTTTGGCCAGACTACGTGTACAACAAAAATTAATAAATGCTGTTGAGAGGTACACAAATTTGTGGACTACTTGTGATATTTTAACAGTTTGTTGCGGTAGCTGAATGAAGCAAGACGTATTTACGGATCACGGGCATTTTCATAACGGCTGCGAGAGTTATACTGCAACCAGCAGCATTTTACTTTATTTAACAAAGTTATTCATTTTGTTGTTATTTTATTTTTACGCTGGTGAAAGTTGTTGACTGCAAACAGGCACTGGTTGCTGCTGTCGTTTTTTTATATATACATACATACATATATGTATATAAAAAACAGTCGTATATTATTTCTTTTTCGGTCTGTTGGTCAACAAGAAAGAACTGTAGATACGTTCATTCATTTCATTTATACTTGATCTCAATAATTTTGCGAACTTGTCGTGGAGCATTATCGCTTATATCGAATTTTATGTTAACAGAACGTGTATGAAAAAGCTGTAAGTGAATGTGTTCGTGAGATTTTTTATGAAACAAATACTTCCATTACTTGTAATCAGTGAATATTCTTACTACCAAGTATTGTGCTTAATGTTTTTCTTTTACGTTACTGGCCAACAAAATACATATCCAAGTTTGTAGTCAAATATACTCGTATGTATATGTATGTACACATTTTGCTGTTATAACCTGTAAGTTTGGAATTCTCAGATAGTTAGACACGCACAACTTGAAAGCACCTTTGGTAACCAAAAAAGTAAAGACAATAAACTTAAAATATAATACCACAAAGTGAAGTGAAAACTGTAGCAGAAACGTAAAAGATGTGTTTGTGTTTTCTAAAAGAAACCATGAAATGCCAAAAAAATAATAGCGGAACTCAGTGATTGGTGCGTTTTAAATTGCAACTGTTTGCAATTGTAAGTTTTATCACTGAAGGAAAGCGTTATCTGTTTCTAACTTGCATAACTACTTGAAATGTAGGTAACTGGTATATGTAATACAAGGTGGCGCATAAGTAATGTCATAATTTCAACTGTTTGCCATTTTGTTATAAATGAAAAAAAAAACTGTTTTCATAAAAAGTTTATTTGAAAGTGTAAAAATGATGACATTAATTGTTAAAAATTCTACCACTAAAAAGGCCATCTCTCGATTTGATGCAAAATTAATTTCGTTCTACTGCATTTTGAACTGTTGCTCGCAAAACATCTTGCTCGGAATTGGCGATTTCTTCTCCAATGTTAGCTGTCAAAACTTGCAAAGTTCGTGGGTTGTTGTGGTAAAGGCGAGATTTTAAAAAGCCCTGAAAGAAGTTTGGTGCTGTTAGATCTTGCAATCTGGACGACCAATTCAAATCTACAACAATGATTGAGACGAAACATTTGCGAATCTTTCATCAAAATTCTTTGCAACGAACGTCTGCTGACGCCTAATTGTATGCATCGTCGTCTAGTTGAAGTTCTGTTTGACGTCGTCGATAGCAGCAGGGATGTTATCGGTCGTATGTAACTCACCACTTCTTGCGATATCGTGCAAACTGGGTACACTAGTTTGCACGATGCGCTCAACCAAGCGCTTGATTGTTAGAGCACTTGGAACACGACGACAAAATTCATGCTGTTTTGAAAAAACAGACTAAAAATTTGTCAAATAAGCAGCAACAATAATTCCACATGTCAATATGTCAAAAATAAAATGCATGTATTTAAATGAAAACGAATTTCTTAATGGCAGCACGACTGCACAGCAGCATTTGCTGCTGCTGCCAATTTAGGCTATTTTCTATTTTAACGGGCAGCAGTAAACAAATATAGTGTTGCCATTATATATATAAATTGGAAAAATAAAAACAAAAACTTTTTTTTTAGTATTAAACATAAACGAACATTACAAAAACACAATAAGGAAATAAATTAATGTGTTTTTATAGTTTTTCGTGATATTATTACATTTTTTATCAATAACTTTAATTTTATTCATTATAAAATATATGTGCGGCATCCCTGAAATTTGTATTGCTAAAATACACATCAGCTGATTATTATGCTGTTGCTGTCTTCAAAATAATTATGAAGCTGACAGCAGCCGCTCTTGAAATGTGCGGCACATAAATGCAATAGATTTGGCTTTGTTATCACATTGGTAATTTATGTATTATTCATTTGCGACCCTTCAAAATGTATAAATTCTATTTCCTTATAGATAGGAGAATACAATAAACGATATCTGTCTGTCCGCCTCTAGCGTTAGCATCCAGTATTAATGCTAAAATATGTATGTATATGTTTCCTAAAACAAAAAGCTGAAACTAAAAATGCTGTTGATATTTTATATAATTTTTTAATACATTATCAAATTAAGAAATTAGTTCATAAAAGAAAAGTGTTAAATTAAATTTTTTTTTTTAAGGGAACACACACTTCTTCCCGATTTATAATTTTTTGACATCGCTAACTGCAAACGCTCAAAGAAAAGCTACATGTTACCATTTATAGTGTTGCGTAAACGCAATGGTGTTGCTATAGTGTATTTTGATTGCACTTTCGCAAGATATTTACAACAAACGTTGAGTTCCGCTAATACAAAAAAACAACTTATAAAAAAATTAATTTCACTTTCAATCGAAAACTCACTTTTATTCATCAATTACCTAAACAAATAAAAGTGTAAAGCCTTAAGAGTTCATTATAAAATAACACAAATGCATTTATGTATGTACATTTTTATGTGTTACTATGAGTATATACATACGTATGTATGTGCATATGTACATGCCCACATCCATACAAATAACTTTCATGCTTAAAAATCCGAATTCACACAATATACATATACATATGTACTTACATACATATGTATGTATGTGTAAATATGTGTATGAGCGAATGGATAGTCGAACCATGAATGTATGTATGTATGTTAACAAAAGGTTTTTGCCCTCTGGTAATATACTTATTTATTCAGCTAGTGTCATTAGTATTCGGCTTTTTTGATGTAACATATACTACGTTTATACGCACGCCTTATTTGCAAATAAAAAAGAAGAATGTTGCCGTATAACTTTTTTATTGTAACTTATTAGCTCACTTAACAAGTCGTGAATAACGACACTATTTGCAAATAAAAAGTAAGACGTTGCCACTTCATGAACGTTTTTTGTGTTTTACTTACCAAACAATCATATTTTCGTCACATGGCATCACTAATAATAATATAAGTTCTGTATGCAATTTCCCGTATAAACAGTGAATTAGTTATTTGCAAATAGTTATATTTGCAAATAAGACGTGCGTATAAACGTAGTAATATATTAGATCAGTTTTTAAAGTAAGATTTGGCTAAATTTATTTTTTATTTACATCCGAAAGACTATAAATATATAAACATTTTGCACTGCCATACATTTTACTGTCAGTGCAAAATTTTTGATGGACGTACTGCTACTTCCATCTCTCTTTGTTATTTTAAAATTACAAAGAGAGCTTCTTGTTCTCTGCGTATCATTGCTGAGTTATCTCAGCAATTCATTCTTACATACATATATGTATGTGTGAATAAGTGTGTGCATCTCCAATATGGAATCTATATTGGAGATATTGGATCTATATTGTAGATCCTACATATCAGGGATCCGCAAAACAAGGGCGCCGTGCCAATGCTTACGCTCTTTTATCGTGTACATGTGCACACATAAAATTTCTATATACGTATAAAATTTAAGTACAAAAAATAACAGCAAGAAAAACGATTTAGTATTCGAGAGAACACTGAAGATGGCACAAAGCCGCAACCGGTCTGTTTACAAACCAAATTTGACGTGGGATGACGGAAAATCGTCCCAAATTCAAATACAAAAAATAAATCTGATAATAGAAATTTTATGTGCATTTTGCACTTATACAAACACAAAAGTTACTAATACATACATTACCATAAAATTTTACTCGAAAAGATTCCTAAAAAACTGAATTTACCAATTTGCTAACATAATTCACCCTGTTGTTTTCTAATACGGATGTCAAATATTGTTTCCGTTTTTTTACGACGAGATTTGAAGGAGCTCCCTAAAACCTATCACTAAAAAAGGTAGGTTCCACAAGATCTCGAACAAGTTCGGACTAATGAGAGCAAAATAAAAAATACTCTCTAAATTTGACAAAGTTACCCAAAATAGCTGGAACGCAAAAAACCATTTTTGTAGTTCCTGAAATACTAATGCTGCTTACTTTTTAAACTAAAATGTATTTAAGCGCTTTTAGACGCTTAAAAGTCTTCAAATTATAAAAACAAAACATTTGCATCATTGTCAACAGTTGTAAAATAATTGAAAAACAAAAAAATTCTTCACATATGTATGTAGCTATAGAAACATTTTAAATATTAAATAAAAAAGAAAATATTTATGCACTAACGTATTTACCACTTTAATTTTTTCATTGAAACTCTCCATTTTGCTTTTTAATATATTTATTTATAAAAACTAAACTTTTTTTTTGCTTGCAAATTTTCTGATAACATCTGATTGTTAAATTCTTGTCCGAACTTACCCAAAGAAAAAGTTCGTGCAAATTTGTACAGGAAATGAAAAAAATTACTCTCTAATTTCTCTCTTTTTTGCACAAAAATTGTTATGTGGAACGGTTTTGGGTAACTTTGGGCTAGTTCGGACTGTTTCGTTATGCATGTGGAACAGAACTAAAACAAGAGACATGTCTGGCTAAGAAAATTCGGTGTAAAAAAAAAAGAAAAAAAGGGGTAACGTATTGGGGTCACCACATAATAGTGTACACACTGGTGACAAACAATTTACGCTTCTTTTGATGAGGGGAAGTATGTAACAGGAAAAACAACAATTTCCCACTCACGCTACTGAGAGAATTATTGAGCGTATAAAGCAACACACAATAAAACATAAATACGCATGTAGAAAGTGCGTGTTAAAAAATTGTTTATGAGTATTTTATTTCTTTTCGTTCGTAACACATTCCAGAAAAATAAAATATATTTTCATACAATTTATATGGAAATAAGCTACGCAAATGGCAATGATCGGTACCATTTTAATTGTAGGGTAAGAATACGTGTTTTATTGTTGTACAATTGCTCTACGTCCATCCACACCGAGTCATAATGACATTATTTTAGAAAATTCAATTGTGTGCTTACAATGTGTGTATGTACTTATGTTTGTACTTACATACATATACATACATATGTATATGAAACAAGTTGTAATAAAACAAATGCTTGTTTGATAACTATTAACTATTCATTAATTTTATTAAAAAAAATATATTCAAAATTTTAACTTTGTCAGTGCATGATGATTTATACATGTACGTTTCCCATGAAGAATGCTTCCGTAATAGTATAAGGACTAGTAAATTTAGCATCTCCATCCTGTGTTCATAGCATACATATATACATATGTAACTTTCCTCAAACTAAAAGGAATAAACTGAATCTTTGATACAATTTACGCATTGTTCAAAAACAGGAATTTTTATTTTTTTTAATATCCTTGTTATTTAAAAATGTTTTTTCGAAGACTTTTATATGAATTTTACAAACTTTAAAAAATAAGTCGGACGGAGCACACAAACTTCCAAAGTCAGATTCTGTTTGGTAATTGTTTGCATGAACAAGTACTTCTGAAGGATATGACAAAATCTGCGATAGTTTAATTATATCCATAGGCAAGATATTCGCTGAGCTTTGTAACCAACAAAATAACGACTTTATATTAATTCTATTGGCACGTTGTTGGAGCTAAAACAATCGGTATCTTCATTGAAATGATCTTCATTTTCGTTCTATATATCTGGGACATCTATGTCAATGATGTGAGCGCTTTCCCTACTTTCTAAACTTGTCGTTTGAGTATCTTCTAAAATTGTTTGAAAATTAATAGGCAAAAACATCGCATCTTCGTTTTCCTAATTTAATAAGCTGGGTTATTTTCAAAGATAATAGCTTATCCATTGCGATATTAAATTCGCAGTGTCCACATGGCAAATATAAAAGTGTGTTTAAGTCGGACTTATCAATTGCAATTTTTATTCGAAAATAGTTCATTAGTTTGGTCATACTAGCTACTGGAAAATAGAACGATAATATTAATAAAATTCCGACAGACATTAACATAAATATAATATGAACAGTAAGAAAATTTCTAAAAACAGGATATATAGTATATCTAGTTACTATTTCTGGTAAAAAGCGACTTAGTGAGACTTGCAGGTCTAGTGGAGTAGATCGTTTGCCAATTTCAATATACATACTCCTAAAATCAGACGTTATTCAAAAAAAAAAAAAATTTTGTTTTTTAGGACTTAACACACAAAAATCTTTTCACTGCGTGGTTTCTGCATCGATTTATAAAGATGTCGAATAGAGGGAGGACTTAAGCTTTTCGTGTATACATATGTCAAACATTTTACTTTGACTTACAGTTCCTGGAAATATTTTCCAAAGAAAATATAATTTTTTTATTTTTTTCAAAATAATCGTATTTTGTTTTTTATTTTCTTAAAATAAGATCTAAATTGTTAAAGTTTTACTTTGAAATTTGGTTTAAAAAATTGTAACACGTCCACTTCTGTTATTTTAACTCTTGATTAATTGTTAAAAAGGTCATTACATATATCTTATTAATAAGGCCGTTAATGTTTTTAGAAAAATTATTTAGCACTACGATTCTCTATATATATGTAAAGAGTAAGGCAATTTGAGAGCCGGTGCGAATCGATATAGCTACAATTGTACAACAATGAAAGACTTTTTCTTTCCATCAAATTAAAAAATCGGTAACTATAGATTTTATTCAGCTTATTTGCACATAATGTGTATGAAAACAAGAATTCTTTTATTTTTTGATTTGTAGATGTTTATATGTAGCAGGGATCGGCAAAAATACATACAAACATTTTGTTTGCGCTCACATACTCACATAAAGAATCAGTGTTGCCAGATCTGAAATTTTCATGTCATACCTAAATTTGAAATCTTAAATCTCCATTCCCTCATACAAATTTTGTTTTTAAGAACTAGTATTTCCTCAGGTTAATTTCATATGCATTTCTGGGGATCTCACTTTTTGCATATGGCAACGCTAATTTCTAACAACAAGCGTAACACGTCCATCGTGTTTTAGTGCTCGAGTGAGACTGATTTATGTATTTTATTTCTCTGCAATACGTGTGCACATGTACACGATAAAAGAGCGTAAGCATTGGCGCGGCGCCCTTGTTTTGCCTATCGCTGATCTACAATATAGATCAGGGATACGCAAAACAAGGGCGCCGCGCCAATGCTTACGCTCTTTTTTTGTGTACATGTGCACACGTATTGCAGAGAAATAAAAAACATAAATCAGTCTCACTCGAGCACTAAAACACGATGGACGTGTTACGCTTGTTGTTAGAAATTAGCGTTGCCATATGCAAAAAGTGAGATCCCCAGAAATTCATATGAAATTAACCTGAGGAAATACTAGTTCTTATGAACAAAATTTTTATGAGAAAATGGAGATTTAAGATTTCAAATTTAGGTATGACATGAAAATGTCAGATCTGGCAATAGTGATTCTTTATGTGTGTTTGTGAGGGCAAACAAAATGTTTATATGTATTTTTGCCTATCGCTGATATAGATCCAATATCTCCAATATAGATTCTATATTGGAGATGCACACACTTATTCACACATACATATATGTATGTAAGAATGAATTGCTGAGATAACTCAGCAATGGTACGCAGAGAAAAAGAAGCTCTCTTTGTAATTTTAAAATAACAAAAAATATCATATAAATATCTTGAAGTCGAAAAAATTCAATGAAAACGCATGCAATTTTCTTCACTTTCCTGACTTTAACAGTGTCCCACAACTACAAATCTTAACTTACAATCTTTAAAATGCACGATATGATGTAGAATTTTGTTTTCTATCGATCTGCGTAATTACTTCTTAGGATTTCATCAAATTAATTTTTGCCTTTTTGGCCAGCTTTTTGGGTCAAATACTCCTCAGTGCATCGACAAATTTAGCACTGACAGTAAAATGTATGCTAGTGAAAATGATAGTAGACAAGAATTACTTTGACTAACCTTTATAAAAGCGCAAAAGTGCGCGAACCCAACAGCCAAAAAGAGAAACATCTGACATCGTTTTACTCTGTGGAAAATATTTATGTACAATATATTCGTTGAAGAAAATAAGTGTTTTCATATACAATACAAATGTATGTATGTTTATGTTGGTTTGCACTTATCTAAATTTTTTGTTGTATGTAGAAAGTTTTCTATCGTAAGTAGAGCACTTTATATATGCAATCTAATTTAATTTCATAATTTTGTTCACTAAACAATTGTTGTCTTTCATTATTATTGCTTACCATTTAAAAAGCTTAATATTTTAGAGTTTGCCGAATCTGCATAATGAAAAGCTCTGGACTCTTTAGTGTAGGATGAAGAAGATTATTTTTTTTCTCTCTCTCAAAGTAGGAGAAGGCGATTTGTGCTAGTTGGGATCAGCGTTGCCGTTGAGAATCTAAAGTATCAAATTTTACGCTTACATATTTTCTTGGAACTGTTGACCCTTTCCTAAAATGACTCTTTTGCATAATTTTTAACCAGTTCGTGCTAATTTGCATCATAGTAACGCTTCTGTTGAATAGATTTTTCCAAAACTAGCACAACTCTGCATCATAGTAACGCTTCTGTTGAATAGATATTTCCAAAACTAGCACAACTCTGCTAGTCTATGTTTTCTCATTCAAAATTGAGTCAGTTCTTGATGTTTGGACTGCACTGAATATTTGATTAACAAATATACAACAGCCATTTCAGAAATTTACTGAAATAGAATGTACAAAAAAAAATTTATATTAATGGAAAATACGTATCTAATACTTTAAAAATGCTTGCAAAGGGAAACAAAATACGTACTTAATAAGTAAGCGGTAACAATTTGTATATAGTTGTAAAACTATATAGTAATATTATTATAATTATTTCTGTATAATTTTAAATCAATTTGACGATATATCTTCTGAAATAAGGAAACAAAATTTGATGTAAAGTACATAGAAAATTAAGTATTAGAAAAGTGCTGGAAGGTTGTATAAATATCTAAGTATATGAGTATATACATATCTACTTATGAATATACATTAGGAGGGTTCATAAAAAAAACATTAGATTTTGTGGGATTCATGCGAGTCTTTGTTGAATAGAGCTGTGCCAAATCGTTCGTTTTAGTGACCGCTCCTTTTCGTTCAATGATTAAAAAAGATCCGTTCGTTCATCTTCGTTCAATCGGTCATTTCTTAAATGTTCCAGTTAGAACCAATGAACGAACGATTGAATTGAACGAAAAGTACATATACTTAGCAAATCAAAATAAAATGTAAACAATTTCAGACTGTGTCTTTTAATTAAATGACATCTAATTCTTATTTTCATTTTATATAAAAAATTAATTCAAGAATGTGTCATTGTTTTTATATTTATTTTTAAGCGCTCGGGCTGGGCAATGAGTTCGTCATTCATTGAGGGTTTAATTTCCATGTATGTACGTACATTGATCTTTTGTTACCATGAAGTTGATCGGAATAGAAATATTAGCCTACGAATTTAGAGCACAAAAAAGATATTAAAAAAAAACAAAATTTTTTTTACTAAACAAAAAATTTTTATCAAATACTAGGAAAAATTTACATACATATTTACATATCATTTAAGCCTGAAAAAAATGTACTCAAACAACTCTGAAAAGACATAAAAATACAGCACTAAACATGACAGAAGCAAAGAACATGAACGACAAGACTTCTGAAAACGAACGAACGAACGACAAAGTGATAAGAAAAAGAGCGGATCATTTCGTTCAGTTGAGAGATTCGTTCAATTTGATCCGTTCGTTCGTGACCGACACAGGTCTATTGTTGAACCTTCGTAGTGAACAGACGTATTAGCGGAGTTTTTTTTTACATACTAAACAAACAAAAATACAAAAAAAAAATATTCGTAATAAGTACTGATTCCTAATAAGTACTGGTTTTGTTAAATTTGCTTTATTTGCACTAATAATATTTTTCATATAATCTGAAACAAAAACAAACAAAAAAACACAAACAAAGTGACTGAGGAATACTCTGCATGAGTACCTAAAAAACAAAAGTTTGTGAAGTGAGTTCTAATGGCAGAAATGCCTATTTTACTGTGAGTTCTGAAGCTCTTAATACAAACAATAAAAACAAATAATCCGATGACAGTCTTTTTCTAACGGCAAAGCCAATTTTACGCGAGCGATCAACTTCGCTTACTCCAATGCGAGGTAGTGATTCGTTAACATTACCGTTGCCTAGTTTTTCTTTATTTAAATCAGCTCCATTATCCGCTCCGGGCTCGTGTTCATCACTTAACAAAGTTATCACTACAAACAACAGTAGTCAGAAACCTGAGGTGCCTGTCGGAATGGACAGATATATTACAGTGGTAAAGCGCGGGCGAAGCCCAAATTCATCTAAAATCTCATCGGTTCCCAAGATATCCAGGGATAACGACGCCGCCTCAGTTAACCGTCAAAACCGTTTTAAAATATTGCAGAATGACAACGAAAAATCCGAAGCATCCTCGAAAAAAACCTCCAAACCACCACCCATCTATTTGAAGCAAAAAAATTCTAACACACTTATCAAAAAACTAATCTCGGTCATTGGTGAAAAGGCATTTCACATTGTTCTAATTAAACGTGGTAACATTGACGAAGCTAAAATTCAAATATATGAAGAAAAAGATTTCCGGAAAATGGTGAATGAATTGGAAAAAATAAAACAAGTTTGAATTGCACGAGACTGCCATTTGCAATAAGTCGAAAGACCAGAAGGAAAAAAGTGCAGTAATTATGGAGGTAATCACACTGCTAACTACAGGAGATATCCTGTATACTCGTTAAACAGGATATGAGTCAAAAGCCTAAAGTAACCCCAGTGCAAGCAGGAAATACGTACTCCGCCACTTATCCTCTAATGGCCCAACCAATCACTCCACAAGTATCGTATGCTGACGCTGTGAAGATAAACTCTGTTCCAGTGCAAAAAGTGTCACCACCAAATAATACAACAAATGCTAACCCAAGCTTTAATTTTAGTCGCTTTGAAACTACTATTGATAATCTGGTGCAAACTATAAACAACTTTACAACAAATATGACTAACATGATGCAAGAAATGCTGCGAATGCAGAACACACTGCTTTTAGCATTAGTTAACAAGCCATGAACACGTTAAAGTTATGTTTCTGGAACGCAAACGGCATTCGCCAACATAGAAACGAACTTGAGCACTTCCTCACGGTGAAGAATATTGATATAATGTTGGTATCTGAGACGCATTTGACTTCGAGAAGCCTTTTTAAAATGAGTGGCTACAATGGCCTCAAGCACTATATTCTTGAGAACAATTGTGCAGACCATCTAAGAGCAACGAATATTTGCATCGAAAATTTTTGTTCAAATTACGTGATATCATCAATTTACTCCCCTCCCAGATTTTCAATCACTGAGAATCAATACGAGGATTTTTACAAAACTCTTGGCCCTTGTTTCGTAGCAGCTGGTGACTACAATGCAAAACATACGTTCTGGAGATCGCGTTGTTCAACACAATTTCAAAAATGGGCTTGGACGTCATTTCGAGCGGGGAGCCCACTTACTGGCCTGCTGACCAGATGTTATAGATTTTGGCGTCATGAAAAATATCTCTAGGGATTTAATTCATGTTGAAGCTTCTCATGATCTCTCCTCCGATCACTCTCCAACGATCGTTACAATTTGTAGCCCTCTAAGAAGTGACTTACCTGACCCATATGTGAAGGTGATAAATCGTGTTAATTGGCTGAGGTTCAAAAAATATCTCAGTAGTCATTGTACGGAGAACATCAAGCTAAGAACTCCCGATGATATTGAATTTAACATTTCCAATCTTACTGAAAATATTAAACAGGCTGCTAAACATGCCACTACCTCCCATCCGCAGACTGGGTTTAATAGAATTTATTCTGCGGATATTGAACGTCTCGTATGTGAAAAAAGAAGAGCTAGAAGGGAATGGCAACAGTACAGATCACCCCATCATAAAACCAGACTTAGAGAATGCACTAAAAGACTCCAAGAGTTGCTTGTATTTGAAAAATCTGCTTCTCTTAAGAACTATCTGGAATGTCTCGATGTCACAGCAGCATCTAATTACTCATTGTGGCGCGCTGCTAGAAAACTTAAAACACCCGTTGATTCTAAACGACCTCTGCGCACTTCTACCGGAGGTTGGGCAATAACTAATACTGAAAAAGGTAACATATTTGCTTGGCATTTAAAATACGTATTTACCCCAAACACATGTACTGGTGCTGTTGATTTGCCGAGTGTAGTTGCTCTACCCCCTCGACCCATAAAGTTTAAGATGCGTGATGTACAAAACTAAATGCTGAAACCAACCCGAAGAAAGCTCCGGGTATTGAATCCTTTTATTTATTTTTAATGGCATTTTACGACTGGAGTATTATCCACACAGCTGGAAACTTGCCATGGTCAAAATGATTCCAAAGGCGGCAAAGATCTTACCAAGGCTGAGTCATATAGGCCAATAAGTTTACTGTCAACAATTTCAAAGCTCTTCGAAAAGCTGCTCATGACAAAATTGTCCCCAATTCTAGCTGATAATTCATTTCATAAGAAGAACATTTGAAGAAAAGAGGTATTGTTCTTCCCTCTTTATTGATGTCTCTCAGGCATTTGATAAAGTGTGGCATGAAGGCCTAACTTTAAAATTGAAGACATATCTGCCAATAAACACTGTAAATCTTTTGGAAAGTTACATTCTTGCCCGGAAGTTCACTGTTGTGTAAGGAGACTTCATGAGTGTGCCCGAAGGTATCTCATCCGGTGTGCAACAGGGGAATATACTGGGGCCAGTTTTGTATTTGATTTATACCTGTGATATGCCTTTAAGCAGTAATATCCTCACTTCTACATTTGCCGATGATACAGCCTGCCTTAGTATGCATGAAAACCCTCACGAGGCATCCCGTTATCTCCAGGAACATATTAACCTGTTGGAGCTGTGGCTGAACTTATGGAGAATAAAAGTAAATGAACAAAAGTGTGTTCATGTCACATTTACCCTACGAAGAGACACTTGTTCCCCCATTCGAATCAACAATCAAGTTGTTCCTCAACATTCACAGGTGAAATACCTTGGTATACACCTTGACCGACGGCTTACATGGAACCACCACATTGACTCTAAGCTGACACAAATGAAGCTTAAATTAACCCAGATACACTGGCTGATTAGTAGAAATTCTACCCTCAGTCTAGATTGTAAACTTTTAATATACAAGTCGCTTTTGAAACCCATATGGTGCTACGGAATTCAGCTATGGGGCACTGCTTCAGCTTCTAATGTAGAGAGAATACAACGAATGCAAAACAAAATTTTAAGATTAATAACATCGGCTCCTTGGTACATCAAAAATTCAATTTTACATCATGATTTAAATATGCCACTTGTGACCGCTGAAATTGCAAAATATGCAGACAAATATTTAACAAAACTCGAGTCCCATCCTAATCCCCTTGCTCGTAATATCTTGAACTTTACTGGACACATCCGCTTAAAAAAGAGGGATACTACGGCCTTAATACGCCACACTTCAGATGGAATTTTTTTGAATATTTTTGTGCTTAACACATTTATGTATTATTAATTTTTTTTTTTATTTCTAATTCATTAATTTATTTATACAATAATATTTTCAACGCCTCAGCGCCATAAAGGCTTTTTAGAGGCTAAAAGGCAACTCTGCGTTTATACATGTAAAACAATCAAAAAATATTTATAATAAAAAATATAAAAAAATATTTAATTCAATTTCCAATTTCAATTTAAGTTATTTATGCTAGAGTTAAAGTCGACATCGTTGACGACTTCAAATATAAAAAATAAAAAACAAAAATTGCATCGTGTGAAAAATTTAAGCCGAACATCACAATTTCGGAATAAAGACGCCGTCGACGACGTCGACATTAACTCCAGTATTGGAATAAATTTCAAAAATAAAAAAAGAACAAAAAATAAAAATAAATGGAAGTAATAATTCTTGATTAATTCTCTATATTAGAAGTGCTTCAACGTTACTGAGTAAAAGATCCTTAATCGATTTCTTGAATGTAGGCAAAACTTGTATATTCCGAATATTGACTGGTAATTGATTATACTCAATTGGTCCAACATAAGCAATGCGTTGTTTTGTCAAATCTAAACGACATCTTACTGTACTCAAATTTAGAGCCTGTCTAGTATTTCTTCGAGTGTGCAATATATTTTGTGTAAACTGCGTGGAACCACTAACATCTGTTCCTCTAATTTTTTTAAAAACGTACGTTAAAACTTTTTGTTTATATAAGCCTCTTACTGAAAGAAAATTTTTAGCATATTCTTTAAATAAGTTTAACGTTGAAAATCTTAGCGGAAGATTAAAAACCAGCTTGAGAGCTTTATTTTGAGCAGATTGAAGAGACTTTAGTGAATTGTTTGCTTTGCAGCCATAAATAATAGGAAGATAAGTTAAGTGAGAATGTATGAGTGATTGGTATATAAGCATTTTGACATCAGTGTTAAGTTTATTTTTGAATTTATACAAAATACCAATTCCAGATGAAATTTTAGCTTTTAACAAGTTTATTTGCTCATCCCATACCAAATTGTGTTTTAGTTGAATGCCTAAGTAGTTCACCATCTCTGATTCAGTTATTGGAGTTCCATCAATATGAACCACCATCTCTTCTTCATACCTTGATCGGTATGGTTTAAATCTAACGAATTTAGTTTTCTTTGGATTCAGAACAAGGCGATTAAATCGTGAAAATTCACTTAAAATTGCAGCATCATGTTCGATTTGAGTTTGTAAAACTTGTCGATATTTATATGGGTAAAAAATACAAATATCATCAGCATACATATATAATTTACCAAAAAAATTTATGTTCTTTATATCGTTGATGAAAATTTTGAATAATAATGGCCAGAGGACACTTCCCTGTGGAACTCCACATTTGACTGGACGCTTAGAGCTGCTATATTCACCAATTTGAACAAATTGGATGCGGTTTGTTAAATATTGACGAAAAAGTTCCAGGGTTTTGTTTGCTACACCTAATATTGCAAGCTTCCTTACTAAAATATCATGATTTACAAGATCAAAAGCCTTTGAGTAGTCAAAAAAAAAAACTCCTGCAACACCAATATGGCCACAATCAAGCTCTCCACAAATGTAGTCAATAACATATACCACTGCTTCTTCTGTTCCTGACCCTTTTTTAAAACCGTACTGCCTTTGAAATAAAATCTTATTATCATCAAGATAATTGGATAATTGTTCATATATGATCTTCTCAAAAATTTTATCCACAGCTGACAAGACGGAAACTGGTCTAAAACTTTCAATATTATTAGATGAACTAACTTTTGGTATTGGAATTACCTTATGTACTTTGAGTACATCAGGATAATCCCCTTCGTCGATCATTTTATTAAATATCTCAGTCAACATATTAACTAATTCATTGCGTTTTATCAAGAGCATTCTAAGAGTAATATTATCATAACCCGGACTTTTTTTATTGTGCAAGGTATTTAGAATGTTTTCAACCTTGATTCTATTTACCTTCTTGAGCTCAAAAGTTGTTCTTTCAGGTACTAAAGTACGAAAAAAGTTAATATCAGTATTTGAATCTCTTGTAATGTTTGTTTGCATACTATCAATAATATCAACAAAATAATCATTAAAAGCTTCAACTTTATCTTCTTCTTTTGTTAAAACACAACCATCCTGTGTTACAACGTTCTTTACACCAACTCTATTTCTACCTAGCGCTTTATTTAAAAATTGTCAAGTTTTCTTTGGATCGCCATTGCAATCAATCAAATAATGCGAGTAATAATCATTCATTAGTTTGTTGTTGCTTATTTTGATGATCTTGCTAATTCTTCTTAATCTCTCTGATATTGATTTATCACTACGATTTTTTCTTCTTGCTTTTAAAAGATTATCCTTTAGTGCAATTAACTTAAGCAAGTTATCTGTTATCCATGGTGTGAGTAATTTATGATCATTTAAACGCTTCGTAGTAAGTTTTGTGCTATACCTGGCGGCTGCTGAAAGATTGTCTATTAAGCTTTGGCACAAATCAGATGCATTGTAACAAGATGAAGATGAATTTCTATTTAATAGATTAGTATCTAAGTAGCTTTTGAATTTGTTGGAATCAAATTTATATTGTTTATTAATTATTACATCCTGACGCAAAAATTCTAAATCCAAATTACAACTTATCATATTATGATCACTCAAATTGCTTTCAATAGAGTATATATATACTCGATTAGATAAATTTGTAAAAGCGCAGTCAATCGAGGTTCCACTTAAAGGCCTTGTTACAAGATTGTGGCAAGAATGCATATCAAATTCTGAGAAGATGTTATTTAAAAGGTTCAGATCCCTGTTATTACACAACATGTCAATATTAATATCTCCTACGAAAAAAAGAGGACTACCATTATTTAAAACAAGCAAATCCTCTATTTGTCTAAGAAATTTAGGTATAAAGCATTTTTGTGTCCGATAAACTGACACAATCGTTAAAGGTTTATTCATAATCTTGACATCTGGCAATTCTATTGATATTATATCCAAAAATTCTTCACTTAAACTTTGTTTAACTTTATAATTCAGAACAGACTTCACAAACACAGAAGTCCCACCATATCCATCCTTTCTGCAACAATTGACAACTTCATAACCAGAGATTGAGTATAGATTAATACATTGCATGTCAAACCAAGTCTCCTGAATAGCAATTATGTCAGGAAGTTCTTTAAACCTGCTAATTTCATATTTGAATTTATTAAATTTAGATATTGAAGAAACACTTCTAATATTAACAGATAAAATATTGAACATTTTCTTATTGTATTTGTTAATGCAGTAATTATAAGAATTTAAATTTTTAAAATACATTGAATTCATAATTTATGTCAAATAAAAATAATTACAGAAGTTTAAAGATCCACTTCATTAACGTTACCATCATCATCATCATCATCAAAATCATCATCAGTTGTTTCAACATTAACCACAGGACCGTTTCTTCTACCACCACCACCGGAACATTTAAGTAAGATTTGATCAACATCATCCATTGATTTAATTCTAAAAGGTCTCGAATTAGAATTCTTCCTTGCAAATACAGTACCTCCTCTAGCATAAACAAAACTATATCCGACTTATTTTAGGGATTTAGCATAATTAAAGATTTCCATAGACTCCTTGCATAGAAAATCATTGATATATACTTGTTTAAAATCGTCCATTTCTTTCATTTTGGCTTTTTCAGCCATAAATAACTTTTTACTTTTTTTATTTGCAAATTTTACAACAATCGACCTCTTTCTTGGTTCAGTAAATGCATTGGACGTTTTAACTTTGGTATTCAAAAAATAAGCCTCATCAATTTGATCCTCACGTATATCGGCACCAGTTTTCTAAACAATATTTAAAACAACATCAACAGCTTTTATTTTATCACCGTTAATTTTAATTCCGTTAATAACACAATCGTTTTGTACTCTTACATCGTTTAAAAAATTGACGCTTGACTTTAGTTGCTTAACTTCATTGCGTAGTAATTTATTTTCCCTTTGCAAATCAATAATCTTTTTGTTATTATTTGCAACACTTTTTACAATCGTATCATATTGGGAGGACAAATAATTAATTGAGTCTCTTATGTCATCCAGCTGATTGAGTTTAGATTTAATCTCCGTAAGCTCATTCACAACACTTGGGTTCTCACTTGGATCACAAAAATGACACCTAAACGCTAAAGATGCATTACTAAGCAATTCTGCAATCTGCTTTTTATCTTTTTTTGTACATACTGAATGCAGCGTTTTATTACAATCATCACACTGCAACGCATCTTCATTAGTTAATACTTCTGTTTTACACTGAATACAAACAATTTTATTTTTATTTAAGCTTTTACGTCTGCTCCCAGCCATTTTACGATTTGGCAAATATCTTTTGCAATTATTATGGTCAGTGTGCTCTGGTGATGTTAAGTGTATTGCTCGCTTATTACTCATCAGTTTTTACAGCATACAACGTAAACAGCAAAACAAGAGGTATAAACTCGAATTAAATTTCAAACCTCTCACTGCTAGATATCAACAGCTAACAACTATTTGATTCCTAGTATATGTCTGCGTAAACTTTACTCCAATTTGAGGTCTTCCGGCACTAATTCCACGAAGATTTGGTATTGAGACACCAGCTATCACAACGGGCGCCAACAAAAACAACCATAAGTGTGAATTGTAAAAGGATTTAATTTACACTTCTCTCTCGATAAACTTCAATGTATTATACTATCAAGTAGCACTATCAACGATTCCAACACAAAAAAATTAATATTTCCGATGTTAATTTCACAATTATAAATAAATTTTAATATTTTAACTCAGATAAATAATTTTGCACGTCAATATTAATATCACTAAGTTTATGTCCGACACTGGTTGGGCCTAAATATTATATTTATACGTAAGATTTGAACACTTATTGTTAGTTCAATTTGAAGGTACAATAAATAAATAGCAGTGGGAAAAAATTTTTTGGCATGCAGTTTATTGCATTCCTACATCAGTGCTACACCTCGTTCTGATATATCGTTAACAACTCTCATAGAACGAACTATGTCATCTTCCTCTCAATCTTCAACACTTTTCTTTAAAAAATTTGATGAAATGTCGGCTATGCTGAAAAATCGAATAGCGTTTTAGAAACGAAATCTTGTAATTGTTTGCTATACGTATACTAGACCGGCATCTAATGTTATTTGTTTTAAAGGATTTTCTGGCCCTTGAACATCTAAAGCAGCTTCAGTAGCTCTTTGTAGTCATCTCGAGGCTGAAACTGATTTTAGACGAAACAAATGTTCTCACCAGTAATATTTTTCAATTTTTAAAACAAAAAGAAATTCCTGATTTAAAGTTTTTCCGATTAATTTTGCTCCAGGCTAATTTGAATCTTTTAAATATCAATGTTTAGGACCAGTTGAAGTACCAAATGCCTGGCGAAACACAACTTCAAGCATTATTTCCAAGATGTGAAGACGACATGCCAACCAAAGCTTATCTTTATCCAGCTTTTTTTTTTAAGAAAATACATGCACCATTACTTTTTCCAGTATTTGTGGCATTTGTGTCAAAGCTCATGCATGTGACTTTTTCGTTAAGACTAGATTTTAGCAATGTGTAAAAAAAGCCGACGCAGCTGCAATTTCTGTTCCAGTAGATAATTTTGGCACTGCGAGAAGTTTATCAACATCCATACAAGCTACGATTTCATTTCCGCTAATATCTTCTATCATTTTGCCATCCCAGTGAATAGTAGTTGAAACATCAGCCTTAAACTTACTTCTTAAAGACTCTGCCATATTTTCTCGAAACTCAATTCATTGTTGACGAATAGAAGAAGTGTTTATACTATACTCTGAAGAATCGCCACCAACGTCTTTTACTGTTTCTGTCAAAACAATTGCAACTTTACGATTACTTAATTTTGCAACGTCAAGACTAAAAGCTAAATTTGCATTTAAATTTTTTCCACCTCTACACCTACATATTTTTCTTTGTCACTGGTTCGGAACCATTCAAAGTCATCATCACTTGACGAAGACGATAGTTGAATTCGTTCCCGCTTGTTAAAATTATCATTGAAGTTTTTCTCACGTGCCTTCATTTTATTTTCCCGAATCTCTTTTATATTAGACAATTTTTCGTGTTTCGCATTCATTTTTAAAAGTGTTGAGTCCACGTTACCTATTTTGCCGTGCCGATTTACCTGTCGCTGAGCATTTAAAAAATCTTTATCCTCCTCTATTACGATCATGTTTAAGGCATTAGCGTGAGCAATATCAAAAAGACTTTCCAATGTAGTTGCCCAGTTGTCTTCTTTTTTATTAAGCCTTCTTAGTGCTTGGACTTGTTTTCCGTATTTTTTTCTTTAAGTGTTTGCCAAGAATTAAACAATTTTCAATTTTATCTATTCCTCGGTGCTTTGTTTGTGTCGGTATCGTGGCCAGTTGAAATGCAACATCCTCTTATGATTAGCTTGCTATAAATTTTGTAGTAAAAAAGTAGACTTAATACTTCATTTTTTTGTAGGAAGTTTGGTTTTGAATAGCTCTGGTAATACCTGGACAGATTCTAACTAATATCAATCGGAATTGTTAATGATATATTAAAATTATTTATAGCAAATTTTAACAAAATACCTTTATTATTTTAATATTATACCTTGGTAATTAATTTATAATTACAATCGGAAGGACTGTCGTCTCAGAAAAAGATTCTGAAAAACATTTTTCTCTCGTTTTTAAATCTTTATTCAATAATGGTGTGCAGAAAATAATTTTTTTAATACACACCCACTTGGAAAAATATGCATATAAAAGCAGCGACCTTTTTTCTAAAAACACCAAAGTTCGGAAGCGGGTAGCGACCCCTAAATCCTAAACACACACATCAAGTTTTCTTGATCAAGCTTCAATTCAGCTGGGAGAGAGATAAAGAAAGGAGTACATACTCTCCCTATCGCTCTCCTAGCTGAATTGAAACTTGATCAAGAAAACTTGATGTGTGTGAAACAGGACTTAGCACAATATTGGAAAAGATAGTACATACTCAGTTGAGTAATTATTTTGAGGAAAACAATTTAGTGAGTGAAACTTAATCCGGATTTAGACAAACCCACAGTTGTGAATCTCTTCTCAATCTGGTATTAACTCAATGGAAAACCGGAATTGAGAACAAAAATTGCGTTGTGGCGGTTTTCCTGGATTTAAAGAAGGCCTTTGAAACAATAGACAAAAATATATTAGTGGAAAAGTTAGCAAAGTATGGGATGAAAGGCAATGAGTTAAAACGCTTTACAAGTTACTTAGAAAACAGATAACAAAGAATATTTATCGGCGAGAGAAAATGTCAGCATAGGAGTACCTCAAGGAGCAGTGTTAGGAACTTTACTATTTTTAATATATATTAATGATCTTCAAAAAAGGTTGAATGATACAAAATTGTGTATGTTCGCTGATGATGCACTTATTTATATAACTGGAAAAAGCGCAATAGAGAGTGTACGTGTTCTTAATAAAGAACTGAAAGAAGTAGAAAAATATTTGAAAATGAACAAGTTGAAACTTAATATAAATAAAACAGAGTCAATGATTATAAATAGGTTTATATATATATATATATATATATATATATATATATATATATATATATATATATATATAGAGAGAGAGAGAGAGAGATAATGAACAAATAGAGCAGGTTACAGAGATGAAGTACCTTGGCGTCGTTCTTGATAAAAATTTGAAATTAGATCTGCACTTTAATTATATTTGCAAGAAGATCTCTGAAAAAATTGCTTTCCTGAATAGGATTCGTAAAAAAATATATATCGGGACGTCTATTCGAATATATAACACCATCGTGAAAGTCATTTTGAATACTGCTCAACACTGTTGTTTTTGTGTAACCAACAACTAAAAGATATATTGTAGAAACTTCAGAATAAGGGCATGAGATGTATACTACAGTGTCATAGATTAACTCATGTTCGGGATATGCTACAAATTATGGTATGCTTCCAAATTATGTGAAAAACCATTTGGTATACAATGCTGATGTTCAACCGTACAATCTGTCGTGGATTTTAGAATAAACTCTTGTAGAACGAGTTTTAATCAAAATTCCTTATTTTACAAAGGGGTTAGTTCGTTTAATCAAATTCCTTCAGAATTAAAAAGTGAAAATAACATTTACGTATTCAAAAGAAAATTAATAGAATATATAAAACGTTCATTTTAATGTATAAAATCCATAGAATTAAATTTAACTAATTATATTTTAATAGCAAAAAAAAATGCTAAATATATAAAATATATAAATATATAATATATAAAATAAATAAAGTAAAAAAATTAATTGTTTGCGTCTTTGAGGGTTGTTGCATAAACCTAGTATATACTTTGTTGTAAATATTGCCACTTTCTTTGCATTTATATACAATGATTATTTATTTGCATTGTATGATTCTTGAGAAAATGCATTAAAACAAATGAACTAGATTCGCTACAGCAAACCAATAAAAGGAAGATGTGGCGCATCATCCTTCAAACTTACGGCCTGTTTCACGATGTCGAACGACATTGTTCGTTCGCATAAATACATTAAAACCAAAAACAACATTTTAAAATTTGTTGCTGTTTCAAACGTATTTATGCGAACGAACGATGTCGTTCGACATCGTGAAACAGGCAGTTAGAGTCCTTCCTAATATGGGAAATTAAATTTTTTGACGAAATATATTTTGGACTTGGACTAAAATGAACTTTTGTATACAAGTCAAGGCGAAAACTCCTATGTGATTTGATTCTATCAGGCCGTAGATAATTCAATTAAACGAGTTTGGAAAATCACAGCTTCATATTGCCATGAACGATTTGAACGTACATATGTATATGCACTTACAATTAAGGCATGCAATCTTATTTTTCTTTTATTAATAAGAAGCCATTTGTCATCCTCAACTTCTTCCTCTTGCTTAAGTTATTTGTTCGGGCAATATCAAATAATTCACCAAAATCATCCTTGACTTTAGCGTTTCTCTGCCAAAGGCAATCGGCGTGTGTAGGAGTTTTGTAAACTCTTCCGTTCATATATAAGGACTCTACATTCGCAACACATTTATCGGAATATTTTATTGGAATTCGAGTGTATTCTACATAATTTCTACTTCTTTGAAACAAGGTATTAAGACAAGGGTTTAGTTTTGCTTTGTACATATATATTCTAAAATAGTACCTCCAAAACTTTTATATTTGATTGTAGCTCCCCACCCATAATTTCACTTTCATCATGGTCAATCAGATATAACTCTGGACGTTCTTTGTGTCAAAATTTTATTCTTTCTTTTGTTTAGATACATATCAAGAGTCATTAATACAAGGTAGTGAAATAGGCGAACTAAATTCGCCTATGTTGCTGAGAGGCCAAAGAATGAATTATATTCTTAAGGTATAAACTCCAAAAAAATATTGTCAGCTGTTCTATTAAACCAGATGGTAGAGTTAATTTGCTTTGATACATACTATGAATGTAAACACTTCTTCCCACGGCGAATTAAGAACCCACCAGTAGAACAAGTACAACCATATCATTTTGCAATATTAAAAACAGCCGACTAAAAGTAGAAAGCAAATCAAAATATTAAAAAGTAATCAAAACAAGTACACAGGTTTCAATTCCACCTGTTATGAATCTACCTTGTTCGAACAACTATGTTCGCCATATAGAAGAAAACTCATAAGTACACAAATAAACGACACAAACCAACGAAAAAATTAATCGTACATACAAAAAATTAACAATCATCCTTATCGTGAACATTTTTTCTCTCGAAATATTTTCCCTTTTTTTAATGTGTTTCCTTTTTGTGAAACGTAATTCAGTGGGGAATATAATGCGCCAAATTACTCCTATTCAAAAAATTCGCCTTATCGTTAACGATGTTTTCAAAGTTATGTTTCCCCTTGTTTGTGTTACTTTGTTCACTCTATTTTCTCTAGGGAACTGGATAAAAAATATAAGTAATTTTTAGGGTCGAAATCGATAAATAAAGTGCAAAGCACCATCCTCTCCAATAGAATGCAAAACAACCGACCCTTGTCGGAGTCATTGAATGGACAAAAGTAGTTTTATTTTAAATATTGTACATTTTTATACATACACTAGCGGGCCCGTTGCCTGCTTCGCACGGCAAAACAAAATAAGAAAAGAAACACACTTGTTTTTAATAAAGTTGGTTTTGTTCCCAAAAACACACTCACTTCACATACGCACCGCACACACATGCGTTATCGGACCAAACTTCATATAAACCATATATGGGCCACTGCCTACGTAGTGTATAAGTTTGGTTGAAATCGCTCGACGCGTTTATGATTAGTTCGGCGACGTACATATACGGACTTATTTTTAAATATATAGATATGTACATACATACATCTATAAATTGTATGTGTAGATTGACCAAAAGCTACTTTATTTACCCTGTAATGTAAGATAAATCTGAAATGAAAACTAATTAATATTACGTTTATCATAAACAATAATACGTGATTCATGCATGCTGACGTTATGTTCACCTCACGTGCAAGCCGATGGCTCATCAATACTTACGTGTAATTAATTTTATGCTCGTTTTATTTTAAATGCATGCCCGTCAAAGCACATGTAAAGGATTTTAAGCAATAGGTTCCAAGTGAATTGAGTATGGCGAACTGAATTCGCCACTGACTTCACCTGGTTATATTCGCCTAGTTTAGTGCGAAGAAACATTTATAAGAACTGGAATTTTCAAAGTATTTGACAAATATTTATTAACTTAGTCATAGGGGTGAATTACAGAGGCGAAATATGTTTTGTATGCTGTAATTGTACACTAAAACGAGCATGTCCAAGGGGAGTTACAGGTTATAAATATAAAATGTGTTTTTTTCTTCTAGTAATATATCTAATACCCGCTTTACACGGAAGATAGGTTCCCTATAAAACCGCGCAAATCGTGTTAAATGAAAATGACTATAAAAAGGTTGTTAAATACGAAGTTCTAATAAATTAATAGTTTAAAATATGTATGTAAACAATGATGAAATTCGTTCTGTTGTTAAAAATCCACTAATTTACAGACGCGTAGAACTTTGCCTTGAATATTAAACGATGAATTCCCATTTTTTTAATACATTTATCGAAGCATGCATGTATTAATTTTTGACAGCATAGTTTGTATAAAAGTACATCTTCAGTGTCCTCAGAGCTATAATTAAGTAGAAGTAAATTTGAATAAATTCAAAGTTATATTTGATTTTTAAAACCGTGTAAGTTCGAAAATGTATATAACGAATGGCATGTAAAACGGGGCTTATGTGTATTTCCCTTTTCTTTCCTTTGAGGAGTATTTAACCGTTCCTTTATGTTTTCATTCCCTTTTTTTTCCAATATTGCTGAACACATTTTCTATTTTCCTAATCAAAATAAATAATTTCCTATTTTCATACAGTTGTTATAGAGCTGCACTCACTACTAAGCAGGAGGTTGCTCCAAAGGTATCTTAGAAAATAATAAAAGAAACAATAAAGCAAGTTCCTGAAGATTTGAGTTCTTTCTACATTGAGAAATGAAAGTAAAATAAATAAAATTTTTTTGATATTTCCACAATTCAGCAACAATTTATTTGCTCTGTTGACTAATTTTCAACCAACTTTAAATTAATTCCGATATCGCTTAGTTACTTTGAATTTAATCTCATATACATTAAAAAGAATTATAATAACTTTCAACTTTCAACTTTAGATTTTATTAATAATTTTGTGACGGAAGCCGTTTTCGCAAATATTGTGATATGCAGTACATACTTATTAAAAATTACTTTTGTTAGATTATTATTTTTTGATAAACTAGTGGTTTATGTCGAATGAAAAGATGGCATTCATTGATCTGTAAAGTGTGCATTTTACTGTGTTAGGATCAATATTCTAAGTTTTTTCTACAAACAGACATTGATCAAATAACCCAATACATTTTTGCTAGATATGCGGTGAATATATGTTTAAAAGTTGCACAAAATTTATATCAATATTACGATCAAATAATTTTATTTAACGACTTCTCAATTGATTCAAAAATATAACAACAAAGTTGTCGATTTTACTATTCAGTAACATTTTTAAAGATATTCACTGGCGCTATCTTAACGCCAAAAATTTTTCTGTTGTTACTAAAACGGATAAAGTCAGATGTTCACGTCGCAAGTTGTTGCTGTTTTACAAAAAGTAATAAAGAATTTTTTTAAAGAATATAAAGAATTGGTTGTCAACAATCCATTGATACACACCTCAAGAACGTGGAATTATTGCTTTAACGCAGCATTTTCGATATTATCGAAGAATTAACAACATTTAGAACAACGACATTTTGCGAGCAACAATTCACAATGCCGAGAGTAGAGTGAAATTATACATTATCTCGTTGGTGGCGTCAAATGCGCCATCTGCAAAAATGTCGGACAATTAATATTGTGACATTACTTTGCTCTACGTCGTATTTACAAAAATTTGAACTTTCTTGAAATTCTCAAACAAATAATCAATTTTCATAATAACATCTCGAAGCTTTACACAAAAAATTAAAAGTTCACTTCGCAAATGTCGTCAGAGAGAAAACTTTTTGTAAAAAATCCCATTCTTTTAAATTGATAAGAAAATAGGCCATTAGTCCTGGGTGGGAGCGGTACAAATTTATTAATTTAACTTGGTTGTTCAATTTTGCCACCATTATTACTGTTTTGCTTATTTTATCATCCAGAGTTTCTAACAGCATTTCTTACAACGATCTTTACGGAAAGCATTGTAAACTAATATTTAGTTTCATATGTACACTAGAGCCCCGACTTGCGTCGTTAATGGGGACCGGAGAAACGCGACGCAAATCGAAACGACGCAAATCGAATCACATTTTTCTATATAAATGCACTGAAATTTAATATATTGGGGAAAATATTCAAAAAAAGCAAAACAATTGTTATTTTTGATAAAAAAAAACAAGTATGAATACATTTTTATTTATTTCATTTACTTCAACACATGTTTATATGTAATTATTATAAAGAAATAAAACAATAAATTAAGAAAAAACATAATAAAGATTAAATTCATTTACATATGTACATATGTATGTATATTCATAAAAAGTAGATGCATTAAAAAATTTTAATTTATTTAGCTTACATTGAGCTGTCTTCAAATGATTTTGGCAAATAACACGCTAAATTCTTACCATAACCAGACAGTTGTTCTTAGCACCACTTATATAACAAAGAAAAGGGAATTCCCCTTATTTTACGCAATTTTAAAACTTCTTAATGTAGAGGCCAGAAGTTGTAAAAATGCTAAAAGGCAGAAAAGAAGCTATATCAGGCACTATAAATGCTAAAAGTAGTAATCCACAATGCTGTAGTAAACAATTTAACCGTTTTTAGCGACTCAAATCGAAATCAAAACGACGCAAATCGAAATCAAAACGATGCTAATCGGGGTCAAAACGACGCAACTTGATATTGCAACGACGCAAATCGCATTTTTCCAGTTTTTAAAAAGCGACGCAAATCGAAACGACGCAAATCGGGACGACGTAAGTCGGGGCTCTAGTGTATATGTATGTACATACATATGTATTCTCATAAGATCTACCTACTAAAATAAAATTTGTTTTCTTAATATATGAAAAAATATGTTAGAGTTCTTCGTGTATATACGCAAAACAAAGTTGAACTTTCGAGTCTAATTATTATGTATCACTGTTTATCTCTTTGTCATTTTGCTTCTAGAAACTGACAAAATAACAAAAATGTAAATATGTTAATAAAAAAGTGTCAGTGTATTGTCTTCTTTCAACTTTCACGTCTAAATACCCAGTGAAAGAGAGAGTCCACCATTTAATATTCAAATCATGGGAAATAATCCGAATCACAAGCACCGGTTCTCATTGGATTCTTGAAAAAAAATACTATGGACATTATAAAAATAACGCTTACGCTTAATTCGCCAGGTACGAGTATGTGGCCATATTGACTATCCTAAAAAGGATTAACCGCATACATACATACATATGTATGTACATATGTACTTATGTATGTATAAGGTTTATCCATCTGCTATATCGCAACGGCTCAATCGATTTTGATAATTCGTTTTATCTTAACAACTTTAACAAAAATCATTTAAAAAATGTACTATCTAATTTTACTGTCTTGTACCGATCACACGAATATTATACTCTTCTCACTATGTACCCAGCTGGTTATAAAAATAAGTTGTAATTAAATACTTATTTGATCCAAATATTATTTTGGTGTTGATGAATTTTTTTTTGCCAATTTCTTTTAAAATGTTTTATGTATTTATCTATGTAAGTATGTATGTATGTAGCTACATATATATATGCATATAAGTACACACATACATAATCGTATGTACCCAATAAACCAAAACTATATAGAAATAGCTTATAACAAGTTTATAACTATAAGCCTTAAGCTTAGAAATTTATTTTGAAAAATATTGTAAAAGGCTTGTTAATAATTATTTAATTAAGAAAACTTACTACTCAGTGCTTACAAAAAGCTTAGAAGTCTAAGTATATAACAAGCTTACAGAAAAATAGTTTCCTAATCATACTTACAATAAGCTTACATTGGTAATAGTAAAGACTATAGATTATAAAGATGTTGCACTGGCATACATTTTTTTTGCTGATGCTAAGTTTTTGATGGGATTTTCCAAAAATCCCTTTGTGATTATAAAATTACAAAGAGAACTTATTTTCAGAGAATTTCTTGTTCTCTGAGAACAATTGCTGAGTTATCTCAGCAATTCATTCTTAGATATGTATATGCATGACGTCAAACTACATATAAAAAGCGTTCGGAGGGTTCAGAACGAATGGGTGATTCCACCTTGAAGTGAAATCTTTTTATATATTTATAGTCTTCGGTAATAGATTTGTAAGCTTAGGAATATTACCATATAATAAGTTAGTCGTAAGCAGTATTACATGTTTGATGTAAATAGTTGCAAGTTTCGAGTTGGTAAGCAATTTGCACCAAAGATGACACGCTGCTAGTGCTTTTGCCTTCATCCGATTTTTTTTATTAAATTATTTTTATTAATCCTTTTTGTCGAAAATATATTTACTAAATTATATTCATATGTACATATATTATTAATTAATACTCACATCCATAAACTCACCTTCTTCCGAACTTAAAAACTTGTTTTCACTTTGCTCTATATTTTCATCAAGTCACAACTTGATTTGAATCAAGTAGAGCTTCACAAGAATCTTCATTCTTTCTTTTCTTTATACATATTTATAAGCAAATCAACAATTTCTTTGGATTCGCTTCGAACACTTTGTTTAAATTTATATGGCATTATTTTTTAATTTAACTTTTACTTTTTCTAATTCACTTTTATCTTTTAAACACTTTACACTTGAAAGAAATAAACTTAATTGAGGCATTTTGCAAACAATGAGAAGTTTACGATGCCATATAATGGGACATCGCTAAAAAACACTTATGAAACTATAGTGGGCATAAGTCTTTTACAAGTGGGCTTGTAAAACTATTAGTAAGACAAGTGTTATAGTAAACATATTTAGGAAAACAGTTGTCATTTTTAACAGATACAAGCAAATAATAAGTACGTTTATAAAAGGTTATTAAAAATGTCCTCATAAGCTTATTCTCCAATAGTTATATTTTGCTTAAAAATTGGTTTATTGGGTAGCTACGTGCATATGTAAGTATGTATGTGTGTATATACCCTGCAAATAAAATTGGACTACATGATCCAATTTATGTGAAAACGGCTAGTTACAACATGGTCCACTGTAATGCAGTCCCCTGCAAATAAAATTGGACTACATGATCCAATTTATGTGAAAACGGCTAGTTACAACATGGTCCACTGTAATGCAGTCATGGACCATGTCATTGTCAAACAAGAACTTGTAGTTTTGCAATTGAAATTGCTGTTGTTTTTTATTTTGATCTACGTAGTTGCTTCTTCAGTAAGTCCTCATTGTCATTTTATTTTCTTTGGCGTGGCGTGCATATGTTTTTAAAAATAAAAGTAGAAACAGTGAGTGTAAAAAATAAAATTTAGTTAAATAGATAAAATAAAAAATGCAGTGTAATTCGCGTCATATACTACGTTTATACGCACCTCTTATTTGCAAATAGAACTATTTGCAAATAACTAATTCACTGTTTATACGGGAAATTGCATACAGAACTTGTGTTATTGTTAGTGATGCCATGTGACGAAAATATGATTGTTTGGTAAGTAAAACACAAAAAACGTTCATGAAGTGGCAACGTCTTACTTTTTATTTGCAAATAGTGTCGTTATTCACGACTTGCTAAGTGAGTTAATAAGTTACAATAAAAAAGTTATACGGCAACATTATTCTTTTTTATTTGCAAATAAGGCGTGCGTATAAACGTAGTAATATACTACGTAATAATATACTACGTAGTAATATACTACGTTTATACGCACGTCTTATTTGCAAATAAAAAAGAAGAATGTTGCCGTATAACTTTTTTATTGTAACTTATTAACTCACTTAAACAAGTTGTGAATAACGACACTATTTGCAAATAAAAGGTAAGACGTTGCCACTTCATGAACGTTTTTTGTGTTTTACTTACCAAACAATCATATTTTCGTCACATGGCATCACTAGTAATTACACAAGTTCTGTATGCAATTTCCCGTATAAACAGTGAATTAGTTATTTGCAAATAGTTCTATTTGCAAATAAGACGTGCGTATAAACGTAGTAATAGAAGGCGACTTCTAAAAGCAGAAAACTTTCAAAACTAATCCACTGGGTTGTTCTATGGAACATGAACATGGAGTAGTTTCAAGACTACTCCGTTGTAATGCAAAGCTGGGTTATATGGTCCAGCCCTAGGACATCGTAATGTTAAAAAAACCATGTTTTTCCAATACATTTGGACTACCTTTAGACCTGGTCCTAGTCCCTTATGGATTACATTTTACATGCGTGTATGGACCAGTCGCATTATTTGCAGGGTCATGGACCATGTCATTGTCAAACAAGAACTTGTAGTTTTGCAATTGAAATTGCTGTTGTTTTTTATTTTGATCTACGTAGTTGCTTCTTTAGTAAGTCCTCATTGTCATTTTATTTTCTTTGGCGTGGCGTGCATATGTTTTTAAAAATAAAAGTAGAAACAGTGAGTGTAAAAAATAAAATTTAGTTAAATAGATAAAATAAAAAATGCAGTGTAGTTCGCGTCATATACTACGTTTATACGAACTATAGAACTATTTGCAAATAACTAATTCACTGTTTATACGGGAAATTGCATACAGAACTTGTGTTATTGTTAGTGATGCCATGTGACGAAAATATGATTGTTTGGTAAGTAAAACAAAAAAAACGTTCATGAAGTGGCAACGTCTTACTTTTTATTTGCAAATAGTGTCGTTATTCACGACTTGCTAAGTGAGTTAATAAGTTACAATAAAAAAGTTATACGGCAACATTATTCTTTTTTATTTGCAAATAAGGCGTGCGTATAAACGTAGTAATAGAAGGCTACTTCTAAAAGCAGAAAACTTTCAAAACTAATCCACTGGGTTGTTCTATGGAACATGAACATGGAGTAGTTTCAAGACTACTCCGTTGTAATGCAAAGCTGGGTTATATGGTCCAGCCCTAGGACATCGTAATGTTAAAAAAACCATGTTTTTCCAATACATTTGGACTACCTTTAGACCTGGTCCTAGTCCCTTATGGATTACATTTTACATGCGTGTATGGACCAGTCGCATTATTTGCAGGGTCGTTTCTTGTCGTCTCTTCTAAGAACTTTTTATAGTACATACCCTAAGTTACAATAAAAAAGTTATACGGCAACATTATTCTTTTTTATTTGCAAATAAGGCGTGCGTATAAACGTAGTAATAGAAGGCGACTTCTAAAAGCAGAAAACTTTCAAAACTAATCCACTGGGTTGTTCTATGGAACATGAACATGGAGTAGTTTCAAGACTACTCCGTTGTAATGCAAAGCTGGGTTATATGGTCCAGCCCTAGGACATCGTAATGTTAAAAAAACCATGTTTTTCCAATACATTTGGACTACCTTTAGACCTGGTCCTAGTCCCTTATGGATTACATTTTACATGCGTGTATGGACCAGTCGCATTATTTGCAGGGTAGACATTTGAATGCGAGTATGTATGCATGTATGTATGTACATATGTATGTACATATTTCCAAATAAGCTTTTTTGTACAATTCAAGTCACAAGATGTGTAACAGAATAACAAAAAATAAAAGAAGTCGTTCTAAAAACCTGCTGTGAATGAACGCACATTTTCTGCTGTATTTCAACCAGTTTGTTTCAGTTTTATTTCTTTGCTGTCGTTTTCCTAAAATTTTTATAATAAACACTTAATTTTTTGCGCATAAAATAAAAATTAATAATCGACTATTTATTGGAAATACATTGTGACTCATACAATTTTATGTATATTTTTTAATTAGTATCAACAGTTACGTTAAACTGCGAAGTTGTTTACATATATGTACTTACATACATATACGAGGTCTGTTCCAAATAAAAGGTGAATTTTAATTTTTCTCAAAAAATATTTTTGTTTATTCATAAATTTCTATTTTGTCCCCTTCAAAGTGTTCCCCCTTAGATATACTACAATTGCACCATCGTTTTTCTCCAATCCTTGAAACAGTTCTGATATTCACTTTTTGGTATGGCCTTGAACTCTCTCAGCGATTCGGTTTTAATCTTCTCAGTCGTCGCAAAACGCCACGGCGCGCCGTCCTCTCATGAGTATCTTCACTTTTGGAAACAGAAAAAGGGGGCCAAATCTGTTGAATACGGTGGCTGAGGCAAAGACGAGTGAGCAGGTGCATTGTCGTGATGGAAAAGCCATAAACGTTTTTTCGTATTGCTTTTAGCAAGTGGCGCATAACTTCAACACAATAATCCTTATTAAATGTACGATCATGCGGCAAGAGCTCATAATACACTACGCCATGATAATCAAAGAAAACAGTGAGCAAAACTTTGACATTTGATCGAACTTGGCAGCTTTTTTTGGTCTTGGCTATCCTTGGCTCTTCCATTGGGATGATTGGACTTTGATTTCGATGTCATAATCATATACCTATGATTCGTCACCAATCTTTTTAAGGAAATTTGGATCCTCGTTACCGTCATTCAACATTTCCTGAGCGATTCCCATACGACGGTTTTTATTTTGTTCAAAACTCAACAATTTTGGAACGAGCTTCGCTGCCTCCTCTGCAACTTTTTTAATAGTAATTCGTCGATTATTTATAACATTCTTTCCCACTTTCTCTACATATCCATCGGTTTTTCATGTGATGGAGCTTCTAGGACGAGCGTCGTTTTTGAAAAGCTGAACCATTTGTAAATATTATTCTGACTCAGAGTACAATCACCATATACCACTTTCAACATTTCAAGTGCTTTTGAGCACTTAATTTAATTTTTTACACAAAATTTAATGGAACTTCGTTGATCCATTTTCTCCACAGCGGAAAATCGCCGAAAAAGCAAAAATGTTTTGCCGCTCATAAACAAACTAAACACAGAAAAACTCAACTAAGAATATATGTACTTATATTCGTGTGTGCCATCATAAAAAACCGAATGCACGTACAGCGAGAAATTTCAAAATCACCTTTTCTATTGATCAGACCTCGTATGTGCATGTACGTATGTATATGTATTATGTATCTATATCATAGAATTAATATTTTTTAATCGAAACTATTTCCACAATTTTCTGCTAAAGTGTAAGAAGAGACGTTGTAATTTTACTTGCGATTTCATAAGTAGGTAAGAGCTCAAATTCTAAGAATAAGTAAAAAGTTATCAAAAACAAGAAACAACTTTATAATCAGCAAAATAAAATAAATCACATCATGACTAATTGACAACAAAAAGTATGATTAATTCAACCTTTATTTCAATTAAAACTACTCTGTTCACTTTAAGGCCCATTTAGCAGACCGTAGAAATCGTAGATGTAAATGTATCCTAAATGTATAGTAAATGTCAATGTTGATGTGCTTATAGAACGCTAGAAACCGTGTCATGTGTTTTTAACATAACCAAACAAATAAGGGTTGTTTTTTTCATATTTGAATGTGTATTAAAACAGAGTACATAAATGGATCTAATGGATGCGGAAGAATTGTTAATTGGTTTGAATTTCTTACATTTGTGCAAAATGTACAAAGACAATAGAAAGAAGAGACGCAGGGTAAGAAGATGGGGCGTTCGACCCATAAACAAAGAATATATCGACGCGGGCTACAATAAAAAAGTTTTTCGGAACATAAAAAAAAGATAAGGAATAAGTTTTTATACACACGCGTTTGCCTCCTGATTTATTTGATTTATTACTGGCTATGATTTGTGATGAACTTACTAAGCCGTAACAACGAATTGGTCCAGAAGAAAGACTTTCAATAACATTGCTGTAAGGAAAAGATTTTAGTCAGTGCATGTATAGTATATAACAATTTATTTTAACTATTTGGGTCATGGATGCTCATTATAATCTCTAGCTTGGAGTCACAAGCTTGGAAAGTCGACGATCCGATTCATAGTGTTGCGATGTGTTGTGGCGCATATTGTCACCAATTTACCTAAGCGAGCCAACAACATCTCAATATCAGGATATTGAAAAAGATTTCAATGTTTTATGGAATATGCCCAACTGCGTGGGTGCTATTGATGGAAAGCATATAGCTATAAAGTTCACTTTAAAAAATATAAAGAGGAATCAACAAGCCGTTCGAATTAGTGATGATAGTTTAGTGTGTTTGCATGATTTGTCGATTTGTAGAAAAAGTACCCAAATTATATGAATGGTAACAAACATTTTTGTTAAGTATTAAATTGTTATAACTTTGGTATTTCTATCAATAAAGTTTAAAAAATAAGTTTTATACATGCATATACATCTATATAATAATTCAAAGTATGATATAATTTTGAACATCTTTATTTACATTAAGTAATTTATATCAGAATTATTTATATTACAATCTTTGTTTTAACTGTTGTTATACTTTTTTTATTGTGAACGTGCTATAGGTTGTACGTATATACAAATAGTATTATTTTACAATTCTCTAAGATAATATACACACTAGTTAAGAATCATCGTTCTTAGTTTATAAAAAATAATTACTTGAAGATACCACTATATGTATGAGATTTACTTATGAACTGAGGAACGAAAGTATTTACATTTCTATTTATACCCTCGTTCTGTATATTTTATTTACATATTTTGGTTATTTTGCTTTGGGTCTGACCTTCTTATTTCTAATATTATTTTCTTTGAAGCCATGTTATCTACCTGCCATTCTAACTCACTAGATTGTTGACTATATAAAAAAAATTTTCATCAAATGCACGCAAACTATTGTAAAAATATCTTGTTACTTTTCATTAAGGAACAATTGACACAAACAACTAAATTTATGAAATATTTTTTTATATTCAAAGAAGATTCACAGTTTAAAAGCTTAAAATATCAAAAACCCAAAAAATTACTAAAAAAAGGGTTTTGTGCCACATTTTCGTTTACTTTTGTATTTACCAATACTGGTTACATCTGTCACGTACGAGGTTACGTGAAATTCTATTTTCAACAGGTTGAGACGTTACTGTTACATTTCATTGCCGTCGGGTAAGCATTTGCATTGCTTTTCGTATAATAGAAACAATCAGCTGATACATCTACATTTACATTTTTACATTTACGGCTCGCTAATTCTACCTCTAGTCTTATTTACAAATTCAAATATTTATTTTTCTTCACACATATTCCTTGTTGACAAAAGTCCCGCCACCTTATCATCAAACATACATACTTATGTACATACTTATGTAAATGTTTACTAAACATTTTGCCACTGAACTCTTTTGTCATTAAATTCGTGTAATATGGTATCTTTAAATTCGACCTGTCGAAATTTAATTTCGGTACTTATGTACATACGTACGTATATTACAAATTTTACTAACGCCGCGTGGCTATTAAAGATGAGTCAAAAAGGACAGAAACGACAATTGAAGAAAGAAAAATTATTTTACAATCATACGAAGAATATCAATCCACTCGTGAATACATACCAGCATTCCTGGTATAATAAATCGTTTTAAAAACGAACCAAAGTGTGTAAGTATATCAACCTTGAAGTGGTCGATCGTCATGACTATACATATGTATGTTCGGGAAAAGCGCGAAATATTAAAAATTATTCAAAACGAGCCAACAACTCTGTCATCTGATATAACCGCTATGGTGAAGCACCGGTACGTCATAGAGTGTGCAGAGTGATGAGTTTTGCTGGTTATAATGCCAGAGTTTTCAGAAAAAAACAGCAGATTAGCAAGGTGAATCAAATGAAGCGACTTTTTTTTGCAAGAGAGCACACAAGCGAAGGAACAGATTTTTGGGAAAATGTGATCTTCTCCGATGAAAGTAAATTAACTTTATATAAATCGGACGGACGTGTATTGACATGGGAGTAGATAATGGTGTGAGGGTGCAGGTGCATGTCAGCAGCTCGTGTCTGGGAGCTAGTATTTATAGAAGAAATAGTTGATCGACAAAACACAAAGATAATTTGGAGAAAAGTGCTGGTATGTATGCATTTACGTATATACTTATGTACATATGTTTATAAGTACGAACAATAGTCCACTGTAATCTAAACTAAGAAAGAGCCAAAAGTACCTTCATAATTAAATGAACTAAGAATTAATACACATATGAGTGTATTAGAGATTTTAAAAAGCCCCAAAGGAAGAAGCCTAGTGCTGTTAGATCTGGCCATATAAATGGCCAGTAGTACAATCAGTCGTAAAAAAAATGAGGACCAATCACTTTTTAACTGCATATGCCATACCAAATAGTCACTATAATATTGGCTTTAATATGGAACACGACAAAGAAGAACGACAACGAAAATTTCGCTGCGCTAAAACGACAGACTGAATAATTGTTAAACATAAGAGTAAAAGTAGCCCCCTGTTCATGGCTGTTTGACAACTAATTCTCTATATTATAATTGTCAAAGCACAGTGGCTTTTGGCACCATATGCCAATTCGCATTATGATATTAGTTTAAGCCATTTTGTACATAATTGTAGGAAATTTTTATGAAAAAGTTAATCATAAGTTTGATTTCAACTTTAACTCATACACATCCATACATATTTAATTGAGATGTGCATATTAGTGACTCGTCTCATTCTGTGGTATGTAGGAAAAGGATATTTCAGTAAGAATGCACTTTTTAAATTTAGTGTTAATTTTTCGATATTACGAAAGAACGACGCGGTATAATTCTGAAAATTTATTACAAAAATTTGGAAAGTTATGCTGAGACCGCTAGCAAACTTCGAAGAATTTTCAGTCGAGAAAGTGCATCTAATGTGTCAACAATTCGAAGAACGTTTACAAAAAATTTGAAGAAACTTGGTCGGTTATGGACGGTAAGACTCCTGTGCGTCTACGTACCGGTCGATCTCTTAAAAACATTGCTGCTGAGTGTCAACAAAAATCCGAAAACATAAATTCGACATCGTTCTCAACAAATTCAAATTTCACGAAGCATTACGCAGCGAATTTTAGCAAAAGATCTCCACCTTAATGCATGATAAATTCAGCTTATTTAGGAGCTCAATCAATCAATCGGTAATAAAGCAAAATTAAATCAAAGAAATTTTTCGAAAAAAGTCAAATCCAATTTTTCTTCGATGAATCGCGTTCCCGTCTGATTGTATCCGTAAATACAGAAAATTGTCTGATTCGGGGCTCAAAAATCCTCATGTAATCCATAAGAAGCAAATGCACCCACAACAAGCAACTGTCTGGTACGGATTTTGGCCAGGCGGCATGATTGGCCTTACTTTTTTTAAGATCAGGCCGAAATTACAGTGTCTGTGACCGGCAGTCGATACATAACATTAGAGTTGAGTTCTTGTGGCACAACTGGACGTCATGGATCTGGAACCTGTTTTCAGCAAGACTAGGTCACAACAACGCAGCAACGATTTCCAGAAGAAATTATCTCAAGAAATTTTGATGTCAACTGGCTACCAAGATTATGCGATATAACGCAGTGGAATTTTTTCTTTAGAATTTTGTGAAATCTGGGGCTTATGCGAATTAACCGGAAGCAGTTCCTGATCTTAAATCCGAGATCCAACGCGTCATCGGTGAGATACAGCCACATCTCTGTGAAAAAGTCATGGAATATTTCATAAAAACAAGTAATGGCCTATCATCAGAGCCGTAGAGACCATTTGACGGATATTCTATTCCATACTTAATCGGAACATGTCTTCTTTACAACTTAAAAATTGCGTACTTGATGTTCATGTGTGTAAGTATGTATATCACAAAAAGTTCAAAAAATAGGATATTATCAATTCGTGTGTATTTTTACTTTTTTATTTCTAATATTTGTATACTCATAACTTTATCATTTGTGAACCGATTTGCAATTTTTTTTCAAATGCAGCTTGGTCCCTGAAAAATCGCCCGCCCGAAAAATTGGCTATAACATAACTCCTCCATTTACATATGTACCGGTTTTCAAAGTAATTTTTTGTTTGAAAGGTATTGCTTGCAGTTTGGTCCCATGTTTTTTTTTTTCGAAAAACGAATCGAAAATTTGCCCTCCCGATATATTAATTATTGCATAGCCTTTGCATTTATGGACCGATTTTCAATATTATTTTATTATTTGAAAGAGTTTGCTTGTACTTTGGCTCCATAATTTAATATTCGAAACATGGACGGGCAATTCACCCCCCGAAATACTGATTACGGCATAGGTTCCCAATTTATTTTTTTTAAGTTTTTTTTTATTTGAAGGCTACACTTTCAGTTTGGTCACGCCGAATTTAAACGAAAATCTGACGGACAAAGCGGCTGCCCGAAATAATTAATATAATATAACTCCGCCATTTATCTACCTAATTTCAGAATTATTTTTTTAAAAGAATATATCAGTCTTTCCTGGGAGGGAAATATAACCTAGAAATGGATTATATCGGTCTTTAAACTAACCTATAGTTGATTCGGTTTGTAATCTGTTCGATTGGCTTTTTGCGTTGAAGTCGGATTTTTGCCAGGATTATTTATATGTATCAATCTATTTCAAATATAAAATTTTATCTTCACATCATGATTGCAATTAACGCTGAGCAGGTTAGGTTAGGTTGATTGGAGGGGTGTAATAGCCCATGTCATACCACATACACTTAAGCCAGTGAAATCTTGTTGTGCGCTCCCTTGGGTTTAACTATAACATATTGACCCAAAGGTCTAGAGAAACTCCGTGTCACTCACAAAGTTCCTTAATTTCCTCCAGCATATTCCCCGTAATCGGGTTATGTCCGGTAAGGTGTCACCCCCAAGATATCGGGACCTTATTTGTGAGAAGGCGTGGCATTGGCACAAATAGTGTGCCAATGTTTCGCTCTCCTCTCCACATGCTCTGCATTCATCTCCCCCCGCTATTCCCATTATATATATTGGCGCCGAGCAAGTCAACAAATTTTGCAAAATGCAATCAACGAAGTAAATAAAATTAAACCGATATAAGAAAAATTTTTTTTTTTTTAATATGTATATAATTCCCACAACTAGCCATTTTAAGGTTTTTTTTTTGTTTAGTATAGATAAAAATGTTTATATTCCTGAACAAAATTGTTATTGTTCATTAAGTCGTCATATTCGGTTGTAAAAATGGTCCATAAAAATCTTGATATGGTCACCTCTACCATTCTTCTTGTTTGTACAAATGTACAAACTTGCATATACATATGTACTTATGTACATTCATACATATAAGTACATAAGTATATAAATAAAAACTGGCTGGTTCTTTTATATGGAATGAAGTGAGTCGCTTTCTAAACAAGACATTAAACAAATAGATATTGTGAACTGGAGAGGTGAGCTTGTGCTATTTATTAGCAAAACAAGAATTTATGAAAATAAGCGAAACGTCTTAACAAAGGACGAATATATGTATGTACATATGTATGTATGTATAAGAATGTCATGATATAAACATCATAAGTTTGCATATTTGACCATAAAACAAATATTAATTTGAAAATTTTCAGGAAAAAATAAAGAAATCATTTGAATCAAGAGATGAGGGTGATTAGAAGAAATAATTATTATATTACGACATTTCAAAACCATCAAAAATAATTTATTTTTGTTAATATATTACTCAAGCTTGAGGTCTTATTTTGTGGTTAAACAAGTTTTTTTTTATATTATCGATATTTTGATACTCATTGGATATCATCTTCAGCACAATTCTGTTTTTTAATAATAAAATTAATAAATTACATTCATATAAACATTTCAAAAAAAAAAAAAAAATGAAAGAAAAAATTTTTGTTTCATAAGTATGTAAAAATGCACACATGTACTTACATACCAATAACTATTTTTTTGAAAAAACATATACTTACATACATATAAATAATAAAAATAAACATGTATAAATTCTTATGTTGTATGTAGAAGTACACGTATACTTTATACGAATGTTCTCCAAAATACATACATATTTACAACTATAAAATGATAATATGGATTGAGGTGTTACTTCTTGTGTAGTGGCTTTTGCTGTTCATATGCAGATCATAATTACACAAACGAGTAGTAGACCAAATATGATGATAATAAATAAATTGGATAAAAGAACATAACAAATAGAGATCAATTAATGTGCCTAAAGGCGCTAACATACATACTTACTTATGTGCGAAAAAAATTCAAAATATGAGGAATTAGCATCAGAGATAAAAATATGTATGTATATGGAAACAAAAATATGTTATAACATTACCAGTGACGAGTGTTCTACAAAAAAGTTTCATAAATAATTTTAAAAATTTTATACAGATATAAAAACGATCCATAAGCTGTGAATTCAACAGCGGGGCGTGGAGGTGGCATAATAATAATAATAATTTTATAAATAATAAGGGAATGTTTGTATGTTGCACATTTTGTTTGCAAATTTCTTTTTTTAAAGTTGTACCAAGGTAAATATATTTTTATGGAATTATGAATATGAACAAAGGTTTAATAAAATCACCTTAAGTGAATGGAAAGGTGAATGACCGAACACGAAAAGGAAAGCAAGATAATAATGTAATAATTCACAAATAAGTTGATTTTAATTAAAATCGTGCAATTAATATATTAGTTTGATAATTGTACGAGTACATGGTGTATGCAATTGTATACACCTGCATATTTACTTAATACTATTAAACGTTTTGAATTGTGTACGATTATAAAAGGAGAGTTGATTTCAGTGCTTGCCATACATAAATCCATTCATTGCTGTTATTTATTGCAAGTGACACTGCATGTGTACTTTTCGTTTTAACGATTTCATAGCTTCGCCATAAAATTAAATAAAAGCTCACTGGGTCTTCGATTATTTTTAAAATAGTTTTTTGTTTTCGACAAACAAAATCCGCGCTCAATGCTACTTGGTCTATAGTCTCTACGAAAGTAAATTATAAAACGTAATAATATTGTGCGATAAGCCCAAAACGGTTGCAATCAAGTTGAACAAACAGCTATAAAGTGTAACTCCTAATAAATGCCATGTGATGACAAATATAGTCCACACAAGTACAGTGCAACTTCGACAATCCGGTCACATATAGTTTTAGGGTCGGTCGGATTAACGAGTTGTCCGGACTATAGTAGGTGAAAATATTGAAATAATCTAAGTGATTTAAATTGTATGTACATACATGCATTGTACTATGATTAAAAAACCATAAAATATTATATGTATTTAATTATTAAAATATGTAATCTAAGTGAATTAAATACATACATATGTATATACTATGATTTATTAAAAAACGAAGTTATTTTGTGTTGACTAACTTTGTTGAGGTGGTTGATTTGTGCTTTTTGCTCTAGTCGCTTTAACAATAAAATATCCTACATATCCAAATTATTCTCCAATTATACTCGCAAAATGAAAATGATTTCTTTGCAGCAGCATTAGAGATCATTGTTTTTGCATCCATTACTACAAAATCGTCTTCTGAGTCCGTAAGCAGCACTGACGATTCATTTCGTTTAGCGTGTTGTGTTATACATATTAAGGACATTTTTTATTACATTATTCTGATTTAAATGTTACCGGGTCCATCATAGGTATTCGAAATAAATTTTTTATTTTCTCCTTATTTTTTTTAATGTCGCAAATCGTTGATTGAGGAACATGGAATTTTTCGGCAACCTGCCTAATAGTTTTTCCCTTATTATTTAAAAACATGACACTTGGAATGGAATTAGACAAACACGCTTGCGAAAGAACGAACCGAAATTGAAGAAATAATAGTGCAAAATGTAAATCTAAGTATGAATAACAAAACATGCGAGTAAAAAAGCAAAAACACCCGAATTTTAATATTTATTCTCACATAAAAAAAATTTGTCCAGATTGTTGAGGTAAAAATTTTAAATTGTCCGAAATGTAGAAGCGACCGAATTATTGGAGTAACCGGACTGGCGCATGTCCAAACTGTTGAAGTTGTACTGTACATACCACATATTGGTTTGCAAAATTGCATAGTAGTTATAACTCTCATTTAGTTGATAAACTAATCGACATATAGCATTAAGTATTTTGCTGAATAGACGATAGAGGTGGAGAAACATCGATGTTTGCTACCATCGATGTTTTCGATGTTTTTAAGCGAAACATCGATGTAACATCGATTAGAGGTGGAAAAACATCGATGTTTGCTACCATCGATGTTTTCGATGTTTTTAAGCGAAACATCGATGTAACATCGATGTTTCGGAAGAACATATACATACATATTATTGTAAAGTATGCAAAATTAACGTGCAAATGATATACACCAAACTGGTAAAAATACTAATAAATAAAATAATAAATTTAAAATTTTATTTATTGAATAAAATAAAAAAACAACATTTTAATTCATAGGTTAAAATAATAAAAAAACAAAACATAACATTTAAATTCATAGCTTAAAAGAATAATACGTTTCACAAACGTATTTAAAAATGAGAGATCGTGTATAAAAAATAGAGATCGAAGATTTCTTTACAAATTTTCAAAAATTGACTGGTTTTTGTTAATAAACATAAGTTTATCGACGACGAGCGGCTTGAGGCGCGTTCGCCGATCGGAAATAATTTGGCCAGCCTTGCTGAACATTCGTTCTGACTCGCAAGAAGTTGCCGGCACGCATAAATATTTTTTTACTACCTCTTTGATAGCCACCATACTTTCTGCATTCGTCTAAAAAAAGGTTCATTAAGTTCAGAATACTAAGTATAATTACATTTATTAAATGTACATTCCAAAACGAAAGAGGGTCGCATTCTTCTGGTTCATTTATATTTTCCAGGTGCTGTCTCAAAATTACAATGGCGTCTGCTCGCGATGATTTTATTTTTGACTTAATTTTGTTTTGCAAAAAAAGAAAAATGGGGTTTTTGAGAAGATTCGGGTTGTATTGGCTCCTCCCGTGGAGTTCTTGACAAAACGGTGTACATCTCCTGCTCCAAAGCCTTAACTGCCTGATCTGCATTTGAAACCGATTTAAAACCATCCTTTTTAAATCGAGGATCTATTAGTGTTGATATGCGGGGAACAGTCCTTGTTTCATAGTGTGCAAATCTATCACTTAAACGGCTACTTAACATTTCGAAGGCACAGACAACTTCTGCAGTTTTAAGATTAGGTCTTAAGTTTTGCAATTTTTGATGCAGCTCGCATCTTAGAGGAATGACCAGAGAAATTGTTGCATTTTTGCTGCCAGAAATAGCCATAGTTGCATCTTGGAACGGAGTAAGAAGTTCCGCAAGCTCCTTCAAAGTATCGATTTCCTCTGCGGAAAATGGAACCGGAGCCTTAGATGTGCATAATAAAACAGATGATAGTGCTTCCTTCGTTTCTAAAAGTCGTTTTATCATTTGGAAGGCACTGTTCCATCGAGTTGGCACTTCCTGAATCAGGCCAAGTGGAGTTGCAATAGTCTGGGCCTGCTTAAATTTGGCCATTGTAATTGTGCTGCGTTTCATAAAGGAAACAATGGACTTACATTTAGCCAAAAATGGGCACAAGTACTTCAAGTTTAAGGACATCTTGAACTAGCAAAACATGGCAAATGCTTAATTTCCAGAAGCTCGCATGCTTTCTTCATAGTGCAGTCGTTGTCGGTCACTATAGAAACAACTTTTTGCATCAGACCCCACTCCGTCAAAACCTCGCGAATAGAGGCTGCAATATTCGCAGCACTGTGGTTGGTGGGCGTTAAAAGGATAGCTGTTGACAAAACGGCTGAGTTTAGCTTGAATTCAGAATTAATAAAATGGCAAGTTATAGTCAAATAGCCCTCATTTGCTTTTGAATTCCAACCGTCTGTTGTGATTGCGACATACTCCACGCATTCCAATACAGACCGAAGTTGGTCTTTTAAAGTCTCGTAAACTTTGTGAAGCGATACATCTCGTAGGTAGGTTTTACTAGGTAATTTATACCGGGGATCCATTTTCTGCATCAACGCACGAAATCCATTGTCATTGACAATACTAAATGGTTGCACGTCTAGTGCAATCATACGCATTACATATTCATCTAGTTCTACCTTACGCTTTGAATCAGCTGGATACTGCACATCTCTGACTAAAAATGCATCCAATTTCGTTGGTGCAGGATGTTTTGAATTTAGATAATTCGGATGCGTGCGTTTCAGATGATCCATAAGGTTCGTCGTATTGCCAGCCGTTTTTAACACTTTTCCGCAATGAGTGCAAGTAGCCTTTGTCCTTTCTTTCGTTCGTTGAAAATGCTGCCAAACATACGACCCTTCCCGACTGCGCTTTGAGGACTCAGCCTCACTGACTTCCTCTGACGTTCCTGTAAAGAAGAAAAAATAACATTATAGCCATATAATGTCGGACGTAAATGTGCGCTGGAAATTGACGGCCTAAAAATTAAATTCCCGCGCACCACTCTGCAACACACACGTTTGCTTTAACTTTTACTTACTTTTAAGATGTTTCTCCATTTTTGATATATAACCCCACGGTTGTCACCAACACCTATATTATAAACCACGAAACAAATTTCCTATATGTTAAGTAAAAGTGACTTTAGACTTTGTGACTTAGAAAATATGTTAAAAGACGGTAGGGACTATGATCAAGGGTAAGTGTAAGTGTAGTCTCCTCTATCGGAGCTTGAGACTCTTTACTCCGGAATTGGCGGTTTCCGGCAGGATTTAGGAGTCCTTTTTCAGGAGAATTTCTAGTTCCACTTATATATGTGGATTACACAATTGAAAAAGTGGAGACGGGGCTCAGCACACACCGCTTATTTCTGTCTTTTTTGTGTACTTTGGAACCAATTACATATGCGTTTACTGATTGTCGTACGTAGAGTTAGCCGTTGTTTCTTTAAGCATTCACTTTCAATAATTTTGATTCTTCTTAAAATGACTTTTGACAAATTTTTATAATTTATTTTCAGTGTAAATTTGTCTTTCTCTAGATTTTTTTTAAATCTATTTATTTAGCATTTTTGCTATTAAAATACAATTACAAGTTAAGTTTAATTCTATGGACTTTATACATTAAAATGAATGTTTTATATATTCTATTAATTTTCTTTTGAATACATAAATGTTATTTTCACTTTTTAATTCTGAAGGAATTTGATTAAACAAACTAACCCCTTTGCAAAATAAGAAATTTTGATTAAAATTCGTTCTACAAAAGTTTATTCTAAAATCCCCAGCATTACGCAGATTTTACGGTTGAACATCAGCCACATATACCAAATGGTTTTTCATATAATTTGGAAGCATACCGGCTTTTATTTTGTATATTTATATTATTACATTCATTACCAATCTTTAGTTAATTGAGAACCACTGTATATCCCGAATATTGGTTAATTTATGACACTGCAGTATACATCTCATGCCATTATTCTGAAGTTTCTGCAATCTGTCTTTTAGTTGTTGGTTACACAAAAACAGCAGTGTTGAGCAGTATTCAAAACGAGGTTTCACGATGGTGTTATATATTCGAATAGACGTCCCGATATATATTTTTTTACGAATCCTATTCAGGAAAGCAATTTTTTAGAGATCTTCTTGCAAATATAATTAAAGTGCAGATCTATTTTAAAATTTTTATCAAGAACGACGCCAAGGTACTTCATCTCTGTAACCTGCTCTATTTGTTCATTCTCTCTCTCCCTCTCTCTCTCTCTCTCTCTCTCTATATATATATATATATATATATATATATATATATATATATATATATGTATATATATATATATATATATATATATATATATATATATATATATATATATATATTATATATATATATATATATTATATATATATATATATATATATATATGTATATATATATATATATATATATATATATATATATATATATATATATATATATATATATAACCCATTTATAATCATTGACTCTGTTTTATTTATATTAAGTTTCAACTTGTCCATTTTCAAATATTTTTCTACTTCTTTCAGTTCTTTATTAAGAACACGTACACTCTCTATTGCGCTTTTTCCACTTATATAGGTTAGGTTATATATTTCTGTCAATTGTTTCGAAGGCCTTCTTTGAGTCCAGGAAAATCGCCACAACGCAATTTTTGTTCTCAATTTCGGTTTTCTATTGAGTTAATACCAGATTGAGAAGAGATTCAAAACTGTGGGTTTGTCTAAATCCGGATTGAGTTTCACTCACTAAATTGTTTTCCTCAAAATAATTACTCAACTAAGTATGTACTATCTTTTCCAATATTGTGCTAAGTCCTGTTTCACACACATCAAGTTTTCTTGATCAAGTTTCAATTCAGCTGGGAGAGCGATAGGGAGAGTATGTACTCCTTTCTTTATCTTTCTCCCAGCTGAATTGAAACTTGGTCAAGAAAACCTGATGTGTGTAAAAGGGGACTAATTACCATTAACATGTTAACAGGTCTAATTTCTTGGGGTTTTTTGTATTCTTTACTTTTTGGATAGAAACAAGATTCTTTTAGACAATCTGGAAAAATCCCAGTCTCTAGAGAAGTTATCACCATTCGATGCAGGTATGTGCCAATAATATCATAATTGTATATCAACATTTTTACCGAAATGAAGTTTTGATCTTGTTGTTCATTTTTTTCATTATATTTTTGATCATGGCTTTATCTAAATTATTGAATTTAAAGGTATTTCGGGGATTTTCTATTATAAAATTCTCGTAATTTATAAATGGTATATCCTTAATTATTTGTTGGACGCTGGATATAAAAAATGAATTTAATTCCGTCGGTATTTCTTGTTCATGTGATATTTTTTCCCATTTACGTTTATTTCCTGTATTCTGGAATTATCTTTTTTCAACACCAGAGATTTTATAGTTTTCCACATACATTTTTGATCTCGGCAACTGATTATTTTGTTATTAGTGAAAGTTCGTTTTGCATTTAGTAATTCCCTCCTATACATATTTCAAAATATTTGATAGTTGTTCCAGTGGAGGACATTGCTATTAAATGCAGCTGTGCGGTAAAATTGCATTTTTATGTCTTTCATATATTTTCATGGGCGTAGCTAGGTATGGGCCAAGAGGGCCGTGGCACCCACCTAATTCTATAACAATTTTTTTACATGCATACAATATAAAATTATAAAAAATACACGGGGTATTGTGGACGGATTACTTTTTTCTATTCAAGAAAACACAGCCAATTTAGGAATAGAGATGTCTGTTCCAAGGATAGTCTCTCGTCAAACGCATCGTTCAAATCCCACATTTTCATCACCTGCTGAATACTGCAAGCGATCTATATAGATTCTTTAATTTCATCACTGGACAGAAGATTTAATGAAGAGAATAGGCCAGCGTTTGCAATTCATTGTTTGCACCCGTTAAACATGCTTTTTTTGAAGCTGGAAGAGCTTAAAGATGCCACAAAGACGTTTGAGCATTTATATAAGTTGGATGATTTGGAAGGAGAAATTGAGCTTTGGTATAATTCTTGGCAACAAAAAAATGGGTAAAGACGAATTAGCCGACTTAGGGCTGGCGAGTATTTTGAAAGACGCTGGATTATTTTATCCAAATATAAGGAAGGCGTTATTAACTGCAACTGTTGAGCGGTCCTTTAGCACTTTAAGGCAAGTAAAAACATAATTGCGCTCCACAATGACTGAAGCTCGTTTAAACGGTAAAATAATATGCAATTTTGCTTATTAAGAAAAAATAAGCATATTGTATATTGCAGGACTATGTATGCTAAGCGTCCACCGAAGATTGGTAACCGAAAAGAATTACGAATTTTTTGAAAAAATTCTAGCAAAATTTTCAGAAGATCCATGCAGATTACTCCTCAAATAGATCGAAATTGTAATAACCATAAAAAATTATAATCATAAAAAATTTTAATTTTCGTGGCACCACCCTATTTCACATCCTGGCTACGCCCTTGTATATTTTAGGTTGCTGTTAAACCACTGGTTCATAGATGCGCCTCTTATGATTTTTGTAATTATCATTGGTTTTATTGCTGAATTAATACTATTCACTAGCAGATTAGCATACCTGTTAACATCCAAATCTGATGATATATTGTTCAATTCACCAACAAGCAGATTATTGCGAAAACAGTTATTATTGAAATATGTATAACGATTTTATAATTTTATTTGTAGAATATTCAGTTTCATGTTTTAGTCTAATTTTAGCTACTAACGATTCGTGATCACTTATTTTCATTTCATAATCTGTAGTTACGATGATGTTTTGAATATTTGTTACGGCATAATCTTTTTGCGTAGCTGACGTATTTGATATTCTTGTGGGCTGTGATACGACTTGTGAACAGTAACTATCTTGGATTATCTCTTGAATCTTTGTTTTATACACACTACTTTCAAGCCAATCAATATTAAAATCACCGGTTATAAGAATATTTTCATTATTATAAATTTTATACATTTCTTCTTCGAAAAACTCTATAAAATCCTGCGGAGAGGACGTTCTTCTATCTGGTGATCTATACACTCCAGCTAAAGTAAATTTATGTTTATTATTTTACAATATTGATCTTCAACCACCAAATTTTTTTGTCTATACAAATCCTCTCTACATCTGTTGTTTTCCAAATATTTTTAATATAAAAGCAAATACCGCCTGTGTGTCTTGATACACTGTTACATCTTAATATGTTGTATTTTACCAAGAAAAACCCACCATCATCAATGTCATCTGTTAAATGAGTTTCAGCAAGGCATATGATATCAGCGGCTATTTTGGGTCCCACTAAAAACTCTCGGCTGACGAATCGAACGAAAATGAAGGCGATCGAAATGTAGGCATTTCTATATACATAAATTCGCGTCCCACTAAGAAATTAATGTATGTATATGTCATGTATGCGAACGCAAATGTCAAAATCAGTCGCATATGTCTTGCAATTTTGCACTAAAAACAAAGAAATTTCATAAAATTTGGCGCCGGGAAATTATGTATGCTAAAAATAGAACAAAAATATTTTATATGTAATAGAAGTCTATGGTTCATTACAGACCTTATGTAAAGTGAAATGCAAAGAGTATAATGACAAAAATATGAAAATTTTTTCGGTTCAATATTTTATTGGAATAACTTTATTTATATGTAAATAACAGAAATATGTGTGGCGAAGCATTTTATATAAGATGTGAAGAGAGTATAGCAATAAAAATATAAAAAAATATGTAATATGAAATTTTAGTGGATAAATTTTAAAAACAGAAAATATTTTGCCACAGGAAATTTTATGTGCCAAAAATTGGAACAAGATAATTTTATAATAGATTTTTTCATTCTTCTTATGTGTTTATTTCTAAGCGTAATGCAATAAAAATAAAAATTTTCTTGTCACTCATAATATTTATGTTTCTATTTCTGATAAAAGGCGAAAAATATTAGCCGACGGCAAATGGTATGTCTGCACATTTACAGAGGAAAATTTTATGTCTTTACAATTTATGCCACATAAAATTAAAACTAATGGGTAACAAGATGTCGTCTCTCACAAACGCAAAGATTGAAGATTAATATTGATGTGTGTATCACTTGCTTTGGCAGAATTTGATTAGTCAATTTCTCTCTAGAAAATACCTCAAACGACTTTTATTTCGATCGATGATTTCCTTTCAGGTCTGATTTTTGATGTTTACAGCCTTATTAAAAATACTATTTGACTATAGCTACAAAATTCAAATTATTTAACAAACAACTTAAGTTTAACAAACGTTTCTTAAGCAATTTTATTCAAAATACAAATAAGAAATACAAAATCCAAATGCAATCGTACTTTGTAGTTTATGATGTACAAAACCATTACAAATTCATTCGAGTAGTCAAATGATTCTACTAAAATAAAATAAATTATTATTATAATAAATTTAAATAAAAAATCACAAACAGAAAGGAAAAATGTTCATAAATAAAGAGAAATCTTAAAAAACCTAAAAAATAAAATAAATTCTTTTCAAAAGTTATAAATTTATATCATGATGGTAAAGCATATGAATTTTTCTATGAAATCAAAGCAACATAAATGTTACGAACAAAGAAAAATTCCTAATATATTCTTTATTCGAATAATGAGAGTAATTCAATATCTAGATTTTTATATTTCTTATGATTGTATGTATGTACTCGAATTTAATAATTTCTTTAGCGTTTCTTATGAATCTTAGAATTTAAATTTATTTTTATTTTCCATTACATTAATTTTAATTTCTGTAATTTCGAATGCAATTTTACTTAAAAATGGTTTGTAACGCTGTTGCAAGTTTTCTCGAATACGATCCTTAGTAATTGCGTAGTACAGAATTATTGTCCCAAATGCACGAGTAAAACTTATCTATTTGCTTCCTTAGAGGATTAATACGATCTATTACACAATCAAAAATGAAGATATTGTATTTCACATTTCTTAAAAATTTCTCTCTGATGTCTGAGGCGGCTTTCGGCTATTACTTTCACATAAGAAAAAACATATTATAACTACTAAGTTTGTATCCTTTCAAAATAGTAAATAGCCTAGTAAATACATATAACCTAGTAAAAAATAAAATTCTACTCTTCTTAGTATGTTGAAGATACAAGGGTTAAGGCCATTAAAAGAGAGAATTCTGTTATGACGAGCATATGTTGAAATAATTTGGAAATGAGCTCGATTTTTATCTTATCTACATAAAAAACTCTGCATTTTCATGAGTTCTTAGGAAGCTCTTTTAAAACCTGTCTCCCCCAAAGGCATACTCTTACAGCTACTCTCTCTATATCTTTAAAAAAATTTTATACGGCCATGCGGGTGGGGTGATAAGCGCATTCACTGTTAAACTTGGCAGAATAAAATTCCCGAATTCTGGCTTAAATCTAGTCAACAAAATTATCAATAAAAAATTAATAATCTAATGTGTAATAAGGATGATTTTCATATACAGTACAATGTATGTGAAGTCGATTTTTGTGATATGTATGTGAAGTCCTTCCAAAAATCGTTTTTTCTTAACATCTTGAACTGTAGATCCAATGAACAGCTTCTAAACAAAAGGAACATCTTTTATTAAAAAGCATATGTTTAAATCATTGTAAGATATATGAATTTTCACTACTTCAGGACCAGGAGCTTTGGGTCTTAAAGATTTCTTTGGAATGCAACTTTTTCAAAACATACTCTTACATTTATAAAACTTAAGATCGCAAAAGCTCAAAGTCTGGTCCAATTAAATTCGTGTGCATCATTTTAGCGCGGCCGTCCACTATAAGAACATTTGCAAAAATATCATTTAAGTGCAGCTCTTTGAAGCGGGATTACTGAAAAGAAAACTAAGAGTTTTGTAATTCAGTTCAAACTAATTTCCGCATCTTAACTGTTTGACTACATCAGAAAATATTTTATCTACATACGTTAGAATTTAATTTTATTTCCCAATTAAAAGCAGCTACCGCATAAAGTAATGAAAATGGTGGGATTTGGATTTGGGAATAGTGAGAGTTCCGAACCTTTGCAATGAGAAAAGTAAAAAAGTTGTTGCATTGGTTGTTGTGTCTTTGGCTTTTTATATGTTGACATTTTATTGGTCACTAAACTAAATCATCAGTGAACTTCAATCAGTTTGAAAGCATTCAACCTCATACGTTTATGCCAAACGAATCAAATACAATATGAGACTCCTCTGTAGTATGTGATTATTATAAAATATATAAGTACATAATCATAGTAGGCTTAGAATGCTTTTATAAATACAAGCAGCACAACAAACAATTTTGCTCAACATGGGTCTATTTTATTTTACTTGCAACATGCATACGGTTAGGTGTTAATAATCAGAGAATTCTCATATTTTGCTTAGCGACCAATGAAATGTCGGCGTATGAAAAGCTCAAGTCACAACAAACAGGGCATTTTTGAAAATATATGTAATTCTTTCAAAGATTAGTTGAATAGAATATCCCAAATAATAAATTTCAATATTAAATATGGCTAACTTCCTAAACGTCTCTCAAAAATGTACCAATACATCGTTTAGTTTACATTGCATCTCTGACGGAGTTTAGGAACTTTTGCATCCAGAATATTAGATATCAAATATCATATCCATTAAGTTACTCAATTAAGTTAACCCAATCAATCTTACTGCAGTCACCAAAAAGATTCAGCAAATAACTATCGCTACGAGGTATAAAATCGATTTGGGAAGAGGATCCGAATGATACGTAGAAATTAGTAGGTTTGTAATTATTTACGTAAACAATAAATGCTGGCAGAGTTTGACAGTTGGAAACATGTTACAGTGCAAATCCTCAACAGTAATTATGTTGGTATACTGAGGCACTCAAGCTTTGCATCTCTGATGACGGAACATTTAAACCAATACTTCAAAGAAATAAAGCAAAAAAAAAAAAAAAATAAAACCAGCGACGAGCTTTTACATGTCGTGCCCTTACCGCCAAAAAAAAAACCATAACTGACATAACTTTTTATTTTCGGTTTTTTATAGCAATTGAAAACTCATCATCATTGAAATTAATTCTATTAACCATTTAAAGTTGAATCTGAATCTTACAGCAAAGTGAAATTTACAACAAGACTCGATATGTTTGATGCAACTTGCATTGCATCTAAACTTTTTGAACACACAGCTTGTTTTTCTCTGCGCATCGATGACAATAGTATGCATTTGGGAACAGAATGCATTGTAAAAAGTTTATTCACAACGTTTAGGAATAAGTTGCAATGTATTACTGCAAAGCAACATGCGTTTGGGAAAACATCCTATTCTTAATTGTATTTGTAAAGCTTAATCCCGTAGTTAATTACTTGAGTTTTAATTGTTTTAATTCGAACATAATTTCGAATTAAATAGACTGTATTTAAACAAAGCATTTTTTCCATGAATTTGTTTATCTATTAGCCAATATAAGATATAGTGAACCAGTTGGAATAAAAAATGTAGTAAGAAATCGCATAAGATTGCATTTGTGCCATTTTTGTTACCCCATTTGCTTCAATATTCCTCCTATCAGCAAATATGTATGTAAAATACAAAATTTCCTATGAAGAAGTAATTTACCATGACCCACTATTTCAAAGTCAACTAGTAAAATTATTTCTTCGCTTAAAAATTTTACTTTATTTTAATTTATAGTTATTGACCTCAAAATGAAACTCAAGTGAAATTGAAGAACAACATACTCGTACAAATGTTTGTGCACATTTATTAGTGTCAGTGCATGTATGCCTTTTGTTATCGAATTCTCATGGAGTTCTCCGATTTGTTTATTTCACTTCACACATTTTTCATTTAATATCTCTTGTAATTAAAAAAAAGTATTAATAACTTCACATGCTGGCGCACATACTGCTACGAGTATGTTCAAAGTTTGAGTGGCTCGAAATTACTAACCATGTCCCAATGCGCATCTTCTTTGCGACACAATGAGACAGGTATTTTAAAAATTCTACCAAACGTTTGTCACTCATGTTTAATATCAGTATGGTTTTCTGAAATTAATGTATTTTTTAAATTGAAATTTAACCGTAATATCATATCTTAATATTTCCTTAATGCTACCCACTGAAAAAAATGGAGGTCATTCTCCAGGAAAGACATTTTCATCGCTTCCAAAAATCCTATAGTGCATTGTTGCAACCTTTAAATTAAATTTTGATTAATTATAGAACTATTTCTACACATTTGAAAATATTAAAAAACTATTTCCTTAAATCTGCATAAAAACGTTATTTTTTAATCAACAATTGATAAAATTACTTCACATAACGAAAAGGAAATCGCTCCATGTACTGCCGTTCATTAGAAATCCTAATTTAATCTACATAAAATTATTTTCTCTTGCACTTAATATTGAAATTTATTATTTGGGATATTCTACCCAACTAATCCTTTGAACATTTTCACAAATGGTCTGTTTATGGTGGCTTGAGCTTTTCGTACGCCGAGATTTCATTCGTCGCTAAACCAACCTCATATCTTTCGCCAAATATGAGAATTCTCTGATTATTAACACCCAAACGGCGTTTAACTGTATGCATGTTGCAAGAAAATTAAAACAGTTGAGCATAATTGTTTGTATAAAAGCATTCCAAGCCTACTATGATTTTGTATTTTATAATAATCATATACGATAGAGGATTCCCATATTGTATTTGATTCGTTTGGCATAAACGAATGAGGTTGAATGCTTTCAAACTGATTAAAGTTCATTGACGATTTAATTTAGTGACGAATGAAATCTCAACACATGAACAGCTAAAAGCCATAACAAACAATAAGTTTTTGAAACTTTGTATTTAAGAATTCCAAATCAAATTTAACAATATTTAAATAAAATAATTCCCTCTCTAATCGTTTTTCACCAAGTGATTTGCATAAGTAGCATTAATCGACATACAACCATCGCCACCGAACACAGCCTTGTTATTTATGTTCTGCCGTCTAGGTGGGAATCGAAGTTGATTTTCCCTGGTTGTCTTTGGAACATTGCCTCATGATCAATTATTTCTTAACTAAAAAGCGTTACGGACATAAGCTTATTAGGAGTATAATCTACGCTACAAAGCCAATTAAGTTTAATATCTGTTAAAGACGTTGTTTCCCTTAATATTTTCAATTTCCTACTGGGAAGTAACTGTTTGGCATAACTCTTTCTTTATGCTGCCAAGATAAATATTTCTTCCACATTCGGCTACATATGGCATATACATATATACAGTATATATTACGCAAGTTGTTATATTGCACTTATTAACCGTGTGTACTTGTGACGAACCACAAAGAATATACATACATACATACATATTACATATATACATAAGTAAGTATGTATTCATGTAGGAGTAGTTTAGACATGGAGTTGTTTTCGCTTGATTTTCAACTAAAACAACTTGTGTAAATGGCTTTCATTTTTAACGTGACCAAAAGTGTTCCCCAATTAAAAGTGACAGAAAAAACGTGTACACACGATTATTATTGAAATTGGCAAGGGAGACATAACTACGTAGAAATATGTATTGAAATATTGCAATATGTTTGAAAGTCACAGTTGACTTGCTTCTTTTTATGACAACATGATTATTTGATATGAATATTAATAATTAAGTGTTAAGTAATTTAATTATTTAAACTTCAATTATATATGTACATATAAAGTTTGTTTTTATTAAATAATTTTTATCGCTTGCTTGTTTCCATTGTTCAATTAAATACATGTTGTGTTGAGGTTTTTGGAAATAATTTTTGTATTTCTTAAGTTTATTTCTTTTGAACTATGGCTTATTTCTATGCCTTGAGAGTGAATTACTTTTAGATTTTACTTCATTAAATTTATAAACATGCTGTAGATCGTTTGCTTATACCTGGTTCACACATGTCAAGTTTTCATGCACAAGTTTCATTTCAGCTGGGGGAAAAATAAAGCAAGTGGGTATTCACATTTGAATTCAAACGTTGGGGATAAAAATTTGAAGTTTATGAATCAGGTTTTAGGTAAGAACTTCTAATTAAGAGGGGTTTGTTCAGGAAGTCAATGCCTTTCGAATTTGGTTGCAGTTACCAGCTTAACAAGTTACACGATTGAACGGTACGTCCAAATGATCTGTGTCTAATTTGCAAAGCAAACTTGGCGATATTAAATTAAGATAGTTTTAATCACGTGCTTCTAACTCATACCATTGAAGTAATCTAGAACTCCATTCAGCCTCTCTGTGAAAAAGCCATTAGTAAAGTCTTTCGATTTCAAGCAAACTACGTCAACAAAGTTAATATTTTTTTCTCATGCCTGTGTAATTCCGTTTTAATCAAGATAATTACTTATTTATTAAAAAATAATTTCCATTGAAATTTGCTTGTCTTGCTACAGCTCGACTATTGAATTTGTCAGTTCAGATTTATAGTTCTTCGAATTTCTTTTATTATTTATTTTTTATTATTTATTTATTATTTATGAGTTTTAGGGGTTTCATAAAAAAATTTTATGAACTGGAATATTTTATATGAAATAAAGAAATTCTTATGGTAAATTATTTAATCCTAAATAATTATTTTACATCACTTTAAAAAGTAAAGTTTACCCTCAAAATTCTGACATTATAGAATGTAAAGAAAATTATCTAAAATTATCGTTCCTTAATCTGTAAGAAAATTGTTGTAAACGAAATTTCATTGCAAGTTAAAAAAAAGAATGTACTAATGGACATTTAGGGTCAATGAAAATGTCGCTGCTTTAGAATAACTTTCTTTCCTTTCCACAGTTAAATAGAGGACTAATTAAATAAATACATAGCGGCAGTTTAGTCCGTCTTCCTGAAGAAGTTTTTCCTATGAAATTCCTAATTAATAACAAATTTCCTGTTAGTCAAAGGATTTATAAGCCCCTACCGCCCAGCTTCTCTAGCTACGCCCATATAAGGTAGAGTTAAACGTAAAGACATATCATATGCATGTACAAATGTATGTATGAACGTTCCTTAATCTTCTAATATCTTCTTATTTTCTTTAAAATTCTTATCTGGCGATATTGAGAGTCAATGGTTTCGTATTGATTAGCGTTATTGCCATGGGCGTAGCTAGGTAAGGGCCTAGAGGGCCGTGGCACCCACCTAATTCTATAATAATTTTTTTTACATGCATACAATATAAAATTATTAAAAAAAGAACAGGGTATTGTGGACGGATTGCTTTTTTCTATTCGAGAAAACACAGCCAATTTAGGAATAGAGATGTCTGATCCAAGGATAGTCTCTCGTCAAACGCACCGTTCAAATACCCCATTTTCATCACCTGCTGAATACTGTAAGCGATCTATATACATTCCTTATATATATTCTTCAATTTCATCACTGGACAGAAGATTTAATGAAGAGAATAGGCCAGCGTTTGCAATTCATTGTTTGCACCCGTCAAACATGCTTTCTTTGAAGCTGGAAGAGCTTAAAGATGCCACAAAAACGTTTGAGCATTTTTATGAGTTGGATGATTTGGAAGGAGAAATTGAGCTTTGGTATAATTCTTGGCAACAAAAAAAAATGGGTAAAGACGAATTAGTCGACTTAGAGCTGGCGAGTATTTTGAAAGACGCTGGATTATTTTATCCAAATATAAGGAAGGCGTTATTAATTTCATTGCCACAGCCGTGCACTACTGCAACTGTTGAGCGGTCATTTACCACTTTAGGGCGAGTAAAAACATGGTTGCCCTCCACAATGACTGAAGCTCGTTTAAACGGTAAAATAATATGCAATTTTACTTATTGCCAAAAAATAAGTATATTGTATATTGCAGATTGGTAACCAAGAAGAAGGACTAATTGTGGAAAAAATTCTAGCAAAATTTTCAGAAGATCCACACAGATTGATCCTCAAATAGATCGAAATTGTAATAATCATAAAAAATCATAATCATAAAAAACACAATTTTCGTGGCACCGCCCTATTTCATACCCTGGCTACGCCCTTGGTTATTGCCACTGGCACACGTCTTCTCCTAATGGAATTTTTTTATTTATTGCAATTCGGTACAAAACCGATTATTTTCCCAATAATATAATTTACCCTAGCAATACGCTATTCTATGTTTGCTGGGATATGTACTTATATTTTTATACTTATAATTATGTCTTAAATATATATTTACAACTCACAACGATGGGAATTTTCAGATTATATAATTAAATAGAAATATTAAAAACACTTGCGAGAATTCGTCATGAAATTCTATGGAAATTTTATTTAGTTTTAACTTGTTTTTGCAAAAGAAACAATAGGTTTCCGTATACGAGTATGTTTGTCCAATGACCATAAAGTCTTTACTCAGTCGAGTACATTTATGAATTTAATAGATGTCTTCTTTTTATTTTGCAGATGCAAATTTAATCCAGGACAACACCAGTAAACATGAACGATTTCCAAAAAAGAGCGTTGGCAATAAACAATGAACAGCACTGGCTAAATACAAATAATTTTATGTTGTTCATATTTGTTGTTGCCCTGAATGTACATTGGAGCGATGGTCATGGTCGGCTTATCGAACCACCAAGTCGTGCATCAGCATGGCGTTATGGTTTCAACACACCACCTGACTACAACGACCATGAATTGTACTGTGGCGGTTTTACGCGTCAGTGGAAACGCAATGAAGGCAAATGCGGAGTATGTGGTGATGCATGGGATATGCCAGAGCCGCGACCGCATGAGCATGGTGGTCAATGGGGTCAAGGAGTCATTGTGCGCCGCTACTCCCCAGGATCTGAAATGACAATTCGTGTAGAGCTAACAGCCAGTCATATGGGGTAATAAGATCTTAAAATTGAATTTAAGCTTAATAAGCACATTTTAGTGCACCTCTCCTAGTTGCAAACCAAATTAAAAGGGTTTGAAACAAGGTTTTGAGTGCAAAAGTAGAAAAGTTGATTGAAATGGGCAATTGTAATATTATTCTTCTAGATATTTTGAGTTCCGCTTATGCCCAGAGCCTAAAGCAAGTCAGGAGTGCTTGGATCAAAATCTTTTAACGCTTCTTGGAGGGTCACCGGCACAACCAGCCCCAAGTGATTTAGATACACGATTCTATCCGCGAAACGGAAGCAGAATTTACGAAATAAAAGCTCATATACCAGGTAAAATAATCATGATCATCACTTTATAAAAAATAATTATAATTTATAAACAACAAGAAGCATCGGCTTTAAAGAACCGATTTCGATGTACATACATTTACAATTTTTCAATTTCGTGTTTTAAATTCAGATTTTCCTCTGATATTTTTAAATACAATGGAATTCTCTGTAATGGCAATAAATATTTCGCCAAAATATAAGTTACAACTTATATAATTTTCGATACACGAATATTTTAAAGATACTATATCTATTTTCGAGTTTCATTTGTTTTTAACCGCTTTGTCAAACAGTGGCAAAAGATCATTTTACGGCTTAGGAAATGGGTGAACAAGTTTAGCGATCTTGTGTTTGTTCGTTAGAAGCGTAAGAATTCTCAACGTGTTTTTAACATAAAAAAGAGATCGTTATAGTTTTCGTTATAAAGGAATCTCGTTGTAACCGCAATAATTTTTATCAAAACTGTTGGGACAAGACTATTTAAAAAGGAAAATATACACATTGTCTTTTTAGTATTCATTTTGTGGGGAGTTTTTATTTTTCTAATGAAATTTCGACTTTATGTGAGTTATTTTTCATATAGGTATTTATTGGAGAAGATTTGTTTTCATCGGATTTTCGAACTCTTGATGATACTTAACTCATTCATTATTTTCTAGGAACAAACACTTATTTTACTTAATGCTCAACTTAATTCAATTTAGTTTTCTAAGTCGCTTTTGTAGTTCAGGGGCTCTTTTCGAACAACCTCATTCGCATACACACTCAAAGTCTTACGTTATCTATAAGAAAAATAATATTTTGATCGAAACTCTTAGTTAAGTAATTTTTCCGCTGACTTAAAAATTTTAATAAATATATAAGTACCTATGTACATATGTATTCTTATAATTTTTAGTTTGCGAAACCTTTCATGAGAAAGTTCGAAATGTCTGTAATTATTGATCCAGCTCTGCGTTTCTCCCGAAATAAAAATATTGTAAATTTTTATCGCATTTTTAATGAAGTACTTGTCCATAAAAATCAATTAAACTTTGGTAAAGTCATAACATTCTTGGAACTACTCGCAACATAATATATAAATACTTATATAAACTTCCGATTAGTTTTATCTGCATATTCAGTAGTGCGATTCAGTAACTTTATTTAAAGACTGCTGGGTTGATTAAAAAATTAACCGCAAACATTTTCAAATATATTTACTGGCGTTATCTTAACGCCAATAACTTTTGTGTGGTTACTGAAAGGATTAAAGTCAGCTGTTTAGTGGGAGCACGCTTTTTTTGCAAATAGCGCAGGTTGTTTTTTAAAAACAAATATAAAAAATTATAAAAGCATATTCGTTTATACAACATTATTTACATATATTATTATACTTATATAAATATACTTTTATTGATCTTAATTAAAAATTCATAAAAAATATGATTATACGAGTACATTCCTTGGCCAACACACGTTTGTTTGTTTTTTTTTCTGATTCTCTTTGTGCTTTTCTCTTATTTTAACAGAGATGCCACTTGATATCAAATTATAACAAAATTAATAAAGAGAAGTTAGTGAATCATACAGTCCTTAGTGCAAAGAATAGTATGTACTTACATAGTTGTTAACACATTTAGCTTTTATCCAATCTTTAAAAGTCACTGAATCGCACCACAGAAGATAGTGACTTGTATAGTGCTTAACTGAGTACATTGGATGTGAAAAAGTTGGAAAGCGTGGCTCTGCTCTAAGGAAATAACAATGATTCTGTTAGTATTTAACAGTTTTCAGTTCTCTTACAATACTTAACTATCATTAAATATAATTCTCTTACGTACTTAAGGTATTATTGACATTTACTGTATTTTGTAGAACCATGTTTGGTAAACTCCTTTTACAGGGTGGGATTTGATTGTGTGCGACTTAAGAGGGAAGTTGCCAGTGAAAAAATAACATCCGATTCATACAGCAACTTTTGCCGAGCAACTTTCAATTCAGCTGTGAAAAAGATAGAGAACGTAAACTAATTTCTCCGCAACCTGGTATTTTTTCAATTGTTTGCCTTTGAAAAATTTTGGAAAAAGTTTTTTTAACAAATTCAGTTTATTCAATAAAAATTAGTATTTACAAAAAGTTTGTCCCCACAGTCCTTTGGACATTGTGTAGACTAGTTGGCAAAATAGTTACAAGTTAAATTCTTAGTACAAAAAATAAAAAATAATATATATATATATATATATATATATATATATATATATATATATATATATATATATATATATATTCATTATTATATTCAAAATTTCCACTCTTCTTCCCACGAATGTCCACAAGCTGCTCATGAGCTATTTAACAAATAGAAGTTTTGTAATACGATCCAAAAATATGTATTCTTCATTCAAAAGAATTTCAGCAGGAGTCCCGCAGGGGAGCATACTTGGGCCATTTCTATATCTTTTATACACCGCTGATCTGCCTACAAATACGCCTACACATACGTCTACATTTGCAGATGATACAGCATTCATGAGTATTCATAAATACCCAGAAGTGGGGAAAAGCAATTGCCCTCCTATTACAATAAATGGTGTAAGGATCCCAGAGCAAAGCCAAGTAAGATAATTGGGAATTCACCTCGACAGATGTCTTACGTGGGTCCGCCACATTGCAGCCAAAATTACGCAGCTCAAACTTAAAACTGCCCAGCTTTATTGGCTAATTGGGGCACAGTATACGCTGAGCTTAAACAACAAAGTTCTTTTGTATAAAGCAGTACTAAAGCCTATATGGTATTATGGAATCCAGCTATGGGGATCCGCATCAGCATCTAACGTTGGAAAATTGCAAAGAAGACAATCAAAAGTCTTAAGAATGATTACGTACGCTCCTTGGTTCATCCGAAATAATAATATTCACAAGGACCTGAATATTCTCAGTGTACGAGAAGAGATTAAAAAATCTTGTATGAATTACGTAACAAAAATTGCTGCTCATCCTAACCCATTAGCGAGGGGCCTGCCTTCATTTGAGGGTCATAGACGTCTCAAGAGGGTGCAAACTTTCGATTTGGCGACATAATTTTTTTTATTACCATATGTTAAGTACTGCATTAGCAGTACCAACCCATACAATTTAATAGGTTAAGATTTTATTACTTACTGTAAAAGCCATTAGGCAACTTCAGTAATAAAAAAATTATTTTATTTTTTACAGTTCTGTATGCTTTGCAAAACAAATTTGATATGCATACTTAAATTTTTTTTTCAACTTGTAATGTTAATAAAACAACACCTAATGAGCTGTTGTAGATTTTTGACAGTGCGAACAACACATACTACAACAGTTGTAAACCATAATCGCATTTTAACAAATACAACATTAAAATAATAACTGTTGTAAACCATAATCGGGGCAGTAATTTACATAATCCAAATACGGTAGGTATTGTTGTTGGTATATGTTTGTATAAAGATAACGTGGAAAAAGTCCATGTCAAGTTAACAGCAGTTTTAAGCGCCTTATTCTGAAATCTCTGAAGTGATCAGCTCGCTACATTTATTCTAGCCGTACACAGTAGGAAAGTAACTTAAGTGACTATGACTATAAATCAAACCTGTAGCTGATGCAACTTTTAACTTCAGGTTTTTATATGCATATCCCATGAAAGGTTGTACTTAGATATTTTGTTGAAAATTCCCCATGTACATCTGTCTCATCTACAAAAAAGCTAAAGTTTTGATTGTCTGACACGGTTGGCTTTAATCTTAAAAGATTTATTTTTTAGCATTTTAGCATAGTCTCTTTATCCTCGCATAGTCCATAATCATTGCTGCATCATATTCCATATGAGCTTCTAGAGCAGTTCCATGTTTATACATGTAGAAAATACTTATATCATCAGCATATGGTCCCAAACACTTCCTTAAGGCACTCTATACTCAACAGGATCAACGCGGCTTTTGTGATTATTTATTTCAACATATTGTTTTTTGTCCGACAGGTAACTTCTTGTCAAAGCTCGTCTATCTGCTCCATAGTAACCAAGTTTGTCGGTAAAATGTTATGATCGACAAGATTAAACGCTTTTGAAAAGTCATAAAAGATACCTGCTCCACCACTAAACCCATCATCTAGTCCTTTACATATATTATTTATCACATTTCCAACTGCTTCTTCAGTTCCACATCCTTTCTTGAATCCGTATTGGGAGTCGTATAACAAACTATTTTCCTTTGAATATGTGGACAGTAGTAGGTAAAGTAGTTTTTTTAAAGACTCTGCCAGGAATTGGAAATAACGCTATCGGCCTAAATTTCCGTATCTTCGAAGCATTAATCTCGTTAGGCATAGGCAAAATTTTGACAATCTTCAACCCTTCTGGAAATTTGTAAGTTCTAATGGAAAGCTGCGCTGTTTAAAGATATAATATTAAAGAAAGGAAAATTAAGTGATCGATAGTAATTTTTAAATGAAATGAAATTTGTAAAATGTTTATTATCCATAATTAAAAAGGAAATATAAATCAAAAACCCTTAATTAACGAAAACCATGTACTATTGAAACAGCTGAGGAATCAGCATCATCATCATCTTCTTTTCTAACACTTTGCGCTCGGAAAGATCTGCGTTTTTTGTGTCTTTGTAGTGGCTTCTAATAACAAATTATCAACCTCTATCACATTCTTTATAAGATCTTGTATTAACAAACGCAAACATATTCTGTTTTGTACCTTTAGTCTATATAAAGACAGTTTTCAAACAAAGGAAAACGAAGCAACACACCTTTTGAGAGAAATAACTTGTTAATAATAAATAAACTTTCTCGGCAATGAAAATATGTAAGATTTGTTAAAGAGCTTAAATGATGACAGTTTTCATATCTGTGATTTAGGCCACGAATTCGAGTCGTATATTGGAAAAAATCATTCAAAAAATCATTTAAGTGAAAAAGTTCAAGGATCTTGAAATTAGATGTTTTTGCATTAATTGCGGTATGTGATGAAATAACCAATTAAAACCAGGAGGAGAAAAAATTAAAAATAATTCAAAATGCACGTATAATAAAGATATATTATTTAGGCTCTGAGATTTTTCTTGGGGCAAAACATTTCGGGATCACAGAACGAAGACATTTATTTATAAAGATAAATTGTGCAGGTACTGTTGGAAATTGTGGGCATAAAGAAATATAATTTTTTTTTAATTAATATCCTTGAAATGAATATATTTAATCATCTTTAAAGTATGGATTAGTGCTACACGAAAAGTGCTGCTTCCCTTACTATTTTTTCAATAACTTTATTAGATGGGAACCAACGAAGGCAAAGACGGAAGTGATTTTTAATAGAATTTTCGAGACACGAATTTCATCATTACCTTGTATTTTAAAAACTACTCAAAAATTTTAAAAATACACTCAACGAAATCTTATGTTCTTGTTGTAACCTTTTAACTATTTTTGGAGTATTCATATCGATCTTTAACCGCAAAAAAAAAACACGAAAGTGGCAGAGGCTCCTGTAAATTTGATTTGCAGTAAGTTTTTCATTCCACTTCGGAGAAAGTTCAAATCGGAAGAAAGTTCACGCCGTTTACGTGGTTTCTATATATTTCCTATTTCGGTGATCAAGATCTAGAGTAACACTGCTTTGAATCGACATTATTCATTTGTGTACTGAGACCCGATTTACAATGCGGATGATGCCCTTGTGACAATTTTTCCATTTTTTTCAAATCAGATCCTAAGCTCGCGCGTATTTTCATAAAAACTTTTTTATTGCAACAGTCAGATTTTTCAATTGATAAATGCTTTTTCGTCGTTCATTCTTATCATTTCTTGTCATAAACCAATTACCAATTGTAATTTGTCAAATTTAGCTGAACTTGCAAAAGTACCAAAAATGTGTTCAGAAAGTATTTTAGATTTATATAAAAATACGTGTACAATATGAATTAGCAACATCGCTCATAATACGACTATAATATGAAAGAAGGAAAAATGTGAAAGAGAAGTATCAAAAATGTCAAGCCCAATTCCCATCTTTACATCTGTAACCAATAAGTTCGCGTCGTAGCGTGCCGCCTTAATGTTACTCGGCTCCACAATGTTACATGACTACTAATTACATATATTACAATGCACTCAGCGGGATCGATGGCTTAGCTCCTTACAGGCGAAATTAACTATACATAACTAGAGAAATCATATATTTCTGTTTCCAATTAAATATATGTACATAGTAAAGAACATTGAAATAGTTTAATTTACTTCTCAGTTTACGAAAAGTTTATAGAGTATGTTATACATATGTATATACTCGTACATATGTATATGTACTTTGTTTCCCTAAAGTTATCATCCCGTATCTTCAAAAATTTTTGTTGATAAAAAAGTGGCCTATTTTTTGCAAGTGGCACATATGTACCCACATAAATATATGAAGTTAATTTGAATAAAAAAATTTTTCTTGGTGAAATGTTTATTTGTTTATTGTTTCAATAAAGATAAAACCTAAACGAATATATAATTTATAAAAAGCGTAAACCGTGTACGTTATACTCGAACTCCACTGTATTGGTTTTATAGAACTTCAAAGCATATGGACTTTGTTTTAAATTAAACTACAAAAAAAAATAATTGTACTGTTTTTAATAGTTAAATGTTGTTTTCCCCTTTTTTACAGACATAACTTGTGATCAATGCGTATTACAATGGCGTTATGTGGCTGGTAATAACTGGGGCATGTGCCCCGATGGCAATGGAGCTGTCGGCTGTGGTCCTCAGGAAGAGTTTAGATCATGCGCTGACATTTCATTAGGAGTAGGCATTCCCAAAAGGCCAGTCAGACCACCCATGCGCCCGACTGTGCGTCCAAAAACAACCTCCATCAGCACAGAGACCAGCCCATCAGCGGAATCCTCAGAATCTTTCAACTATGTTGCTTTGCTCTTTACGCTTATTTTTTTATTTATTGGCATCTTTTTGTTGACAACATGGTATTTGTATCGCAGAAACCATCCACTTATTGGACGGTGCAAGGAATATCTCGATAAGCGTTTATGTAAGAAGAAACCATTGCCAAATACGACGACCACAATATCACAAAATAAATCAACACTATCAGCGTTTTGCTCAGTGCCTGTCCTGGGTAATAATCCCCTCAAATCAGATGTAGGTCATCGGAATCCTATAGAGGAAGTACCAGTTCCACCGCCACGTCTGAAACGTCATTCTCGCGTGAAAGAGATGTCACCAGATGAATCAAGCATAGCATGAGCCATAACGGATATAAACTTAAAAAAACTCTTTTTGTTTTTAACCAACTCTTTAATATAAACGTTTTCTTGGCTGCATGCAAATTATTTATTTTTCTATCGATTAGATAAACACTTTATTAAAAAAATAAATTTATTGGGTTCATTTTGTTTTAACGCACATTCTTCCATATAAAGAGCAGAATTGTACATTTTCCAATTAAGAGATGAGCCCAACTCATGTAAAATCTAACGTCATGTTTCTCTTCATTGCGGCAGTGTAGCTTTTGTCTACCATCCAAGTTTTTGAAAAGAAAAATAAATTTTTTTAAATGTAAGTAGAAAAACTATATTTTAGATTTCAAGTCTTCAAAAATTAGTTTTCATACTTCTTGATGGTTCAAATTATGATTTGTTTTCGTTAATTTTATATTTTCCCACGCGTTAGTTTTCGTGACAATGATTAAATGTTCTCATAAGTGATCATGCGTTGCCTCAAGCTATGAAGGCCAGTCTAGCATGTGTAGCTTCTCACTTATCCATATCCAATACATATATATATATATATATATATATATATATATATATATATATATATATATATATATATATATATATATATATGTATATGTATATTGATCCATTATTAATTCACAAAAATAACCAGAACGTGACGCAAAACAGGTCAAAAATTTAGCTTAATTCAAGGAAAAGCGATATGAAATATTTTTCAATTGTGTACGAATTGAATGATTGCAATTAAATGAAAAAAATTTATATATACATATACATGTATAATCTTTTTTTTATATTAAGGAAATTTTTCAAGCCTTATATGACCGTATCTTTCTCTGAATGCAACTCAGTATTTCAATTTAACTTCAGGTGGTACATGCCGAACTTTGATATATACTTTAAAAAAATTGCTTATGAATAATTTCTTTTTGTCTTGCAAATGCAGCTCACTAAATTAGTTTGAATCCACAACAATTGTCTGCTTAGGAAACTCTTTCAGCAATTGACTTTAACTATAATATGGTCATCCAAATTGAATATTCGATAGTAATGCACTCCAGTCAAACTAATCATACTTCCCAGTACAATATGGACGGTGTAGTGATGATGACATGCGTAGATACGTTGAATTTATGTACGAATATCGGAATGTAAATCAACGTAATATATGTTCGTATTCGTCATAAGTAAATTGATCCTGCTGTAAATATACACATTAGGAAAACATACCAGAGTTTCATGAAGCCTTATTTTAAAAGATATATGGTACATACATGTGACAAAAATAAATTGACCGGAAGAAAACAAAAGGGAGCATATAATTTTCATATCCAAATATTAAAAAAAAAAACAAAAGAAAACCAATATATTCACAGTTGGGCTGTGCAATAATACAAACTAAAATAGTATAGTAAATTTACAAACGAATATGCATAAATTTTTTTACTATTCATTTACGAGAGTGGCAAATTGCACGCCTTGAGGGACACTTTAACAGTTTCAGGAGGACCCTTAATGTTTTTACATGTGTAAATATCTACATACGCTTATAACTTGGTAATTAATAATTTTGAATTCTGAACTTCTTGTCGACAATTCACAAATACCAATTACCAATATAACGTTCACCATTTTAAGGGTCTTACGAAAGTCACATTTAAATAAATATTAACATTTTTCTCACTGAGAATGTGCGCAAGTAGGAATTTAGCAACTCCTACTGAAAAAAACAGTGGCGTACGTAATTGTATCACATTTGGGATTAACTTTTATCACCATTACATTTCTGACAATATTGAAAAATTATTACATTTTTGTGTTGTATGTACAAAACTGACTACCAAAATTTATTATAGTTGTCAAAATAAAATTTCAATTGATCCATAAAAAACTATGTATGTATTTGTTGCAAAATTATAAAAATATTTACCACATTCTATTCCATGTAAAGGACTTCAGTCTAACTCAAAACTTAATTTAGTTTTGATTAAATATAAAAATACATTAAGAGCAATTTAAAATGTACTATAAGTTTTGGCGGTACCTTAAATATCTTAAATATTAGCTAGAGCGTGCCCCTTGTTTTATTTAATAAACAAGCGCAACAATTATAAAAAGCCTATAAGAAAATCAAGATTTTAAGGAATTATTCTTTGAGTTGTTTTAGATAAACAACATTTCTACAAAATGGGGTACTACTGGTGCACGTATTTTCTGTTGCATGTTAAAGAAGAACATATTCATTACTTTCGAAAAAAAAATATCAGGACTAACAATCTTTAGCATTTCTAGTTCCCGTTTCTGTAGGCCAAAAATTAATAAAAATTATACATTCGAAAAAAACTTCACAACAGTGTCAACAATTAAGAGTCGAAACCTGAAGTTGGTTATCAAGTAAAGATAAATAAAAACAATATTTAATAAAAATACTAAATAAATGTTTCTATTTTTTGTTTTCTAAAAACGTAGAAAAGAGTTAAAATTTGATAATGTAAAAAAACGGTCAAATGTTTCAATGATTATTAATTAATTTTTTTTATCTAATTGTGTAATTGGTTTTGCATAACTTTCATTTTCATTTTGCGGAAAATCCCTACGTGCTGAGGGCATATACATACATACGATTCACCCATTACGCTGAAAAAAATCAAAAACTGTCAATTTGCAGGCCTGTGTTAATAATTATTTTTTATGTAATTGTGTCTACTTCTATTCGATACCAACTTTTATTTGAAAAAAAAACCAACTAATCGTTTAAGCAATTAGAGTTTCAAAAAATGATGTTTATTGTTGTGGCATTTTCTGTTCATATGCTGATATTTCATTGGCCAGTAAATCAAAATGTCAGTGAACTTTAATTAGTTTGAAAACATTCAACTTCATCTGTTTAGGCCTAATAAAACATATACAATATGAGAATTCTCTATCGCATATGAATAACCAAAAGAGGCTTAGAACTGTTTAATACAAACAATTTATATTGGACATGAGTCTATTTTATTTTTCTTGCAACATGTGTACAGTTAAACGCCGCGGCGTTTGGGTACCAATGATTGTATTTATTAAGCATAACGAAAAGCAATATTTTTATTTCAAATACTTAATATTGAAATTTATCAGGATTGCACCAAAATAATATTTGAACTTTTCAAATTTGTGGGTTGTGGCTTTAGCTGTTCATTTCTAGCCTGTTATATCACTATAGCGAAAAACCATTTAAGTCATTAACAATCCTTTTAATTCTTAACATAAATCTCGTGTTCGTGTACAGATGCAACTTAATTCTTTCAATCTACCTGAAAACATTTTTTTTATAAAAAAGGATACAATTCCATTCAAATAAAGAAGAATAAATCGTGAATCCTCCTCAATTTGTACACATCGTAGATGTGAAGTTCCCAGTGACAAATAACCAATCCTAATTCAATATAAAATGGTTCCATTTACAACATCTTCCAAGTTGGTTACTGGGACTCAAAGAAGAGAACAACTTGCAATGACCAACAGGCACGTGGTAAAATAATTGGAATTTATGCGAATTTTCAGTTTTTGTTCGGATCCGCAGCAAAACGTTCAATGACTTTTTTGGAAGTCTTTTTGGGTACTAATAAGACAAAGAATGCAAAAACTACTTAAAGCGGATGGAAATTTTGGAGGAACGGGAAAAACTAGAATGACGATTTTGAAGCCGGTGAAAGATTTCATCAAAAGAAAAAACATATTAAAAATGTATTTACATTTCAGATAAGTTCAGAAAAAAGTAACAACTTGTAATATCTTAAAAATATCTAAAACTGAATAAGAAAAATGACGGAAAATTAGAAGTAAAAACTTTGTTAAAATTTACTTAAATTTCAAATTCCTAGAAGGACTCTTGAGTCAAATTGATCAGTTGGAACAAAGATTCAACAAAAAAAGAGAAAAAAGCAGAATTTATTACCAAGCATTTTTGAAACGAAATGAAGTTTTGAAAAAGTATATTTTTTTGGAATAAATTCTATCAGAAAAACTTTCTCTATGAACCAGCGTGCAAATTATGTACTTCACAGTACTGGTACATAGTGCGGCCTAGACACAGTCTACCGTGTTTACCGTTGAAACCATTAAAATTTTAATTTCCGTTTAACAAATGAACAAAATATGTTATTATTTTTAATTAATATCATTTAGTTGCATTGGCAATACTAGTATATATGTAAGTATGTGTATATGTATGGTTCAACCGCTTATATAATTTACATGTTAAGGTCCTTTTGTTTATAAACATTTAATAGTTTTATTAGTATGCATATTAATGTTTCAATTCACTTTGACTATCTTCGATAGGGGAAAAATTTATTATTTCAATGACAAAATTTATTTTCTTTTAAATTTTTATTATTTTTTCCCCAATTAAACGGCAGGTTTTTCTGTAGCAGAATCTCAGCAGGTATTGATTTACTGAGGTATTAATACATTTAAAAACTTTCGTTAAAAACTTTAATCTTTAATAATTGTTAATAATAAAAAGAAGAGGAACAAGTTTTTCACTATCACTTCACTGCCACTTTTAAATTGCGGTCGTCTTTCTTTCTTCCGCCACCTTCGCAAACCGTTCGATTTGAAGTCTCCTTAAAATTGTATATGTCTGGATGGATACATACAATACAAGCATCCAATTTTGAAGTCTAGCATGCCAAAACATGCCATTTTTATATTTTTCCAGCATCGTTTTTGTGACGTTCACATGCAAATTTTTAACAGTACCACCACAATGCTGGAGGAATATTTTGAACGTGTACTGTTGCCTCAAGCATGCAAACCTAAATGAAGAAAATATCGCCCACGTAGCCATCTCATTGATCGTATTACTTGCAACCGATAAATTCAATATATAAAATAAATCATCATATATTATTTATCTTTAGCATGTAGCATATGTTCTGTCTGCGACGGTATATGGGAAATTTTATTATTTCAACATGTACAATACTGAATCAAATTGAAAAGCTCAAACTTATAATTTCTAACGAAAGTCAAATTAGGGCATATGCGCGACTTTTTTTGTTTCATGTACAGGTTTCTTTCTTCTTTTTATTTATTTATGTATTATTTATTTAAATCAAAATCTTGTATGTTTAGTAAAGGTAAAGGGTGTACAAGTGTTTCCTATTTTTGCTTGTTTAAATGTTTAATATAGAAGTTTTTAGTGTTTTTGCATGATTTTTGGATTAAAGATCGACTGGCCTTAGCCTATATTCCACAAAAACTAAAAAAGTCAATAAATATGTATGTTTTACCCATTTACATATGTACATACCAAAAACTTATAAACAAATTAGATAAACATTCTAAAAATCATTATATTTTGCATAAAATATTTACACATTCACATTATTTTAATTTATTTATTTTGATTTGGTTGTTATTTTTGTACTTCAATGTAATATTGTGATAAACATAAGAAGTGAATATAAATATATAAATCCGTGTCAATAAAGAAAAACTGCTTAAATCTGATTTTTTGGTTTTTCAGTAGAGCTATTTTAAACTTTAAAGCTGATTTTTAAAATTTAGTTTTATTGCTGATTAATAATTTGTAAATGAAATCTTATGGTTTTAAAAAATAGTTTAGAGTTTTTTCTAGCTCCTAGTTCTAAACACATGTTGAGATAAGTTTTTCTTGCATATTATATTGCACATTAACATAAGATAAGCAAAAAGAATTTTTGCTGTAACTTCCTGAAAAATCGAGTAAATTAATTGAAATTTTGCTGGATAGTACTTCTAAATTGGGAAGTCTTAATGGTGTTATTAGCTCAATTTTAGCTTAAGTCGACTTAAGCACTTATTCCTTTTTACCACAGAAATATAAATAATTATATACATACATACATATTTATATAAAATAAGATTTCTACTCAATTATAACGAGTTTGATTTTATTAAAAACTTAGCAAACCGAATTTATTGTGTTTTGGATTTTTGTTAGTAGTTTTAAAGTTGTATTTATAAAAAAATAAGTTTCAAAATCGAAATGGATAAAAAATTATGTAAGGCCTCAATATGCTCTATTAAATAATTGTATTCGTTATCAGTATATCTATATGAGGCATGTCTACATGGGGCATTCCACGTTACGCCAACCCAAAAATTGTTTTTCTGATGTTCCTTAAATTTGGCATGAACGAACTCTTATTGGACATTAATGTGTGAAGAAAACAATTGCTTTTACGACGTTTGGTGGTCGAATTCTAGGGTGCTAAAATCTTGACGCTTTTTTTTAAATTATTTTAACGAACTAAAAATACTTAATATTGATATTTATTATTCGGGTTATTCACCCCAACTAATCGTTAATACAATTAGAGATTTTGCAAAATGCATTGTTTGTTGTGGCTTTAGCTCTTCATATGCCGATATTTCATTGGTTTGCTAAACCAAAGTATTCCTAAATGTTGCCCAATGCTGCAAACAGCGTTATTCACTCAAGGATTTTCAGTGATTTTTTAAATTTTCGAGTTATCGTTGATATAAAAGAGGAAATACAAAATTTTTATTTACTTTGATGTTTTCAAACTTAGAAAAGCCAAGCTATTTAGTCAATAATACTGTTAAGGTTTTGTCGCTGCCATATTGAAAATATTTACGTATTTAGTTAATGTTCATATTTTAAATATTATTAATTTGTGTTTCCACAAATGTTGTACAGAGTGCGTGTCATTGCTTTAAGGAACAGTTAGTGTACTCTTTCATATGTAGCTGACGCTGCGGACGAGATATCACAACGAAGCGATGAGAAAAAAACGGAGTTTGGTGTACCACAAGGGTCAAAACTTGGACCTATTCTGTACCTTTTATACGCAAATAGCATGCTCAACTCACTTAACGATAGTGTGACATTCGCCTATGCAGACGACACAGCAAATGCTACACAAAGAATGCAAAATCAACTCAATATCGTAGCAAAATGGTGTCATGATAATGGACTGGTCATAAATCCAAACAAAACAAAAATCATGCACATAAGACCACCACACATTTCCGACACAAGTATAAATATAATATTTCACCATACAAACTGTCTTCATAGGAACAACAATAGATGTGAAAATTGCGATACCCAAATAGAACTGCTGAAAACTTATAAGTACTTAGGTGTATACGCCGACAATCATTTCAAATGGAATGAACATGTTGATTATCTACAAAAGAAACTTCGTAAATCTGCATTCATGCTTTACCATCTAAGCAACTGCGCTACATATAATGTTCTTCGTCAAGCTTACTTCTCCATTGCTGAGTCATATATAAGACATGGAATATCAGCATGGGGATATGCAACTCATTGTAGACAGCTACAGGAAACGCAAAATCGTTTGCTTAAGATACTTCTCAAAAATCGTACGTATTACTTCAGAAGTAGAATGATCAACAACGTCATCAGTATAAACCATAATAACATAAATAGCAGCAACAGCAATAGTTTCAACAGAAATAGCATTAACAACAATTATAACGATAACAACACTACCAACAGCAACAACGACAACAACTATTCGAATGAAGTCAACATTAACTCTGTTCCACATGCATAACGAAACAGTCCGAACTAGCCCAAAGTTACCCAAAACCGTTCCACATAACAATTTTTGTGCAAAAAAGAGAGAAATTGAGAGAGTAATTTTTTTAATTTCCTGTACAAATTTGCACGAACTTTTTCTTTGGGTAAGTTCGGACAAGAATTTAACAATCAGCTGTTTTTTGTTTACATATGAAACTGATAGATTTATCGGAAACTTTGCAAGCAAAAGAAAAAGTTTAGTTTTTATAAATAAATATATTAAAAAGCAGATGTTGAAAAAAGAAACAGCATTAAAAAAATTTAAATCGATCGTAATTTTTATTTCCATTTTAAAAGATTTATAAATATTTAAAGAAATTGCACTGTTTAATTTTTTCTTCCACTTGTTTTTCAATTATTTTACAGCTATTGACAATGATGCAAATGCTTTGTTTTTATAATTTGATGACTTTTAAGCGTCTAAAAGCACTTAAATAGATTTTAGTTTAAAAAGTAAGCAGCATTAGTATTTCAGGAACTACAAAAATGGTTTTTTGCGTTCCAGCTATTTTGGGTAACTTTGGCAAATTTAGAGAGTAATTTTCATTTTGCTCTCAATAGTCCGAACTTGTCCGAGATGGAACAAACCTAATATTAACAATACTAATAGAAGCAATGACAGAATCGACAACACAAACAGCAACAACATTATCAACAATATAGATCTCAATACCTACAACATCAACAACAACATCAACAATGATATCAACACCATCAGATACTCTCACAACAACAACAACAGCGCCAACAACTATTTCTTGCATAAGGAACTAAACGTTCTAAATGTGCAAAATATATACAAAACAACTTTAGCTACTGAATTTTACAATGACACTAGATTCCTCAAGAAAATTGACCACTGCTACAGTACAAGAAGACGAATAGACGGCCGATTTAAGGTTGAAAGTTTCAAAAACAACTATGGAAAAACACCCTATATGTTACACTGCCCTATATATTTAACACATTACCAATAACGATGCTACAAATTAATAATAAGTTTAAAAGGAAAAAAATTATCAAAAATTATTTCTTAAACTCACAATGAAGTATTTATTTATTTAATTATTGTATTTATTTATATTTATTATTGTACATATGAATTAAATATCTTTAATTATTCTTAAATTAAATTAAATACATTTAGTCATTTTTAAATTCAAGGAAACAGTTTAATATACAATATTTATTATGTCAATTAATCCTGAAGACAAGCTTTTGCTTCGCGGGATTGTGTCTAGTAAAATGTATTAACTTTAAATGCTCAATAAAGAATTAAAAAAAAAATATTTGAAAGATTTCATTGAATAACATTTTTGTATTTAGATATGGTTGATGATGATGACGCAGTTGTAGATAGATGATTTACATCTTCAGATTTAAAAAAGTCCAATGCAGGTTTTTATCAACTAAAATTTATTATAAATATGTTTACAGCTGTGCGGTTAAAGCTGCAATTAGCAGGCAAAAATTCTTTTAGGGAGTGGAAGCTTCCAACGCAGTGCAGTCAATGATTATTTGGTAAGTCTAGGACAAAGCACGGTATCCAGAACTGTCGCCCATGTCTTGCAGGAACTGGAAACTGAACTTCGTCACAAATATAAACAATTTTCCCTTCCACAATCAAATACTTGTATGGACTATTGTTATAGTCAATATGACATCCCAGGAGGTAACTATCGCACAGCCTTAACGTCATGGTGGTAATATTGTGAAATATTTATAGATTTTAATGAAATATGAAATAATCTGCTCATGTATGTATATTTCCAGATCTGTAGAAACGAATATAAAGTTGTGGATATTATCCCGAAATACGGCAGAAAAGCTTATGACTCATTTGCATGGAGGCATTTTGCTGAAAAATGCCTGCTGCGTAGCTTCCGCAATAGCAAAATCTTTATGAGTTAGGTGGAATTAAAATATTTATCATCGATTTAATTTGTAATCTGTCTATGTACTCAATTAATAATTATAGAGGTGATGCTGGATACCCGATTGAACCATGGCTGATAACACCATATAGGAATGCTAAAGAAGGTTCAATAGAATTGCACTTTAACCAAATACACTCGAAAGGAAGATGCGTTATGGAGAGAAACTGCAAGTTTTGTTAATGTGCAAGTTGCTTTACACAATGTGAGCATTTATTACAAGACTCTCAATTACACATATGATTCCTAGGCTGAAACAACTTCCCTTGAACCAAACGTTGGAAGCAACACGCATATAACGAAAATTGGGAAAAAAGTAAGAGATCAAATAAAATTGTCGCTGTGGAGAAACGCATAAGAAGCAACAAAGTTAGAAATTTCAAATATTTGTACCTTTTTCATCTTATAAATTAATAAAAACAAAAGAGCATAACAATAAAATGTGCTAGGGGTCATTTACGCAAGGCTCCACATATGATAAACATGCTGTGATCTTAAAAGTATGCACGGATAGATACTATAACAATCGGGCATGTTCGGACTCGGACTCACTTGATTTTAAAATCGTAAATAAATTGAAAATCGCCCAACTTGTTTCTTTGTGTTCTGTAACTTACGCGTTTTGTTTGCGATTTGTTATTTTCTAAGTTAATCTCGAAAAACAAAAAAATATGTTTTTGGGTTCTACAACGTAAACAAACAGAAGCACAGAAATGCTAACAGCATTCTTGCTTAATATTTATAATTTCCTTAAAAACTCGCAATCAAGAAAAGAACGTGTTAATTTAGAGATTCTTTCAATCCAATGGACATTCCGGAACAATCGTAAGTACATACGTACATTAAGAGATGTTCATGTTGCATTTTGTAATATTTTCTTGTATGTACTTACATACATAATTACGTATGTATGTATGTACATAAGTATGTATGATTTTAGTTTCATAACTTTCTATCGTCTTAATTAAACCGCATTTATGGTGGTGTTAAATGAAATAGTTAAAAATCCTATTCCCGCCATAATACGCTTATCCAGCGTTTTAAGATTCTTAGCAGTCGGTTTTTTTGAAGGTGTGATCGCCAATGATCTTAACTAGGATACAATTGGAAATGACCGAAGCAGATGCAAGAGCATCAAAAGTGCACTTTTACGAAAAATTTTAAATTCCTAGTGTTACTAGTGTTACTGACCTTCGTCGACTAGTAGGTAGTATACTAGACTCGTAGTACGAAGGTCGCAGGTTCGAATCCTGCCGCTGAACTCTGGCAGTTTGTGTTTTTGATAATTAAAGGGATCGCACAACAAGCCTTAACTGGCTTAAGTGTATGTCGTATGACATGGGCTTATCACACCCCTCCAATCAACCTAACCTAACCTAACCTACTTCTAGTATTTCACAAACCAACCACAAAATTTGTACATTAAAAACTTTAGGGATGTTTATAAAACTTGAACTTACAAAAGAAAAATACGAGTATCTAATGCATTGGTTAGAAAATGAAGGGTACAAAATACTCGTGCCATACAATGAACTCACGAAAGAAATAACTAACAGTTATCCTCAAGGAATTTCTATTACTGAAAGTTCAGCAATTGTACCTCTGCAAAATCTGTTGGATCATACTGCTAAAAGAGTCCTAGAGACCAAGTCAGTAAAGGAAATAAATAAAATTTAAAGCGGAAATCTAACAATGTACTATAAATGGGGATGTGATGGGGCATCTAGTCAAAGCGAATACCAACAGAGGTTTTCAGATGATCAAATTTCTGATTCTCATTTATATATGGCATCAGTTGTACCACTTAGATTATCATTAAGTGATGACATAAATAAATTAGTATGGAACAACAACAAACCTTCTTCCACACAGTATTGTAGACAGTGTTGGGCAAAATACATGGTTTGCGGTATTTAAAATACAAAATACAAAATACTTGCTGATCATGTATTTAAAATACAAAATACAAAATACTTTCAGGATATGTATTTAAAATACAAAATACAAAATACTTAAAAATCTGTATATATTTAAAATACAAAATACAAAATACTTCCATTTATTGCACGTATTTCAAATACAAAATACAAAATACTTTCACGTCATGTACATGTATAGTATGTATTTATGCATTGTTAATGACAGTACCGTATCTTCTATTCAACGTACGAGCCAACCCACTCAATTGTCTACAGTCGCCGAAAGAACACCTTTTAATACTTTATTAACTACTAATAACCTATATAATAGATGTACTAGTCCTGCTCAAACTGGAATCAAAAATAATACTGCAGATCTTATTAGACCGATTAGAGTTATACCTCCAAACAAAACAATCTTCGTTTCCCGATTAGCATCAGATACTACTGTTGAAGAAGTTTATTCATATATAAACTTAAAGCACGGTTCCAACTTAGATATCTCAGTGTATAAATTTTCTTACTCTGAACCAAGAATAGTGGCATTATTCATGAGTTGTTTAATACAGTTATTTCTCCAAATTTCTGGCCTAATGGTATTTACGTTTGCGAATTTATATTTAAAACAAGACAAAGGAGTTCTGTTCAATTGCCTTCAACGGCAACAAATATTGAAAAAAACTAAACAAATACATTGAAAATTTATTCTTATATACCAAAATGTTCGTGGTATTAATAAGAAGTTATCTGCGTTATTTAATCAAAGTTACTCATTTGACTATCATGCTATAGCATTTACTGAAACATGGCTTAATGATAATACATATATTGAACACGGAAATTTTTGCTGCTAAGTATACTATATATAGACGTGATCGTAGCAATAACATAAAGGAAGGTGGTGTCTTGATAGCTGTTTCTAGCCTGCTCACTTCCGAAGCTTTATCGTATACGTCTTTTCTGGATATTGAATTTATGGCTGTTTTGACAAAATTCAACATAAGAGAATTTTCGTAGCGTGTTCGTATATCCCTTCTAATTCACCTGAAATAATTTACCAGAAACACTCAGACTCTATCTCCTCCGTTGTGCGAATTTCTAATCACAATGATACTATCATTGCAGTTGGTGATTTTAATATGTCTATTATTTCCTGGAACCCTTCTACTGATAATGGTTAATTCACACCCTATAAATCTGGCGCCAATGAGAAATACACTGAGTTTATTGATTGCTTACAAGATGTGAATCTTTATCAGATGAATGGCATCTATAACGATAATATTAAATTTTTAGACCTGGTTTTTGTAAATGATTATGTTGACACCTCTGTTCTTCGCACTGATTCATTCACTTTGCCAGAAGACCGCTATCATCCTATAATTTTAGTAAATTCATGTTTTTCATTATATACATCTCATTCTACGGAAAAATCGATAGTCAATAGCTTATGCTTCTAAAAAGGGAATTATAGCAGGGTAACTTAGCTACTTTATACTGACTGGAGTAGTTTACTGTCAATTTCTAACTTTGAAAACAAAGCTGATGTCATCGATCATATTATTATGAGTTTCTACAAAGGATATATTTGATCTTGAACCAATGGAACGCCATGGAATACTAAAACTCTTTCTAAAATTAAAAATAGCAAAAATAAATATTATAAAAAGTATAAAAAATCTGGATCAGCATCAGACTTTGCTAAATACTCAGTTGCTCGTGCCGAATATAACAAATAAAATCAGAATTGCTATAACAGCTATATCGTCAAAATTAAAAACAACCTTAAGAAGAACCGTTTCACAATTTTGTAAATTTAAAAAGAAAATCTACTTCTTTTCACCTACAATGAAGTTAAATGAAAATGAATCAGATGAGGATGCTGAAATAAGTAACTTGTTTGCAGATTTCTTTTCATCTACTTATGCCAATGATCAAATTGGAGACACTGGTCTACTACCATGCTCCAATTATGGAAGTCAGTCTATCTTAATCCCTTTTATAGATGAATTGTCTGTTCTTAACGGTTTAAAGAAATTGAAATTTTCCTACAACAGTGGATCGGATAAAATACATGGTTTGCAGCATTTAAAATTCAAAATACAAAATACTTGCTGATCATGTATTTAAAATACAAAATACAAAATACTTAAAAATCTGTATGTATTTAAAATACAAAATACAAAATACGTATTTGTATTTTAAATACGTATTTTAAATACATGTACTTCAAATACTGCCCAGCCCTGATTGTAGAACATTACAGTTTGCATACGTTAAAGAGACACAAGTTATACGAGAAGAAAAGAGAAGAGTCGATGAGGAGATATGTATCTCAACTAAAAGAATTTGAGTTAACAGTAAATAATAGTAACTTTAAAGTAAAACATGAATTATGTATACAGTAAAGTACGGATAAATGCACATCGGTTTTCACCCGACTTTTTGTGCACTTTTCCATTCTTTGCATTTATGCTAACCTCGGGTAAAATATTGCAATTATACAATCATTGGGTAAATGCAAATTTTTTTGCATTTACATATAGTTACAGAGAAAGAAATCAAACTATGTACATACATATACGCTTAGAGTATATATACATATGAGCATAAGTTCCTTAAAAATATAAGATAAATAGACTGTTGATGATTTTTATAAACAAAGTTTAATTTTATTGGTAATTCATGTATATTTTTGTTTGTCTAATAGAGTTCAACAAAAAAACTTAAAAACCTAAATCATAAAGTTTTAATGTACATACATACTATACATATGTTTACGAACTTTCATATATCGTATATATTATGTAAATAAAATTTTTTTACAAAACTTAAAGAATCAGTTCAGTTTAAAAAAAGCCTTTAAAAAATCACATGTGTGCAAAGTTAATTTGCTTTTGTTCTTAATCAACAACAAAATAAATTTTTTTTACTATTAACAAGAACAATTATTAAAATATAGATGACGCGCAAACTGAAGAAACTGAATCAGATTGCCTTGAATCACATAAGGTGAAAAAATTGGAAACCTTTTTGTAGAAAAAAATGCTTATGTGTAAATTAAAATTAAATATTTTAGTTGTGCATTTATGCATACAAAGTTGTACTAAAAATGTCTCTTGAGGCTTGAAATTATTATGCACTTATGCATTTTTTGCATTAATCCGTGTTGCACTTATCCGTGCATTTTTACATGAAAAAATATAAAAGAGGCTTATGGCTTCGAAACACGTTGCACTTTAGCGTTTTTTGCATTTATGCGTGTTACACTTATCCGGTTTTTACTGTATTTTACAATGATTGACGGCAAGACAGCACAATCAGTAACAGAAACACCAGCAGCATCTTTTTGTTTTATTTGTGGATCCACAACATACAAAATGAATAAAATCGAAGAAGTTGAAGCTACGCCCGAAATAAACAAGCACTGCAATTTGGTATGTCACCACTTCATGCACGAATTAAGCTGATGGAGTGTCTTCTGCATGTAGCTTATAATATTGAATTTAAACGTGGGAGAGTCGACTCAAATACTCGTCCGATAAAAGAAGCCCGAAAATGTTTGATAAAGCGTGAACTTAAAGAGAAAATTGGAATACAGGTTGATACTGTTAAGCAAGGCTCTGGTACGGCAAATTCAGGAAATACCTCACGAAGATTCTTTGCTAATCCTGCTTTGATTTCCGAAATCACGGGTCTAGATGAAAACGTAATCAAAAGGTTTTCAATAATTCTCGAAGCTATAACAATCACCCAGGTAGTAGATCCAAAAAAATTTGGTGATTTTTGTCTGGAGACGGCAAAACAGTTTGTTACACTGTACGAGTGGTACAATATGCCACCTACACTTCACAAAATTCTGATTCATGGAAAAGATATAAGTAATTGAAAAGTGTATTTTTGCTGTAGGCTTACTATCCGAAGAGGCTCAGTGTTGTGTACTGATCCGGCATCACCCTAGACTTCATTATTCTGGGAGCTAAGCTGGCAACGTTGTTACTTACCATTCTATTATTATTTGGCAACGTTGTTACTTACCACACCCTTATTTTTCGATTTTGTATATAGACGCTTCTAGAGAATAAAAGAATATTAAATTGTTTTGGACCCAACGTTTATTATTTGTACAGGAATACAAAAGTGGTGTCAGAAGTGGTTTTGCTGAAAGAAAGAAAACCAATGCCGTTAGAAGCCGATGACTTACGGGAGCTGACAAAATTGTTGGCAGACGCCATACAGCAGTCAACATCCCAGGCCGTACAAACAACAGCCACGAATAGCACACTGCAAAACATGTCCAGAGTCGCAACTCCGTCCGTTTCCATTTCATACTACAAACCTACTGATTATTCATCCGTTCAAGACTATTTTACGCGTTGCGAATGGGCATTTCAACTGAGCCGAATTGAAGAGAGAGAGTATAAGAAATACATACTTGTTCATATGGGGACGGAGTTGAACAATGCCCTCAAGATATTAGTCAGCCCGAAAATCCCTGAAGACCTCACGTATAGCGAAATAAAATCTACCTTGGTGCACCATTTTGATAGAAAAAGGAACCAGTACGCGGAAAGTGTGAAATTTAGGCAAGTGGTTCAAGAAAACGGCGAGAGTGTAGCTGACTTTACATTACGCTTAAGACAAGCAGCAACGTATTGTAACTACGGTAAATCGTTAGACAGAATGCTGACCGAACAAATGCTTTACGGGTTAGAATCACGTAGTATTTGTGATGAAATTAGAGCAAAGGAGCCCAAAGTGTTTGCGGAGGTTTACGAAATAGCGCAAAGGCTAGAAACCTCTCACAAAACATCTGTGGAGATGAAGAGTGCACCTAATTCTAATCTAGCAGAATCGACATTCAAGATTGGGTACAAAAACACGAAATCGGCAAATAGTGGAGGGGTCAATTCAAAAAGAATTGGGCAACAGAGCGGCGCCGCAAGTGAAACCAAATGCTACGGCTGCGGTGGCAAACACAATAGAAATCAGTGCAAATTCCGCAATGCAACCTGCTATGCTTGCAACAAAACGGGACACATCGCAAAAGTATGTAAATCAAGAACAGCTCATATAGCGGATTATGATGATGACGCAAGTAGTGACTCGGAGCTAATTCAAAGGTTGAATAAAGTGGGAAGCACTAAAAGGGGTAAACACATGCTAGAGGTGTTAGTGAAGGGAAAAAAATAATTATGGAATTGGACTCGGGTGCCCCATGCGGCATAATGAGCAAATCAACGCTAAGAGCTTTAGTTGGCAAATTTCGTGCATTGCCGACAAATAGAAAATTTACAAGTTACACTGGACATAGAATAGACCTTATTGGCCGTGTAGTAGTAAAGGTTACAGTGGGGCTCAAAACACGTAAACTCAATCTGTACGTCGTCGACGGTGATTATGATGCGTTATTTGGTCGCGAATGGAATCAACAGTTCGTTAATGAAATAGATTTTAGAAAATTGTTTTCTTCATCAGAACCTGTTAACACAATAAAAGTGGATACACCACACTTGTCACCAATGCAGTCAGATAGACTTCAGAGCTTGCTTTCTGGTTTTGAGAGCGTTTTTGGTGACACGGCCGGTAAAGTGGACATGCCACCAATTAAGGTACATTTTAAACCAGAGGCAAAGCCTGTTTTCGCCAAAGCAAGAGAGATTCCAGTAGCCCTGAGGGACATCTATGCAGCCGAAAAACAGAAGAAAATTGCTAATGGCCTCTATACGAGGGTTGATTTTTCAGAGTGGGCATCTACGACTCATGTTGTTGCGAAAAAAGATGGCGGGATCCGGATAACAGGTAATTACAAACCAACACTTAACCCTAGGATAATTGTAGATGAGCATCCAATTCCGAGGCCGGAGGACATCTTTAATAAAATGAAGGGGTCAAGATTATTCTGCCATTTGGACATAACAGATGCTTACTCCCACCTGCAAATTGATGACGATTTTGCTCATGCCCTAACGCTAAACACCTCCACACATGGACTGATTCGACCTACCAGAGCGGTCTACGGTGCAGCAAACATTCCTGCGATCTGGCAGCGATCGATGGAATCAGTATTGCAAGGCATCCCTAACGTCAGCAATTTCTTCGACGATATTTTGATTTACGCGGGAAATTTCGAGGAATTGTTGGATGTATTGAAAGCCACACTAAATCGTTTGAGGGATAAAGGGTTGAAACTTAACCGCTGCTGCACCAGCCGTTGAATTTCTGGGGCATAAGATTGACAGCTGCGGCATTCACAAATCGGACAAGCACGTGGAGGCCGTAAGAGATGCTCCCAGACCGACCACACTTGACGAGTTACAACTATTTTTGGGGAAAGCCAATTATTATGGATCATTTATACCAAACTTGGCCACACGCAGCAGGGCCTTAAGAGATGTACTACTGAAAAGAAAATTTGAGTGGACTGCGGAAGCTGAAATAGCGTATATTGACATAAAAAATGAGTTAGTATCGCCAAAATTTTTAATGACTTACAATCCCGAACTACCACTGCTTTTGGCCACAGACGCCAGTCAGGTGGGACTGGGCGCAGTTTTGTCACATCGATTGCCAGATGGTCGCGAAAGACCGATCGCCTACGCGAGCCGAATGCTAAGTAGCACTGAAAGGAAATATCCCCAGATTGACAAGAAGGCCCTTGCTATTATATGGGCGGTGCAAAAAATTTTTATGTATCTGTACGCACGCCATTTTACCCTTTTTACAGACCACAAACCGCTTGCACAAATTTTGGATCCGCATAAATCGCTTCCGGTATTGTGTATCAGCCGCATGGCCAATTATACCGATTTTTTGTCAAATTTTGATTTCGATATAATTTTTAAAAATACGAAAGCAAACGCGAACGCCGATTATTGCTCAAGAGCTGTAAAAAACGATGCATTGAATAAAATAATCCTAGTATCCGAACGGGATGATTTCGACACGTTCATTATAAAACAAATTGAACAATTACCGATGAGCGCCACTAAGATAGCTTCAGAAACAAGGAAGGATGAAAAGCTGGGGGCGATTGTTAGAATATTAGAGAGTGGCAAATCGTTACAATCATATGGATATAAATCACCTGAAACAAATTATAAAATGGCCGGAGACTGTTTGACGTTTGAGCATAGAATAGTGATCCCGGAGAAACTCCGCCTCAAGATCCTACAAGACTTACACTCTGCCCATTTGGGTATTGTAAAAATGAAAGGTATAGCGAGATCGTTTGTATATTGGCCCGGTATAGACAAAGATATAGAGGGAGTCGCCAGAAGCTGTATAGATTGCTCGAAATTCGCAAATGACCCACCTAAATTCCTAGAGCATCATTGGCATTACCCAAAGGGGCCGTGGGAGAGAATCCATGTGGATTATGCAGGACCATTCCTGGGGTCGATGTTGCTGATAGTAACTGACGCGTACAGTAAGTGGATTGAGGTTAAGGTGACATCCAACAGCACATCCACCACCACAGTTAATATTCTTGATGAGCTGTTTGCGCCTATGGGGTACCAGTCACAGTAGTAACCGACAACGGCACATGTTTTGCCTCAACCGAATTCAAGGAATTCCTCACTAATGTTGGGGTGAGATACCATAAATTCACGCACCTTACCACCCATCTACAAATGGCCAGGCAGAGAGGTCGGTCCAGACGATAAAAAATGCGCTGAAAGCAGCTGGGGCGGGCAAGCAGAATCTACAAAAACACTTGAATTTATTCCTCCGTCAATATAGAATTGCACCTCACTCAACAACTGGTAAGTGTCCAGCTCTCTTGTTTTTGGGGCGGGTACTGCGCACACGGTTGAATTTAATGCTACCACAAGATGTATCGTCAGAAATCATGGAGAAGCAGTATATGAAGTTTTATCCATCGTTTCGAACAATGGCACCAATGCAGAATGTATATTTTTGTCTAACAATAATCGCGAGGCCAAATGGCTGCCAGGGGTGATTTTGAATCGTTGGGGTGAATTGCACTATGAAATTTTGTACAATGGCAAACGTATCAAACGACACATCGATCAAATTAGAGGCAATGTGGATTTGAAGGCCACGAATGAGCAAGGAAATGGAAATATTGATGGGGGAAAAGATCGTAAGACGCGGTATCACCTGAACGCAGAAATTATACAGTCACCATGTAAGGCAAGAATCGATAATTCATTACCTCAACCATCTATAAGTTTTTCTACACCAATGAGCTTTTCAACTCCGCAAAGCCGTTTCATTAGCACTGATAATTCGGATTCAGTTTCACGTTCGGGTTTCATTGGATTCGAGCAACCAGGCGATAGCGATGCGAACTCGAACAGAAGAAGAAATAACTTAGACGGAAACATAGAGGAAAGTATAAATGACGATGCAAGGGAGACGACACCACCCCGAAGGTCGATCAGAACTCGAAAGCCGAGAGTGTTGTTTTCGCCGTAATCGGCTGCAGGTGAGGGAAGAAATGTTGTGTACTGATCCGGCATCACCCTAGACTTCATTATTCTGGGAGCTAAGCTGGCAACGTTGTTACTTACCATTCTATTATTATTTGGCAACGTTGTTACTTACCACACCCTTATTTTTTGATTTTGTATATAGACGCTTCTAGAGAATAAAAGAATATTAAATTGTTTTGGACCCAACGTTTATTATTTGTACAGGAATACAAAACTCAGGAAAGTCGTAACAAAGACTATAAAAAATATCGCCATAGACACTCCAGAAAATGCAGTCGAATTGCCACGAACGAAGATATTATGCACCGAATGATGGTAACATCATATCCCATGATCTCATATTTGACTCCTTCATTTAGCCAGAAAAAGCATAATGTTATAAGCGACGAAGTTAAGGCTCTTTTAGAATAATAAATTAAAAATAGATTTAAAATAAATAATAAATTAAAAGAAAAAGTTAAAAAAAATCATTAAATTTTTTTGTTAGTTAGGGCTTTTTACATTGTAGGTAACGATATGCATTTCTCTAACTTTCTTCATTTTGATTACTTTTGTGTATTACTATATACATAAATAAAACTAAATTTGTGATGAAGTCACTACATTTTTTGACAAATATATATTTTTCCTCACCTCCATACAAAAATCCCCAGTGTGCGACGTAATAAAAACAAATTCATTGTGATTGCAAATAATAAAATATTGTCAGTTGCACGAACTTTATTATATGTATGTATGTATGTAAGTAAATTGCAGATGTTAAATAAATTCGGTAAGAAGAAAGTGATCGTAGCGGCAAAAGCTGACTTATATTTCACTATAATGATGTGTTTTGAACCTTCGTAGTGAACAGACGTATTAGCGGAGTTTTTTTTTACATACTAAACAAACAAAAATACAAAAAAATATTCGTAATAAGTACTGATTCGTAATAAGTTTTGGTTTTGTTAAATTTGCTTTATTTGCACTAATAATATATGTATGTACATACATAAGTACATATATGTACATATGTATACATATTATAATTTAGCGACCAATGAAATGTCGGCATACATATGAAGAGCTAAAACCACAACAAACAATGCATTTTGCAAAAACCTCAAATTGTTTTAACGATTAGTTGGGGAGAATATTCCAAATAATAAATTTCAGTATTAAAAGTTTTGGGTTTTGTCATCATGTAATTGTCTTTACCGAAACATGGCTTCATAGTAACATCTTAAATAACGAAATTTTTTGCAATAATTATAATATATATAGACGAGATAGAGAAACTGACACTACTGGAGGTGGAGTTTTGGTTGCTGTATTAAATCATTGGCCTACTCTTGAAATTAAATTGGATACTGCACGCAATATTGAATTTATTAGTGTAAAAATAAATCTTAATCATAAACAAATCTTTATTACATGTTCATACATTCCACCGAACTCTGACCAAGCGATATATCTTCAGCACTCTGAAGCCATTAAATCCATCGTTCTCCTATCAAATCCCGAAGACTCTATTTTTGTTTTTGGGGACTTTAACTTACCATTTCTGACTTGGAAATTTTTACCTGAGTCCTCCTGTTACTTTCCGATGAACACGAATAACTTTATTGAAGAATTTTTAAATAACTTATCTGATGCGTGTCTTTTTTAAGTAAATAGTATCTTCTATGACTTTAACAGATTACTGGACCTGATATTTGTAAATGAACCCACTGAATGTACTCCGTCTCGTCACAGCCCAATCTCTAGCCCGGAGGACCGGTATCACCCCACAATCGAATTAAAATGTAATTTCCAGTTCAACATAAATCCTAGACGAAGCCAAAATCGTATTAAAGAGTATTGTTTTACTAAAGCTAACTACGAAAATCTAAACTTTTTGTTAACCAATACAAACTGGATTGATATCCTCTCTTTATCTGATCATTCTCCCGATGCCATAGATCGAATTATTAACACATTTTATACAATTCTAAAGCATTATATGGATGAGTGTGTACCAAAGCACTACGTTACTTCATCATCTGGCCTTCCTTGGGCATCTAAAATGTTATCAAGATTGAAAAATCAAAAAAACAAACATTATAACAAATACAAGTCTACGTCGTCGGCAATTGAATATATAAAATACTGTAAGTTGCGGGCAGAGTACAATTTACTTAATCTGAGGCTATACAAAAATTATATAAATAATATAAAACAAAATCTTACACGTGATCCAAAATCGTTTTATAAATTTGTGAATACCAAAAGAAAATCTAATAGCTACCCCTCTACTATGAAATTTTCTGGGATAGAATCTTCTGAGGCACCTGTAATAAGTAATATGTTCGCTGATTTCTTCGCCTCAAATTATTCTGACGCTAAATACGACTCATCACGCAACTATCCATTTCCTATACAAGAACAACAACCAATTATGCTTCCTTGTATCAATACATCTAGCGTCATCTTTTTTATAAAGAAACTAAAGTTCTCAACATCTAGTGGTCCTGATGGCGTTCCAAACTGTATTCTGATGAATTGTGCTGAAAATTTGTCTTACCCTCTTACTATTATTTTCAATTTCTCAATTAAGTATGGTTATTTTCCTAAACTATGGAAAGAGTCATATATTATACCATTGTTTAAATCAGGCTGTAAGTCAAGTATAAACAATTACAGAGGTATTGCCAAGCTAAGTTCTATTCCAAAACTATTTGAACAATGTATTTGTGAGCCTCTTTGCCACCAAATATCATCTTTTTTAACACCATCTCAACATGGGTTTCGCAAAGGTCATTCTACTTCAACTAATCTGCTGCATTTAACTACAATAATTAATCAGGGATTCACAAATGGAAAACATACTGATGTTATTTATACTGATTTCAGCAAGGCTTTTGATAGAGTAAATCACTACCTCTTGTTGCGGAAATTATATTTAATGGGATTCTCCAATAGAACTTTGAATTGGATAAAATCGTATCTGGAAGGAAGATACCAACGCGTTCGCTTCATAAACTTCCTTTCTAAGAAATCTGGCGTTCCGCAGGGTAGTCACCTTGGGCCCATTTTTTTCTCGCTTTTTATCAACGATTTACCATCATCAGTACAATTTTCTGATATACTAATCTATGCTGATGACGTCAAGATATTTTTGAATTCGGATGATCAACTTGGTCAGTCATACCTGCAGCGAGATTTGGACTCATTTTTTATTTGGTGTAAGGAGAACCTTTTGGCTTTAAATGTCAAAAAATGCAAACATATGCGTTTCTCCAGAAGAGTTAACTCTAGTGGATATTTCACTTTAGGAGGTTGCTTATTGAAGTGCGTTGATGATTTTCTTGATCTTGGAGTTCTGTTTGATCGAAAGCTTCTCTTTATTAACCACATAAATACGTGCATTAATAAGGCACGTGGTGTATTTGCATTTATTAAACGCTGGGCCAAAGAATTTAATGATCCAGCAGTAACGAGGCAACTATATACTTCCTTGGTGAGGCCTATTCTTGAATATTGTTCTGTAATCTGGGACCCTCACTATAACATCCACATTGATCGTTTAGAGTCCGTGCAGAAGCAGTTTCTACTTTTTATATTGCGTAACACATACCCTAACCGTTCGTCAAATCTTCCATCATATGAATTCAGATTAAAACAAGTTAAATTGCCTACATTGAAGAGCCGCAGAAAAGTTTTAAATGCAATATTTGTTATTAAACTTATAAATGGTGACATCTGTTCCGAATTTCTGGTAAATGAGCTGACGTTTAACGTACCGCAACGATCCCTACGTCAATATCATCCTCTGGCACTGCAATATTTTCGCCAAAACTATGCTAATGCTTATCCTTTCCGTAAAATTTGCTGTAGCTTCAATGAATTGTATAATGTTATTGATATGTCTTCTAACATAAATGTGATTAAACGTAATTTAATTTTATATTTAAATATGTAACTAGTTTAGTTTTATATTTTTTAATTTAATTTTTATATTTAAATAACTATTTTAGTTTTATATAATTACATGTAACTTTTCTTCTTAAATATTGTTGTCTGTAAGGATCTTATTAATCCATAGACTAAATAAAGAAACAAGTATAACAATTTTATTTTAATAATTTTCCAAAAACAAAATATTCATATGTAAGTATTTTGTTCTCTACAGTTTTTTATACTCACTGATCGTTACGGAATCTAATAATAGTGACAACTAAAATCTAGTAAAATTCACTTATTAGTATTACAAACATGTTATGATTTGTTGTAAATAAAATTAAATTGGTTGTGCCCTTCGAACTCCTTTCATACGACCAGTCTAGAAATTGATTTCAGTAACCATAACAAGAAGTCTGGGAGTAACAATTCAACTGCTATAATAATCCTACGATTACAAGTAAAGAAAATATTTTTCAATAAATCTTGCGATGTACTTATTTCTATGCATATTTCTCTTGAAGTATGAAAGTGTAAAAACGATATGTATAGCGAACGTTTCCGTTCGCAAGCATTCTGAACAAGAAGTTTCTCAGCACAACAAGTCGAACGAAAATGAAGGCGAACGAAATCTTTTATTTTTATTTTTATAAAAATAAAAGATTTCCTTCGTAGTGAACAGACGTATTAGCGGTTTTTTTTTACAAACAAAAATACAAAAAAAAATCGTAATAAGTACTGATTCGTAATAAGTATTGATTTTGAGAAATTTGCTTAACTTGCACTAATAATATTTTTCATATAATCTGAAACAACAAAAACAAAACAAAAAAAAAACAACCGCAAAAAAGTGACTGAGGAATACTCGGCATGAGTACCTCAAAAACAAACAATTGTGAAGTGAGTTCTAACGGCAGAAATGCCTATTTTACTGTGAGTTCTGATATTAATGCACACAATAAAAGTAAAAAATCGGATGATAGTCTTTTTCTAACGGCAAAGCCAATTTTTCGCGAGCGATCAACTTCGCTTACTCCAATGACAAGTAGTGATTCGGTAACATTACCATTGCCTAGTTCATCTCTATTTAAGTCAGCGCCATTATCCGCTCCGGGCTCGTGTTCATCACTTAACCAAGTTATCACTACAGACAACAGTAGTCTGAAACCTAAGGTGCCTGTCGGAATGGACAGATATATCACAGTGGTAAAGCGCGGGCGAAGCCCAAATTCTTCAAAGATCTCTTCGGTCCCCAAGATATCCAGGGATATCGACGCCGCCTCAGCTAACCGTCAAAACCGTTTCAAAATATTGCAAGTTGACAGCGATAGACCCGAAGAATCCTCGAAGAAAACCTCAAAACCACCACCAATATATCTGAGACAAAAAAATTCAAACACTCTTATTAAAAAGCTAATCTCGGTTATTGGTGAAAATGCATTTCACATTGTCCCAATAAAACGTGGTAATATTGACCAAACAAAGATCCAAATATACGAAGAAAAAGATTTCTGCAAAATGGTTAACGAATTTGAAAAAAGTAAAACAAGTTTCTACACATTCCAGCTTAAGAGTGCTAAAGGCCTACAGATCGTATTGAAGGGCATAGATTCTTATGTTGTTCCTGAGGAAATAAAAGATGCTCTCACCCTCCAAGGATTTAAGGTTAAAAATGTCTCTAACATAATAAACAGGGAGAAGATCCCCCAACCCTTATTTCGCGTTAAACTGGAACCAAATGATATTAAACTGAAGAAAAATGAGACACATCCTATTTATAATTTAAAATATCTGTTATACCGGAAAATCACAGTTGAAGAACCACACAAGCGCTCAGGACCCGTACAGTGCCATAACTGTCAAGAATATGGCCACACAAAAACTTACTGCAAATTACCTACTGTTTGTGTTGTGTGCGGTGAATTACACAACACTGCTATTTGCAATAAGTCGAAGGACCAGAAGGAAAAGAAGTGCAGTAATTGTGGAGGTAATCACACTGCTAACTACAGAGGTTGTCCTGTATACTCCTTCGTTAAACAGGCTATGATTCAAAAGCCTAAAGTAGTCCCAGCGCAAACAGGAAATACATACTCCGCCACTTATCCTGTAATGGCCCAACCAATCTCTACACAAGTATCGTATGCTGACGCTGTGAAGATCAACTCCGTTCCCATGCAAAAAGTGTCACCACCAACTAATACAACAAATGCAAATGCAAGCTTTAATCTTTGTTTTCATGTTCCGTCGTCGACTCTTCTTATATTTTTTATATTTTTATTTAATTTGTCTATGGAAAAATAATCCTTACATACTACGTTTATACGCACGTCTTATTTGCAAATAAAAAAGAAGAATGTTGCCGTATAACTTTTTTATTGTAACTTATTAACTCACTGAAACAAGTCGTGAATAACGACACTATTTGCAAATAAAAAGTAAGACGTTGCCACTTCATGAACGTTTTTTGTGTTTTACTTACCAAACAATCATATTTTCGTCACATGGCATCACGAATAATAACATAAGTTCTGTATGCAATTTCCCGTATAAACAGTGAATTAGTTATTTGCAAATAGTTCTATTTGCAAATAAGACGTGCGTATAAACGTGGTATATGTCAGTTTTAAATGTTGAAGTCATGGTTGATAATAAATTTCACAACTGTTAGAGAAATCAGTATTCAGTAAAAAGTACTGATTGCTGAAAAAGGAAATCAGTATTCAGTAAAAAGTACTGATTACTGAAAAAAAAAACAGTATTCAGTAAATTTTACTGATTTGTGTAAAAAATGCAGTAATCAGTAAATGACTGATAGTAGATACTGTGTGTTTTGAAAATGATATGTAAGTATGTACACATTGCTCACTTACATGAATAGTGGCATAACTGAAAAAACAAAATTCCGAGAAAAATGGCTTTAAAAGTTTAACGTGTTTTTATTTTATTAAATTGTCTAAAAAAGAAATGTGTTATTGGGTAAATAAAAACTGATTTGCATAGATGAGAGTTAAACACCTATGTACTTCTAGACCAATACATCCACAACTATATGCTGTTTGCTTTTCTAAGTTCCCACATCCCTTAAATTAGGCGTACATCAACATCTGGTTATGAATATTGAATAATCAAATATACATATTAATATAAATACTCAAAGGAGAGTAAGATGCAAACGTTACCATTATCTTCTTCTCCAAAATCTAAAAATGTATTTTGCGGAGTTTGAGGCACAATACGGGTTTCAGCATCCTGTATCTTTCCGTATTTTACTACATACGTATTTAGCACTTGTTTTACATCTTCTTCTGTTTTTGATGTTGCTGTCTCTAGAAGACGTTTTAAAAATCGGAGCTTTATTTCCGGTAGAGTTACCGCCGCAATGATAGCATCCCAAGCGTCCGGCTGTATTTTCAAATATTTTTCAAACCTTAAAAGTAAAGCCTCTTTCATTTTTTTTATCAATGGAGATAAGTATTTTAACTTCGATTGCTCTAAACGCGAAAATTTTACCCTTAGCGAAACCATAGTGGGAACAAAGTAATCGAAGTACATAGTCTTTTCGCTCTGAAGGTAGTCAATTGCCTCAGCTATAGGTTCCATTACCAATAGAAATTCCTGCAAGTACTCTATTTCGCCCGCAAGAATGGTGGGGATAGAAAGCCGGTAGCAAAGTTCCGGCAAATTGTCCTTATGCTACAGCAACCCTTTTACGGAATCGTAAAGAGAGTTCCGCCTAGTTATACATGGAGTCAACAAATTGGCATTTAAAACTCTACTGTTGATTTTTGCAGATTTTGGTCAATTGCATTTGTTCCAAATCTGTGTACATCTATAAGCATAATAGTAAAATATAGATCGAAGCAGTTTGTGGTATGAATTTTGTAAATTTTACCTGCTGAAAGATCTTTTATGAACATCTCTTATATGTTGACTTAAGGTGTCCATTATTTTATTAAAATCAGTTGTAGCCAAAAGATTTAGTGTGTGACTTGCATACGAAAAGTGCATAGATAACCTTATATTTACAGGTTGAAACTGGGGTCCTAAAATATTTTCTTAGTCATCCAAATCAGATCCAGAGTCTTCATCACTGTCAATTTCATTACATATTGCTGAGTTAGAGGAAATTAAAATTATAATTTGGAATAAATATTTATCCCTTACTTAAATCAACACCGAATTCCTTAAAAGCTTCAATAAAATTAGATCCATTGTCAGTTATTGTATAAACAATTTTGTCAATGGGTATTTTAAATTCTTTATTGATTGCGCATATCAACTTCGTGATGCGATCAAAAGAATGAGTTCCTTTAAATTGACGACAGGCTAGTGTTGCTGATTTCCTCTCTAAATTATTTGCATTAAGCCAGTGGCATGTGTAGCCAAAAAATTATTTTTTCCCACTGGACCACACATCAGCAGTCATACAGACGTACATAACTTTTTCTAAGTTAAATATAATGTCTTTTATAAATTTGTTCTGCGTATCTAAAAGCAACCTTGATATTGTACGTCTGCTTGGATTTTTGTTGCCGGGAAATAAGTTTTTGAAACTCTTGTCATCAATTATGGACAATGGAGAGGTAGTACAGCATATAAAATTCAAAATGTCCTCAACGAAGGACAAATAAAAAAATAATAATAAAATAAAATTGGAACTCACATGCAAAGACCCTTTAATTTTTTTGCAGCAGACTTGGCAAACAGCAATTAAGCCACCCATTTTCCGTTGGTGAAGGGTTTTGTCCATCTTAGTAAAATTGAAAATCAATAAATAACAAGTGAGAGTGCTATATTCGGCTATACCGAATCGTACATATATACATATCTAATATATTCTTTCCGTTTTATTTTAATTCGGATTTAAAAAACTTGTTTTAATATCTTAGAAAATTTTAATGTAATAAGGTTTTTCGCCTCTCTTGTAAACTTATGAAAAGTGATATTTGTTATTTTGCATGTTAGGTGACGATATATACATATATATATATATATATATATATATATATATATATATATATATATATATATATATATATATATATATATAGGTTTTTATTCTCAAATTAACGCTTTTTCGATTCAAATTCAAACTTTTTCAAATCAAACTCAATTTTTTTCAAAATAATTTCAATTTTATTCAAAACAAATTAAATTATTTTCAACACAAATTAAACTTTTTACAAATCGTATTGAGTATTTTTCATTTCAAATTCATTTTTTTCATTTCATATTAAATTTCTTCAACTTCAAATTAATTTTTTTAATTAAACGCAAAATACTTAAAAAATAATTTTTATTTATACAAAATTAAATTTAGAATGAGTTTCAATTAGTTGCTATATAAAATTTTCAATGTAGCGGTTCTCCACCTGCAAAGACTTTATTGCAGTATGTATGCTCGTTGTACTTAAATCCACATTATGAATTTCTAGAATCTTTCCGCGAATGCCTTTTAATGCTATACATGGATTTCTTTCTATTATCTCTTCATTTTTTCCAATATTTCGGGAGTCAGTTTGGAGTGACGGAGTTTCACCACGGTTTTTCATGATGACGCACCCTTCCTTCTTGTGGCGATTTATAATGGATGTAGCTGTATTTTTGTTTATACCAGCTATATCGTTTAAATTCCGATGCTACAATTTAACAACGTATACCGTATGCAATGAAGTTTGCCCAAAACGCACCGGAAATAAGAGAAAAAGTAATATTCATTGACGAATCCGGTTTCAATTACAACCTTCGGAGAAACAAGGCTAAATCCAAAGTAAATACCGCAGCACATGTAATTGTTCGTACCGTTAGAGGACGCAATGTTTCCCTTATTGCAGATTTGAACATACATTGCATTTTACATAATACCAACATTTTCACACCTTTCCTTGAAGAATTATTCGATAAATTAGCTGAATCCAACATCGCAGGTGCCTGGCTAATCCTTGACAATGCAAAGATACACAAAACGCAAGTGGTGAAAGATAAAATTGCTGAGTCCTGTCACATTTTAGTTTTTCTTTCTCCATAGTCCCCTATGCTAAACCCAATTGAAAATGTGTTCTCAAAAACTAAGCTCTGTGCTCGCAATATGCTACCTGATCCACTGAGTAACATGGACTTGGTCACCATAATTAACCGATCAGTAGAATCCGTAACATCTTCAGATTACAACAATTATTATGTTGATATGGCTATGAATTTGTCATTAGCTGCAGCTGGAAAATCGCTACATTGAAAATTTTATATAGCAAGCAATTGAAGCTTATTCTAAATTTAATTTTGTATAAATAAAAATTATTTTTTAAGTATTTTGCGTTTAATTAAAAAAATTAATTTGAAGTTGAAAAAATTTAATATGAAATGAAAAAAAATTAATTTGAAATGAAAAATATTCAATACGATTTGTAAAAAGTTTAATTTGTGTTGTTGAAAAGAATTTAATTTGAATAAAATTGAAATTATTTTGAAAAAAATTGAGTTTGATTTGAAAAAGTTTGAATTTGAATCGAAAAAGCGTTAATTTGAGAATAAAAAACTATATATATATATATATATATATATATATATATATATATATATATATATATATATATATACTATATATATATATATATATATATATATATATATATATGTATATATGTATATATATATATATATATATATATATATATATATATATATATATATATGTATATATGTATATATATATATATATATATATATATATATATATATACATATATATATACATATATATATATATATATATATATATATATATATACATATATATATACATATATATATATATATATATATATATATATATATATATATATATATATATATATATATATATATATATGTATATATATATGTATATATATATATATATATATATATACATATACATATATATATATATATATATATATATATATATATATATATATATATATACATATATATATATATATATATATATATATATATATATATATACATATATATATACATATATATATATATATATATATATATATATATATACATATATATATATATATATATATATATATATATATATATATATATATATATATATATATATATATATATATATATATACACTTTACCAATTGTGTTATGAATTGTATTTTTTTTTTCTAGAAACCCTGTTTTATGGAAACTTGTCACACTCGAATTTTCTCTAACCTGAACCAAAAAATTTATTTCTTTTGACAAATATTTATGTATATAAAACACATTTTCTAGAAGGAAAAGTTGCAAAACGTTTCACAGTGTCTAAAATTTATAAATATAGTTAGATAGATTATTAAATCATTTTACGGTTAAGACTATAAAATATGCTTATGTATACTATATTTTTTATTACCATTTCAACAATTTCAAAAAACTCATTGCTAAACAGAATTTTATTAACACCATTGAGTTCTTCTGTTTTCAAAAATTTTTTTTGTGTCTTTTGAGGTTTCACTTAAAAACTTTGAAGATCTTGGAAGATCTTATTCATACAAAAAATCTGAATCTCTAACCGAGTCATCACTATCATAATCGGAAATATCGCTCATTTCTTTAATATTTTTTTTAGAAAAATTTCAAATATCTTCGGACTTCTAACTTGTTTTTATGTTTTTATTAGTTTCCATTTTTTAAATTAATAAAGTAATTTCGTTTTTTCAGTTATGCCACTATTCATGTAAGTGAGCAATGTGTACATATCATTTTCAAAACACACAGTATCTACTATCAGTCATTTACTGATTACTGCATTTTTTACACAAATCAGTAAAATTTAGTGAATTCTGATCTTATTTTCAGCAATCAGTACTTTTTACTGAATACTGATTTTTTTCAATAATCAGTATAATTAACTGAATACTGATTTCTCTTTTCAGTAACCAGTAACATTTACTGAATACTGATTTTTTTTCAGTAATCAGTACTTTTTACTGATTACTGAAACACGTAATGTAGTAAAAAAGTAATGCAGTATGCCCATGCTACTATTATTTAAACAACTATAATAATTTGCTACTTTTTATAAATCAATCCATGCCTAAACTCATAGCAATACAAGAAACCCATATTCATTCGTTATCAAATATCCCTATCCCTATCAACTATAAATTTTACACAACAAACTCATCAACTACTAGATATGGAGGAGCACAAAGTTATTCCGCTGGGGAAAGATTTCGACAGTTAATCTAGATCAGGGCTGTCCAGATAACTGCCCGCGGGCCGCATGCGGCCCGCTGCTTATTTTCCTGCGGCCCGAAACGCATGTTTTAAAGTGTAATGTAATCAGTATTGGACATAAATAGTTTGGATAATAGAATCCATCGTCAAACCATATAATCAATATTTGGTATAATTTATTTATTTTTAATTCTTTTCGTATGGCGTCATTTAAAATGTAAGCTAGCTTTTACTATTATTGGGGGAATACCCGCGAAGTATTTCGTTTTTGTAGACAGTATTATTGGTGTTCGTATCAGTTAAGCTTGTACTTTCACTATGTTCGTATCGCCATTTCTCGTATCTATGCCGCTTTGAATTTTACACATGATAAGTGTTTAACAAGCAGTTTTGAAAAAATACTTAGCTAACTTTATTATGTCTACGAAGAAATACAGATAATGAGCAAAGTTTGGCTGCTTCTTGTGAAGTTTGTTTGCAATTAGCAAAATGTAAAAAACCATTCACTGATGGAGTTTTTACACAACAAAGCGCAGTTGCTATCGCTCATCGCTTCATGCAGCAGAAATTCGAATCTGTTGCATTACCTCATCAAACAGTTGCGCGACGAATAGATGATAACAAATTCGCCATTTAACATTATTAATGATAAATCAGCAACACATTTAAGCAGTCATGGTAGTTTTACTCATATTGATCTTACATTTTGCTCAGCTTCAATTGCCCCCATGTTAGGTTGGAAAACCGATAACAACTTATTTGGCAGCGATCATTTTCCCATTATAATATCTACTCATTTCCAACAACTGTCTTATACGCAGATTTCACATAAACCTATTTTTAAAACTCAACAGGCTGATTGGGTTAAATTCAATAAACTATGCTCTAAACTAAATGAAGAAAAACCAACAGTCAATGAAGTTAATAAAGAAACAGCAAATATTCGCAAAATAATTACTTCAGCTTCAAACGATTCTATTCCACAGAATTCAGCAGTTTCTAATCATAGAAAAGTGCTCTGGCGGGACCAGAATCTTGATAACATAAAAAACAGAGGAATAAGGCTTGGAACCTATTAACACGAAATATTAGCAACCAACACCTCATAAACTTCAAACAACTTAATGCAACACTAAAACGAGAAATAAAATTGCAAAAAGAAAAGCATTAGAAGTTCTTACATCTTCTATTAGTCCAAAGTCCTCAATGGACACACTGTGGAGAAATATTAAAACATTTACCAGATATAATTCTAATATCAACATACACTGCCTACAACACAACACCTTGCCTACTTCTCTCACAAATAATAAAAATGAAATAGCAAATATCTTTAGTAAATTCTGGTCAGAGCATTCAGCTGATTCGAACTTTCCAATTGACTTTCAAATTCACAAAAACAGATATACCACATTGCCCTTCATTACACCATCACCCACAGCCGAAATAATTGAAGAAAACATAACACTTTCAGAACTACCAGGAGTAATTCACACATTGAAAGGGAAATCTCCAGGCTTGGTCAGAATTTCTTATCCAATGTTAAAGCAAATACCGAATGACATGAAATACTGATTACTTCGACTTTATAATAATATTCTTAGTTCTGGAATTCCGCAACAGTTTAAGACAAGTATTGTAGTTCCTATTCTCAAGCAACAATCGGATAAAACCTTAGCAAGCTCGTATCGCACAATCTCTCTTAACTCTAGTTTATCTAAAGTTCTTGACAAAATCATAGCAAATTGGCTTTGGTGGTTCGTTAAGACACAAAAGCTTCTTGATAATAGATAATTTGGATTAACAAAAGGGAAATCTACAACGGATCCTCTACTGTATTTACTGCCTGTCCCACGATGTCACTCGACATCGATCGCTCGCATAAATACATTCAAACCAAAAACAGCATTTTAAAATTTGTTGCTGTTTCAAACGTATTTATGCGAGCGATCGATGTTGAGTGACATCGTGGGACAGGCAGTTAGATTATCAGATTTCGAATAGCCTTTCAATGACATTAATTTCGCTTGATTTCGAGAAAGCATTTGACAAAATCGGAGCACATACAATTATTGATCAACTTGTTGCATGGAAAACTGGTCTAAAAATTATAAAATACATTAGGAACTTTATGTCAAATAGGAAAATTTTAACAAGAGTTGGAAGCCATTATTCCAGTTATTACCCAATACAAAATGGAATTCCTCAACGATCTCCACTATCAGTAATATTGTTTTTAATAGCATACAATAAATTATGCTCTATCATTTCTCTTCATAAAGAAATAGACTTTACCACTTATATTGATGACTCTAATTTAATAATAAAATCAAATCACCATAAAAATCCAATAATTGGTTTATCGCTAAACTTACAAACGAGAACGTCTTTGGCAGCCCTAATCAACCGCACCACACTAATTTTATTTTGTAGATTGGTCATTACAAAACAAAAATTAAATTAAATTAAACACAAACTACATACATATGTTTTGATTGATTAGTGGTATGATAACAATCAAAACAAATTATCGATATACATTGGAGCAAAACTATTTAAAATAACTTTTGAAATTTTCATATAGTTCATGGGTACTCTAAAATACATACATATATATCAGCACTTGTAAGAATGAGACTTGTGATTGTAACTTGTAAACTTGTACAATTGTAGTTTAGTGAAACAGGCCCCAGGACATTGTCAAATTAAAGAAAATGAGTTCGTGAATAAAGTAGCAAAAGAAGTAATCAACGCACCACTGTTGATGACAAATAATTATAGTTCGCCTGATATAAATAATTTTTTTTAAAAATATTATCTTGAAAACAATAGTTTATTTAATCAAACGTCTAATTAGTACAGGAATATAAACAATAACAAACTAAATATTAATAATTTTTTGCACATAACATTAACGAAATAAACAGAAGAGATCTTATTAAATTTGTAAGATTACATCTTGGACACACCAAACTGTCACATGGACACCTACTAAAAACTCATATACCACAAATTTGCACTTGCAACATTACAACACCTGAAATTATTACTAACAAATCCAAGCATTGTAAACATAACTCAAATAGTAACCTTTTTAAAGAAAACCAACCTTTATAACCTTATCTAATTTAAAGTAATTTTGTTCTATTATGTAGTCTTAAATTATTCTTTTAACTCTAAATGTAAGCAGATCAATATTTGTTAAATACCCATAGTATTATAGAATTATCGAGCCTAAGGCCCAAGTAGCCATGGCCCTTATACATTAGGTTGTAATTTTTAATTATCTCCTAATGATAATAATAATAATAGATTAAATAAAGAAGCATTTGTATACATATGTCTTAAATAATATTAGCTCGGAATGCAATACTACGAAATCAAGTGCAATTCCGCCAGTTAACAAATTGGCGGCTGCGTTGAAATTTCTTGGTCAAGGTGGCTACCAACACCAAATTGGTCAAGATCATTTCCTCGGAATATCTCAGCCAGCTATGTCGCGATGTTTGGCCCAAGTGAGCATAGTAATTGAAAACATTCTATGTCCTAAGCATATTGAATTTGAAATGTCCGAAGACGAAAAGAAAGAAGCAAAATCTTTTTTTAGAAAAATAATATTCCTGGTGTGACAGGAAGCTTAAGAATAGCATGAACGTTATGGTTGTAAGTAATCTTTTGTTTTTTTAAAGAAAACATTTTGGATAATGGTTTATTTTAGATACATACATGTGTGTTCATAAAATGATAAAAATAGAGCTGTCGATTGTAGGTATGGAGAGGCAAGTCACGATTCCCATGTGTGAAATCTCTCCAATGAAAGACAAATACTGAAAACAAAGTTCGACGCGGAATGAACGGAATATGGATCCTTGGTAAGTATTTTTTTATTGTAATACTTTTACAATTTGACAACTTTTTATGCGACTCAAGCTATCCATTACAACCATGGATCTTAACGCCATATCGAAACTCTGCAGAGGCTTGTGCTGAAGCACTTTTCAATGAAAAGTTCATCAAAGCCAGACCATTAATTGAAAGAGTATTTGGTGTAATGAAAGGAAGATTTCGGTGTTTGCTAGCGGCCCGATCCACCAAGGGGGGTACGCATTATGAATATTTCTTGCGAGTTGCACAATATCTGCTGCAAGTTTAACGTTGAACTGCCAACGGAGGAAATGATGGACTCCGAAGATCTGCCGCAATCCAATAATAATATAGCAAACTCAAGCAATTATAATAGTAGCAGCAACAATTATACAAAACCGCTAGAAATATTAGAGATGAAATGAAAAACAAAATGATTTAAATTTCTGTAAATGTTTTATTTAAAAAACCCTTTTCAATATTCTTAACTACTAGATAAAACAGTCTTTAATATTTCAAAACACAAAATCACTTTATTGATAAAAAAAAAAAACTTACAGGCTTATATAAAAAATAAAAACAAAAAATATAAACGCTCTTCATTGCATAACTCACCACTTGGCAGTTCGTTGCATATTGTTACGAATGTGGTTGTGAACAGTCCTAATATAATTATTCTAGAAGATTCTGATTTATTGTTATTCTTATTTGCTTTTATTTAATCTAGAACATACTGCATTGTTGTTATTGCTATTTGCTTTTTTTATTCATTGTAAGTGAGCACATGACAACTATACATACATACATGCATACATAAATACTTGTTTACTAGCAAAATCGATGGTGTCGTAAATACACACAAACGCACATGTTAAACACGCGCGGCTGCTAAGTGATTGAAACAGCGAATAAGCTCATGATTATTGTTGTTGTTGTCCGTCGGCATTTGTATGTCTGATTGGAGCGAGTGTGTATGTATGTATGTGCGTGTGTCTTGTGCTCATGTTTAAATTAAGTGTACCCTGATGTGCGCAGCTTCTACAAACATTATGATTGTTCTAGAAATGATCATTAAGGGTATATAAGCTGCGCACATCAACGTCAGCAGTCAGTCTGAGTCAGTCTAAGTTAAAGTTCAGTTCAGTCAGCAGACAGACAGTGTTGAGTCTGTAATTAGTGAGCGAGTTGTTAGACTTTACCGTGATCGTGTAAAGTGTATTAAGTGGTTACTATTGCTTTTGAGCATAGTACAGTGGTATTTAAGGGTGCGTACGAGAGAACTTCACTTGTTGATTAAAAAACCGTTCAACAATAACAAAGGCACGAAAAACTTGTCTTTTATTTGCAAATGATCAAACCTGCCAACACACTTTCTTTTGTTGTTCATTTTAAAGCAACCGAACAAATGCCTCTCTGTTGGTTCAGATGGTTTATACATCGCACAGAGAAGTATTTGACCCAAAAAGCTGGCCAAAAAGGCAAAAATTAATTTGATGAAATCCTAAGAAGTAATTACGCAGATCGATAGAAAACAAAATTCTACATCATATCGTGCATTTTAAAGATTGTAAGTTAGGATTTGTAGTTGTGGGACACTGTTAAAGTCAGGAAAGTGAAGAAAATTACATGCGTTTTTATTGAATTTTTTCGACTTCAAGATATTTATATGATATTTTTTTGTGGCTAAACGAATAGAGGTATTACATTGATTTTTTTTACCTGAAAGATTCCATCAGCAGCCATTTTTAATATTTAAAAAGAAAAAATTATCTCAAATATTTATTTTAAAAATATTAATTATAAAAAAAAATTATACATACATATATACATATAAATTCTTACCAAAAAAAAGGAAAGGTTCTTTGAAAGTGAGGTTAGCTGTTCTACAAATAATGTTATATACCACAATAAAATATGAGATCTCTAATTTAAGAAAAAAGAAAAAAAGTTTGCGCAAGTTTGCGCCATTATTTTTGGTGATTTTTTGAAAATTGTATCTTTTTTTCTATTTTTGCTCATAAGGCACTTTTTCTTATACTTTATTGTCGTCATAAACTTTTGTGTTTTTCGAATTATTGATGTGAAATATTATTTAAATCACGTTTAACAACTACCAATGTGATGGATTATCCGCCCTTAAAAAAGGAATTTCTCAAAATTCGGTTCTTAGTTCATAAATTTAAATTTACTAACTGTCTTATCAGGAATAATTATAAATCAACCACACGCATACACACCTATTAAACTGTTGTTTACCTGCGGTCTATATAAGACTTGATCGTCTCCAGGACACTTTAGATATGTGCTACATACCTAATTTAGACGCGTTACAAATCAAAATTACATTTAAAAACGGTATACGAATATAAAAAATGCACGCAAGTATCAGGTTGGTAACTAAGTAAGGGGAAATGCACTTTGAAAAATACACAAATATGGCTTATTGCCCAGAATTCTTATTATAAGAGTTTTGCAACTTTGAGAGATAACATGGAAATGATGTTCTAAATAGGTTATTTTTGAGCAGTGACCCAATACACAAAGTGAGTTGCAATACACAAAAGACACGAAAGATAGAAAAGCCTTTTTCATCAGATACTATTAAGCTACTTCTTCCTGATACGGATGATGCCGCCCATGATGAAATATGTACGTATGACATGATCATAATTTGAACTTTTTAATTAGTTTAATTTTTTCATGTGATGAGTATTTAATAATATAAAATAAATATTAAAAGTGAATATGTTTTTGTTTATTTGGTTGTTTATCCCTTATAGGGAGCTAAGCTACGAGACCAATTTTTTTAATATTTAATATTGGATAAATTATAATTTTGACAAGGGGGATATTGTAACATCCATAAAAAGCTATGTTCTATTTACCTGTATCTACACAACTACAATAGTTCTACTATCTAAATTTAATTTGAGTTGCTATTAGAATAATGTACTGTTGCAAACCAAATTTTGGCGGAATGCGAGGGGGAGACCGGCATACGTAATAATAAATGATTTTTCTAAAAACACACAACAATCGTGGCATACCGTGTACGGATAATAAATTAAAATATATATATATATATATATATATATATATATATATATATATATATATATATATATATATAATTAAATTCTCTTCAAAAAGAAAAAAAATTTAACAAAGTTATAAAAGGTGGGTCGGTGGGTGGTGGGTGTCAAAAATAACACTAACCCAATAATAACCTGCCAATAAATTTTTTCTATCAAACTAAAGCTAAAAATAGCAAAAAAGTTAAACTTTTAAAACAAAAAACACGCTTAATAATTTTGGCCAGCTTTTTGGGTCAAATACATACTCCTCTGTGCATCGGTTGACTCATAAAAATAATCTTCTTTAAACTGGGAATGAGTTTATTAATCAAACTTGTTCAAACTTTTATATACGTTGTTCATTTTAAGGCAATCGAACCACTTGCAGGTTGAACACTGCCTTATTTTTATCATAGGTCGAATCAAACTTGTCAGCTCGTGTACTTGCTTTTTCCACTCAACACACAAAATTTTGATTAACATTGCAGTACAAAAAGCAAGAAATCATTGTGTATGAATTCGTTCATTCCTATCAACAAGGGCAAGCTTTTTTTATTTTAACTTACAGTTGTTTCTGATGTACATACATATGTACATCATGATACAAAAACAGTACAATAAATAAAAAACGGGATATTTATTTTTAAGTAAAAACTCAACAATTTATTAAAATTATTACATTTTTAAACTATTAATTCATATTTTTTAACTATTAATTCATATTAACTATTAATTCATATAAGTAAGGTAACAACTTAAAAATTTTATTCTTGTAATTTTAATTAATAATAAGGCATATTTATATATTTACTAAGCTTCAAAATTTTTAAAATATGAATGAAGGAATAGTAAGCTATTTACAGATTTTGGTCCTAGACAATAACAAACTAAATATTAATAATTTTTTGCACATAACATTAACGAAATAAACAGAAGAGATCTTATTAAATTTGTAAGATTACATCTTGGACACACCAAACTGTCACATGGACACCTACTAAAAACTCATATACCACAAATTTGCACTTGCAACATTACAACACCTGAAATTATTACTAACAAATCCAAGCATTGTAAACATAACTCAAATAGTAACCTTTTTAAAGAAAACCAACCTTTATAACCTTATCTAATTTAAAGTAATTTTGTTCTATTATGTAGTCTTAAATTATTCTTTTAACTCTAAATGTAAGCAGATCAATATTTGTTAAATACCCATAGTATTATAGAATTATCGAGCCTAAGGCCCAAGTAGCCATGGCCCTTATACATTAGGTTGTAATTTTTAATTATCTCCTAATGATAATAATAATAATAGATTAAATAAAGAAGCATTTGTATACATATGTCTTAAATAATATTAGCTCGGAATGCAATACTACGAAATCAAGTGCAATTCCGCCAGTTAACAAATTGGCGGCTGCGTTGAAATTTCTTGGTCAAGGTGGCTACCAACACCAAATTGGTCAAGATCATTTCCTCGGAATATCTCAGCCAGCTATGTCGCGATGTTTGGCCCAAGTGAGCATAGTAATTGAAAACATTCTATGTCCTAAGCATATTGAATTTGAAATGTCCGAAGACGAAAAGAAAGAAGCAAAATCTTTTTTTAGAAAAATAATATTCCTGGTGTGACAGGAAGCTTAAGAATAGCATGAACGTTATGGTTGTAAGTAATCTTTTGTTTTTTTAAAGAAAACATTTTGGATAATGGTTTATTTTAGATACATACATGTGTGTTCATAAAATGATAAAAATAGAGCTGTCGATTGTAGGTATGGAGAGGCAAGTCACGATTCCCATGTGTGAAATCTCTCCAATGAAAGACAAATACTGAAAACAAAGTTCGACGCGGAATGAACGGAATATGGATCCTTGGTAAGTATTTTTTTATTGTAATACTTTTACAATTTGACAACTTTTTATGCGACTCAAGCTATCCATTACAACCATGGATCTTAACGCCATATCGAAACTCTGCAGAGGCTTGTGCTGAAGCACTTTTCAATGAAAAGTTCATCAAAGCCAGACCATTAATTGAAAGAGTATTTGATGTAATGAAAGGAAGATTTCGGTGTTTGCTAGCGGCCCGATCCACCAAGGGGGGTACGCATTATGAATATTTCTTGCGAGTTGCACAATATCTGCTGCAAGTTTAACGTTGAACTGCCAACGGAGGAAATGATGGACTCCGAAGATCTGCCGCAATCCAATAATAATATAGCAAACTCAAGCAATTATAATAGTAGCAGCAACAATTATACAAAACCGCTAGAAATATTAGAGATGAAATGAAAAACAAAATGATTTAAATTTCTGTAAATGTTTTATTTAAAAAACCCTTTTCAATATTCTTAACTACTAGATAAAACAGTCTTTAATATTTCAAAACACAAAATCACTTTATTGATAAAAAAAAAAAACTTACAGGCTTATATAAAAAATAAAAACAAAAAATATAAACGCTCTTCATTGCATAACTCACCACTTGGCAGTTCGTTGCATATTGTTACGAATGTGGTTGTGAACAGTCCTAATATAATTATTCTAGAAGATTCTGATTTATTGTTATTCTTATTTGCTTTTATTTAATCTAGAACATACTGCATTGTTGTTATTGCTATTTGCTTTTTTTATTCATTGTAAGTGAGCACATGACAACTATACATACATACATGCATACATAAATACTTGTTTACTAGCAAAATCGATGGTGTCGTAAATACACACAAACGCACATGTTAAACACGCGCGGCTGCTAAGTGATTGAAACAGCGAATAAGCTCATGATTATTGTTGTTGTTGTCCGTCGGCATTTGTATGTCTGATTGGAGCGAGTGTGTATGTATGTATGTGCGTGTGTCTTGTGCTCATGTTTAAATTAAGTGTACCCTGATGTGCGCAGCTTCTACAAACATTATGATTGTTCTAGAAATGATCATTAAGGGTATATAAGCTGCGCACATCAACGTCAGCAGTCAGTCTGAGTCAGTCTAAGTTAAAGTTCAGTTCAGTCAGCAGACAGACAGTGTTGAGTCTGTAATTAGTGAGCGAGTTGTTAGACTTTACCGTGATCGTGTAAAGTGTATTAAGTGGTTACTATTGCTTTTGAGCATAGTACAGTGGTATTTAAGGGTGCGTACGAGAGAACTTCACTTGTTGATTAAAAAACCGTTCAACAATAACAAAGGCACGAAAAACTTGTCTTTTATTTGCAAATGATCAAACCTGCCAACACACTTTCTTTTGTTGTTCATTTTAAAGCAACCGAACAAATGCCTCTCTGTTGGTTCAGATGGTTTATACATCGCACAGAGAAGTATTTGACCCAAAAAGCTGGCCAAAAAGGCAAAAATTAATTTGATGAAATCCTAAGAAGTAATTACGCAGATCGATAGAAAACAAAATTCTACATCATATCGTGCATTTTAAAGATTGTAAGTTAGGATTTGTAGTTGTGGGACACTGTTAAAGTCAGGAAAGTGAAGAAAATTACATGCGTTTTTATTGAATTTTTTCGACTTCAAGATATTTATATGATATTTTTTTGTGGCTAAACGAATAGAGGTATTACATTGATTTTTTTTACCTGAAAGATTCCATCAGCAGCCATTTTTAATATTTAAAAAGAAAAAATTATCTCAAATATTTATTTTAAAAATATTAATTATAAAAAAAAATTATACATACATATATACATATAAATTCTTACCAAAAAAAAGGAAAGGTTCTTTGAAAGTGAGGTTAGCTGTTCTACAAATAATGTTATATACCACAATAAAATATGAGATCTCTAATTTAAGAAAAAAGAAAAAAAGTTTGCGCAAGTTTGCGCCATTATTTTTGGTGATTTTTTGAAAATTGTATCTTTTTTTCTATTTTTGCTCATAAGGCACTTTTTCTTATACTTTATTGTCGTCATAAACTTTTGTGTTTTTCGAATTATTGATGTGAAATATTATTTAAATCACGTTTAACAACTACCAATGTGATGGATTATCCGCCCTTAAAAAAGGAATTTCTCAAAATTCGGTTCTTAGTTCATAAATTTAAATTTACTAACTGTCTTATCAGGAATAATTATAAATCAACCACACGCATACACACCTATTAAACTGTTGTTTACCTGCGGTCTATATAAGACTTGATCGTCTCCAGGACACTTTAGATATGTGCTACATACCTAATTTAGACGCGTTACAAATCAAAATTACATTTAAAAACGGTATACGAATATAAAAAATGCACGCAAGTATCAGGTTGGTAACTAAGTAAGGGGAAATGCACTTTGAAAAATACACAAATATGGCTTATTGCCCAGAATTCTTATTATAAGAGTTTTGCAACTTTGAGAGATAACATGGAAATGATGTTCTAAATAGGTTATTTTTGAGCAGTGACCCAATACACAAAGTGAGTTGCAATACACAAAAGACACGAAAGATAGAAAAGCCTTTTTCATCAGATACTATTAAGCTACTTCTTCCTGATACGGATGATGCCGCCCATGATGAAATATGTACGTATGACATGATCATAATTTGAACTTTTTAATTAGTTTAATTTTTTCATGTGATGAGTATTTAATAATATAAAATAAATATTAAAAGTGAATATGTTTTTGTTTATTTGGTTGTTTATCCCTTATAGGGAGCTAAGCTACGAGACCAATTTTTTTAATATTTAATATTGGATAAATTATAATTTTGACAAGGGGGATATTGTAACATCCATAAAAAGCTATGTTCTATTTACCTGTATCTACACAACTACAATAGTTCTACTATCTAAATTTAATTTGAGTTGCTATTAGAATAATGTACTGTTGCAAACCAAATTTTGGCGGAATGCGAGGGGGAGACCGGCATACGTAATAATAAATGATTTTTCTAAAAACACACAACAATCGTGGCATACCGTGTACGGATAATAAATTAAAATATATATATATATATATATATATATATATATATATATATATATATATATATATATATATAATTAAATTCTCTTCAAAAAGAAAAAAAATTTAACAAAGTTATAAAAGGTGGGTCGGTGGGTGGTGGGTGTCAAAAATAACACTAACCCAATAATAACCTGCCAATAAATTTTTTCTATCAAACTAAAGCTAAAAATAGCAAAAAAGTTAAACTTTTAAAACAAAAAACACGCTTAATAATTTTGGCCAGCTTTTTGGGTCAAATACATACTCCTCTGTGCATCGGTTGACTCATAAAAATAATCTTCTTTAAACTGGGAATGAGTTTATTAATCAAACTTGTTCAAACTTTTATATACGTTGTTCATTTTAAGGCAATCGAACCACTTGCAGGTTGAACACTGCCTTATTTTTATCATAGGTCGAATCAAACTTGTCAGCTCGTGTACTTGCTTTTTCCACTCAACACACAAAATTTTGATTAACATTGCAGTACAAAAAGCAAGAAATCATTGTGTATGAATTCGTTCATTCCTATCAACAAGGGCAAGCTTTTTTTATTTTAACTTACAGTTGTTTCTGATGTACATACATATGTACATCATGATACAAAAACAGTACAATAAATAAAAAACGGGATATTTATTTTTAAGTAAAAACTCAACAATTTATTAAAATTATTACATTTTTAAACTATTAATTCATATTTTTTAACTATTAATTCATATTAACTATTAATTCATATAAGTAAGGTAACAACTTAAAAATTTTATTCTTGTAATTTTAATTAATAATAAGGCATATTTATATATTTACTAAGCTTCAAAATTTTTAAAATATGAATGAAGGAATAGTAAGCTATTTACAGATTTTGGTCCTAGACGGTTTCTTTTTTCTGTAACAACATTTCCAGCCAATGAAAATGCTCTTTCTGCTGCTGCACTGCTAGCAGGAATGGCATGAATTTGCACTGCGATTTTTCACTTGATTTCCACCATCTGGTTATATCAAATTCTTCACTCAGTATAACGTTTTCCTTACAGTACAATTCTATTTCCTCTGCAGGAGAATTAGGAGTGCTTAAGTTATGGTTTGGGATCAATTCAGAAAAAAAGAAATTAATATCTTTTTGGAATTGGGACAACTCTTTTGCAACGCTACTCTCTACAAATGAAAATTGCGTTGTAGAATCGGGGGTAAATGGAATTTCTGTTATAGAATGTGATGATGTTGATGGCAGTGATAATGCGAAGTTGTTAATTAACGAAATGCAAAAATTTTTAATTTCATGCAAGTCGGCATGTTGAAATTTGTTAGCAGGCGGATATAAAAAAATGCTGTTTTATGCCATAAACTTATGTTTGCTAACCAAATTTTGTCTATATTGGTATTAATTTTTTCCTTTAATGAAGCTATGGCACTTACATCTGTAGTCTTAGGAACATATAGTTTTTTGACTTTTTGGATAGACGGTATGACATAATATATGTAAAGAGGGAGAGCTGCATAGTTGCAGTTTTTTAAATATGGTATCAAAATCCTCGCATAAATCCACTACTTCTTTAAGAGTTGAAATACTTATTAACAATAATCGCTGACTTTCTTCCTTCTCTTTTAATATTTCATTTATATGGTACCAGTTATCTACTATCGATTTGAACATGGTGAAATTTGAATTCCAGCGGGTGGGGCATTCATTTTTTAATGATGTTGGGAGCTGGTGCTGTAGGTTGGCTTTTTTGAAATACTTTACAATTTTCTTGCAGGTCTCAACCAATTCTTTTAACTCCTCTGTTTCTTTAAAAGAGTGCTCTAAGACATTTGCAAACAAATGGCTGCTGCAATTAAGTCGTACCTTATTTTCTAATGCTTTAATAACGTTCGATCCTCTATCCGTTATAAATTTTATGTCTTCTATATTGTTAATGCCAAATTCCTCAAATAAACTGTGCAATTTGCTTCTAATATTGGAACCTGTTGATCTTTCGAAATCCATCGATTTCAGTCCCAAAATAATGTCATAAAATTTGAAATTTTTTTGGTAGTGTAAAGTTACTCCCAAAAAATGTCTTTGTACAAAAGACGCTTTGAACAGCTTCACATATCTCGTCCTTGATTTCTAATTTCTTTTCATCAGCGAGCTTCTGCGTAGTACGGGAAAGTGTTATCGCGTTAGGAAGCAAAGCTTCAACATCAACTTGTTCTCCGTACTTAGCGCCAATATTAATTAGAAACTTTGCCAGTTTCATGAAACCAGAACCACTGATAGCAGAAAAAGGCTGACAGTCCTCACTTACCCATGCTACACAGACGTTATCAGCAACTTTTTTGACTTCTGCTGCAACACTTTTTAAAACAGCCGGCTCTTTCAGCAATTGGCAACATTTATGATGGCTTAAATTTGATGTTTGTTTCGGGGAATACTTTAAAACATTGGAGCATTTTCTGCAGTATAAGTAGCCCTCCAGTACTTGTTCGTTTTCCATAATTATTTCACTTAATATGGACCATATTATACTTTTTCCCTTACGGCGCGGCGACAAGGTGTAAATGTTGTTGGAAATTTGACTTATGACAAAATTTTTACCGTCTGCCATATTTGCATGCGTATTTCGGCGTATGTAATTCAACTATATTTGAACTAATGAGTTGAGTGCGAGAAAACAGTTCCAAAGCGTATTTCAGCGCCAAAAACATTGTTTATGTTGTTGTTATGATTTCAATTTCTTTGGAAAACATAAAAAAATTAAAAACTAATTTTTAAGAAAAAGTGAAAAAAAATGTTTTTTCTCTTTTTGTCTATTGCATTTTGGTTGTTGTAATTTTGTGCATAAAATACGCACCCTAAAGCTTTAAACACATAGACGACAGCAGACTTCACGACTTCACGGCTTCAAATGCAGCCAACTTCAAATGCTGCTCTGAAGTCAGCTTCATAATTATTTTGAAGATAGCAACAGCATAATGGTCAGCTGATGTGTGTTTTAGCAATACAAATTTCAGGGATGCCGGATATATATTTTATAATGAATAAAATTAAAGTTATTGATAAAAAAAATGTAATAATATCACGAAAAACTATAAAAACACATAACCTTATTTCTTTATTGTATTTTTGTAATGTTCTTTTATGTTTAATATTAAAAAATTTTTTTTGTATTTATTTATCCAATTTATATTTATAGTGGAAAAACTATATTTGTTTAGTGCTGCCCGTCAAAATAGAAAATAACCTAAATTGGCAGCAGCAGCAAATGCTGTTGTGCAGTCGTGCTGCTGTGCTGCCGTTAAAATAATCGTTTTCATTTAAATACATGCATTTTATTTTTGACATGTTGCTGCTTGCTGTCTGCTGTCGTCTATGTGTTTAGTGCTTAAGTACTTATTGTAAAACATGCATCATCTGTTATATTTGTTCGCAAGAAAACATTGGGTAGCAAATTCAATATACTCATTCTCACGTTACTCACTCACAGCCAATCCAATAAAGAGAATAACAATGCCTACCTATAACATAAACACAAAAATACTTATTACTACGCACTAAAGGTAGAATTAACCAAACGTAAATGTAGAAACGTAAATGTTGTTGCATCAGCTAATCGTTTCTGTCATATATACATTCTCATATGACAGAAACGATTAGCTGATGCAACAACATTTACGTTTCTACATTTACGTTTGGTTAATTCTACCTTAACAATAGTCTTACGGAAACTTACATATATGTATGTTTCACAATAAAAAACAAAGCCAAGCAAACAAAAAATGGCAAGTGTTTATCAATGTTGAATTGGTTATGTTGTTAGCATTGTTTGTATATCATATTGCTCAAGCCACACAGACGATCGGTTCAAACATGTTGTATGAATTAATGAGAATAAGAACCTTTGGATACAATGAATTTACGGCAAGCTTTTCTCTTGCCTGTGCGAACTTGTTCATAAAATGCTTTTCTTAATTCTACTCATAATCAGAATTTGATGTGTACAGCAGAATGAATATGATTTTTAATCACTATTGAATTTTTCTTTATTCTTTAAAATGAACAAAAATTTTTGTGCTGAATAAAATCAAGAAAAATCGTGATTTTGAAGTTCTCTGGTGCGTACAGAGTGGCCGCTTGTTGCCGAGCCGAGCTGACTGACGCTTATTGCGAGAACTTGTTCATGCGAGCAACAAGTTTGAGTGTTCATAGTGGATGTGAGAATCAGGGCTGATATTTTATCCATTATTTGTGTTTTATGTATGTATGTTTGAATGCATTTGGGTTTGTTGTTCATTTGTGTTTGTGAAATTGAAGTGAAAAGTTATGGATTCGTCAGATGATGAGTATTTAGCTTCGGCTACTGTTTTTAAGATTAATAATTTCGTGTGCATGAATAAAATACAATAAATTTCAATATAACTTACTTGGTATTTTCATTTCTGAAGCAACGGACATCCATAGCTTTTCCACTAAAACACGGTTATGATTTTTTTCCCACTAATTTTTATTTTTTGTATCTTCAGAACTGAACTAACAAAAAGTGTTCAAATCTTAAATATAGATGGAATAATTAGGCCCAACCAGTGTCGGACATAAACTTAGTGATAATAATTAAAAATACATAGATGTCGTGTTAAGCACAAAAATATTTTCAAAAACTTTCATTTGGGGTGTTGCGTGTTAAGGCCGTAGTATCCCTCTTTTTTAAGCGGATGTGTCCAGGAAAGTTCAAGATGTTACGAGCAAGGGGATTAGGATGGGACTCGAGTTTTGTTAAATATTTGCCTGCATATTTTGCAATTTCTGCAGTCACAAGTGGCATATTTAAATCACGATGTAAAATTGAATATTTCATGTACCAAGGAGCCGATGTTATTAACCTTAAAATTTTGTTTTGCATTCGTTGGATTCGCTCTACATTGGAAGCTGAAGAGTCAATGTGGTGTCAGCTTAGAGTCAATGTAGTGTTTCCATGTAAGCCGTCGGTCAAGGTATATACCAAGGTATTTCACCTGTGAATGATGAGGAACAACTTGATTGTTGATTCGAATGGGGGAACAAGTCTCTCTTCGTAGGGTAAATGTGACATGAACACACTTTTGTTCATTCACCTTTATTCTCCATAAGTTCAACCACGGTTCCAACAGGTTAATATGTTGCTGGAGATAACGGGTAGCCTCGTGAGGGTTTTCATGCATACTAAGGCAGGCTGTATCATCGGCAAATGTAGAAGTGAGGATATTACTGCTCAAAGGCATATCACAGGTATAAATCAAATATAAAACTGGCCCCAGTATACTACCCTGTGGCACACCGGATGAGATAGTTTCGGGCACACTCATGAAGTCTTCTTCCACAACAGTGAACTTCCGGGCAAGAATGTAACTTTCCAAAAGATTTACAATGTTTATTGGTAAATATGTCCTCAGTTTTAAAATTAGCCCTTCATGCCGTACTTTATCAAATGCCTGAGAAACATCAATAAAGAGGGAAGAACAATACTTCCTTTCTTCAAATGTTCTTCTTATAAAATGAACCAATCTATGAGTTTGTTCAATGGTGCTATGCTGACTTCTAAAACCAAATTGATGGTCCGGTATGCACCCATTATCAGTTAGAATTGGGGACAATTTTGTCATGAGCAGCTTTTCGAAGACCTTTGAAATTGTTGACAATAAACTTATTGGCCTATATGACTCAGCCTTGGTAAGATCTTTGCCCGGCTTTTGGAATCATTTTGATCATGGCAAGTTTCCAGCTGTTTGGATAATACTCCAGTCGTAAAATGCCATTAAAAATAAACAACAGGGTTCTAATAGCAACACGAGGCAACTGCATCAGCATCTTGTTACTAATTCCATCAATACCCGGAGCTTTCTTCGGGTTGGTTTCAGCATTTAGTTTTGTACATCACGCATCTTAAATTTCATGGGTCGAGGGGGTAGAGCAACTACACTCGGCAAATCAACAGCACTAGTACATGTGTTTGGGGTAAATACGTATTTTAAATGCTCAGCAAATATGTTACCTTTTTCAGTATTAGTTCTTGCCCAACCTCCGGTAGAAGTGCGCAGGGGTGGTTTAGACTCAACGGGTGTTTTAAGTTTTTTAGCAGCGCGCCACAGGGAGAAATTAGATGCTGCTGTGACATCGAGACCTTCCAGATAGTTCTTGAGAGAAGCAGATTTTTCAGATGCAAGCAAATCTTGGAGTCGTTTAGTGCATTCTCTAAGTCTGATTTTATGTTGGGGCGATCTGTGCTGTTGCCATGCCCTTCTAGCTCTTCTTTTTTTCACATACGAGACGTTCAATATCCACAGAATAAATTCTATTAAACCCAGTCTGCGGTTGGGAGGTTGTGTCATGTTTAGCAGCCTGTTTAATATTTTCGGTAAGATTGGCAATGTTAAATTCAATATCATCAGAAGTTCTAAGCTTGATGTTTTCCGTACAATGACTACTGATATATTTTTTGAACCCCAGCCAATTTACACGATTTATCATCTTCATATATGGGTGAGGTAATTCACTTCTTAGTGGGCTACAAATTGTAACGATCGTGGGAGAGTGATCGGAGGAGAGATCATGTGAAGCTTCAACATGAATTAAATCCCTAGAGATATTTTTCATGACGCCAAAATCTATAATATCAGGAATTTTTTGTGTGTCAGTAGGCCAGTAAGTGGGCTCCCCGCTCGGTTATGATAACATTTATTTTTCTGATCGCACAAAGCCGGCCGAGAAAACACTTATTAATTGTTCTATATTTATTTTAAATAAACCAAAACGACGACTGTTTTCAAGAAAAGTTCAACAAGAATGACATTAAATGATGAATGACAGCATATAATATTTGCTTCTAATTTTTACAAAGAATTTTATGCCCAAAATTTCAACAACCGAAATGCAATAGACAAAAAGAGAAAAAGCATTTTTTCTACTTTTTCTTAAATATTTGTTTTTAATTCTTATATGTTTTCCAAACAACAGCTCGGCGTCTGTTTAAAATAAACCATGTACATATGTATGTATATCACATTAGTTTAATTTTTTGCTCTTCAATATCTAACATCATTTTCTTTAACCCAAGTTTTTGTTTTAGCACAATTAAGGTTTTGATTGCATTTTGTTTTTCAAATTCAGATTTTTGTCCTGCCAGATCCATTTCTTTTTTTCTTATCTCGAAATCCTTTCTCTGATATCGTCTTAAACTTTTCAAATTTTCATTTATTTGCTTCAATGAAGCCATACATTCTTTTTGGTATGGAATTTGAATTTCGACTATCTCTATCACAGAAGCTTATTGCGCGTGAACGTTTTCTTGGATTACGTTGACAGCTTTGGGAACGTACATTTGTTGCCACCTCCGAATCATCTATTACTTCCGCATCCAACTGTTTCATCACAGCCATGTCTTCACCATTCTTTTCGAGATTGGAAGCAGTTGTTGCCCCGAAGGAAAGTGCGCCCGGTAGTCCATTTACGGAATCCGTCGTGTTTAAAAATTTTACCACTTGCTCCTCTAAGGAAGACAGGGGATTATATCTTATATCGAGACTGTGCAGGCTACAAAAACTTGCATGCCTATGCGTCACAGAGGCCATGAAATCAACCCCAACGTTGGGTATGGAAGCTCTTCTGAACCTTGCACCGCTCCATCTGGCTATACAAGAGGAGGCAGCTATAAGGGCAATCTCTATCTACGGAAAAGAGAACCTTAGGGCGGGCAACCTTACTGATCATCTGGCTATCCTCAGGGGAATCGGGGACATACTGGATATGTTTCAGGCGGGCGACCATATGGACCCAGTATACTGTTTCGACAGGAAATACAGGGTCCTCTTCCCCACAAGGGCGGAATGGTGCGCAAACCCAGGATGGCTAAGAGATGGAACGCAAATGTGGTACACGGACGGCTCAAAAACACTCCAAGGAGTTGGGGCGGGAATAGTGGGGCTTAGAGCACACAGGTCTATAACATTGAGCAGGGATACGACAATTTTCCAGGCGGAACTTTACGCGATACTGGAAACTGTGGGGATCCTATCCGAGAGAGGACACATGGGAATACGGGTTAAGATATTCTCGGACAGCCAATCGGTTCTTAAGGCCCTGAGAGGCTGTATGTACATGTCCAGATTATTACTGGAATGCCACAACAGGCTCAATGATCTGGCGACTCACAATCAGATTACTCTGATATGGGTACCAGGGCATCAGGGGCATGCCGGGAATGAGATGGCGGATATCTGGGCGAGAAGAGGGGCTGAGGGGAACTTCATTGGACCCACCCGTTCTTTTGGGTTCAACAAAAGTCTCCTTAAGACGGAGATTTCGAAATGGACATCGTCCAGGATTGCACAACATTGGAATGACATCAATGGATTACGTCACTCTAAGAAATTCCTACGCTTTGACGCTGGGAGAGCGGATCTGGCTCTAAGACTGGACAGGAAAAGCCTACGGACGCTGGTAGGGCTCTCACAGGGCATTACACCTGCAAAGCCCACCTATACAGAATGGGCTTATCTGACACGGACATCTGCAGATTTTGCGGTGAAGATGAGGAGTCGATGGAACACGCGATAGCAAATTGTGGGGCATTGTGCCACAGAAGACACAGGACTCTACAAGCATATACGCTGAGTGAAGAGGATCTGCTAATGCTCCCATTGAAGAAGCTGATCCTATTTGCGAGCGTATTAGACAGGGGAAGCACAATAGATCAACAATGGTCGCAGTGCAAAGGGCCATCCTAGGCCAAAACCCCATTACATTACATGCGTCTAAGGGTGCCTACACAGTGGCCGCTTGTTGCCGAGCCGAGCTGACTGACGCTTATTGCGAGAACCAATGCGAGAAAACTGGTAATATACAAATTAGTACAAATAAGCACGAACAGGTCATTGAACAATTAATAAGTTAAGTTTTTTCTCGGCCGGCTTTGTGGGATCAGAAAAATAAATGTTTTTGGAACGATTTTCCGTCATCCCACGTCAAATTTGGTTTATGAACAGACCGGTTTCGGCTTTGTGCCATCTTCAGTGTTCTCGAATAAAATAAATGTTATCATAACCGTGTTTTAGTGGAAAAGCTATGGATGTCCGTTGCTTCAGAAATGAAAATACCAAGCAAGTTATATGGAAATTTATTATGTTTTATTCATGCATACGGAGTTCCAAAATTTATCTCTACCATTTTTTACATTTGTTTTATTGAATTCTTTTGTGATTTTTTCAAATGTTCTTTTTGCACTTCTTCTTTTATATTTTCATCTAATTAATTTAAATCAATAATTATGTTGTGTAGGAGGCATATACATTTTAACACGAGTTCAGCGAACAAAGGATCCGTTTCAATGGGTTTCCATAATATTCTGAACATTGCACTTAATAACCCAAAGGTGCATTCAATGCACTTTCTAGCTCTTGAAAGCCGGTCATTAAAATATTCATGGTCTCCCGTTATCTCCTTTCGGCTGCACGGCCTTAACAAACATTCTAAAAGGGAATAAGCCTCATCACCAAGAAATACATATGGCACAATTTCTTCACTGTTTGGCAGACATATATTTTCTGGTACAGGTAGTTCTCCACTTTTTAAAGGATTAAAAATTTAGGAAGAGCTAAAAGTGCCAGCATCACTTTGGTTTCCGTATCCACCAACTTCAACCGCAATAAATTTGCAGTTGGCATCGGCAATACCTTGCAACACAGTAGAAAAAAAGTGTTTATAATTATATTACATGGAGCCAGTATTTTCAGGACACTTGATTCGTATGTGATTCCCGTCGATAGCACCAATACAATTTGGGAAGTTCCATAGCTTCCAGTATTGCTCTGCAATTTCTTGAAAACATTGTTTGTTTGGCTGCGGCAAACTTGGATTGTCTCCTTAACAAAGCTCCTACTCTTGATTTGCCTAGCCGAAACGAAAAAGCCAGTGCGGCAAATGATGCTCCAGTTGCCAGAAATCTAAATAAGAAAATTAAAACAAAAATTGTTTTTTAAATTTATATTATGTATGCATATAATTTTTATCATATTTTAATTATATGGTTTTATATATTTTTGTAGAGGAAGATTTAAAAAATGGAAGTATTTACGCGATCAATTTCGATGTGAAGTACGCAAAATTCCAACTCCAAAATCGGGGGATGCCGTATCACAAATTACTTCGATTTGGTCTTATTTCAACTCTCTACTGTTTTTAAAGGACCAAATAAAATGCTGAAATTTAGGTGGTAATTAGGGAGATCGATTATTCGACTTTTTTTAAAAACCGGTTTTCGGATTTTTCGATTACTAGGCATTTAAAAAATCCCGGTTTTCTGTTAAAAATTAAAAAAAATAACCGGTAAACCGGTTTTACCGAAATAAATAACACAAAGAAGCAAACTATTTTTGAAAAAAAAACGTTTATTTGAACAAAAACAAAACATTCACAAAAAGTAAAAAAAAAGAAAATAATAAACATATAGCATAGTAGATACATATTTACATTTTATTTGTAAAATAACACGTAGTTAGAAACGTAACAACGTACATATGTAAATGAGACCAGGTAAAAACTTAAATATAATATTTAAACACAAATTATTCACAGTAGTTTGTCTTCCAAGCTACTTCTTTTGAAACAATCTTTTAAAAATAAGATGCAGTTTAAGTGTTTTGAAGTATGTACTTATATCTATTTTTTTCTTTTGTTTTTATAAAACTTGACACTGAAAATGACCTCTCACATAGAGTGCTTGTTGGATTTATAGAATACAAGGCATTAGGTAATCGTTCTAGCCTGTCAGATCTCTTATGACACTTGTCCAAATAAAAAAAAATCTTCCGAAATATTTTCTTTATGATTAACTTTAATAGAATATTTTGGTGTTTGCATATATTTGATAGTATTGGTTAGTTCATTTTCTAAATTTTGATCACTATCTTCGCTTTGTACCTCTTCATCTAAATCTGATACAGTCTCATCTATATCGACAAATAAACGGTTATATAATTGTAAAGCGAATTCTTTTGTATCACTTTTGTTAGAATATTCTAGAAAGGAGCTGTTAACAGGAAAGTGTCCAGTGCTTAGATATAATATTAGTATTTAGCATTATATTTCGTCGTTGTGTAATACGTGATTTTAAGGATTCGAGTAAATCAAATTTAAGAGTATTTTGAAATGTAGAAAATTTTGAAAACAAAAATTTAAATATACCTTCAGCTTCAACTAAAGTAGTAGAATTTTTTGATAATTCATTTGTGGAAATTTCTAACGGCTTTAAAGTATTTTGTAGAAGAGTTAAAGTTTTTATATCATTTTCACTAAATGGCGTTAGTCCTAGGTCTAAAAGCGCATGGTTAACGCATTTATAAATTTCTAAAAATTGCGAAATCATTTTTAGCATAGAATTCCTCGTGAACTAGCTTAAGCTCTTTTTTCTTGTTCTTTAACATACATTTGAAGTTTATATTGTTTGTCACTTAATTTGTTAAAAATTTTTACACATTTTCTTACGCGGTATATTGCATCAGCAATATTTTCATTCAAGAAAGCATTGTCATCAACTGAATAATACACATTATGTTCCGAATCTTGCTCTTCTGATTCATCAGAACTAGAATCATCGTTTATGCCACAATTTTTGTATTTGTAAATTGTGTCCATAACACAAAGATGGATTGCGTGGTTTATACAGAGCTGAGATTCTGCATCTATATTTCGACCGTATTTTTGCATCACCGCTGCACCATCATGTGTAGATGCCACTATGTCACTTTTAATATTCAAAGAAAATTCATCCAATTTATGTTTAATAACTTCTTCTACGTTATTCGCAGTAGCCTTTACTTTAATTTCTGCTCACCCAAGATTACGTATATACAATTTCAAATGATTTTTTCACATTATCATAGTAACGAATTGTAACATTTAGCCATGTCACAGAGTGAAATTTTATACGATTTTGCAAACGAAAACGTATTATGCTTCTCTAGAAAATGAAAAACGATCAAAAAATTCATTTTGAAAACGGTCTTAAAATCGTAAGTGGAATTTATATTTTGAATAACTTAAACTCAAAAAATGTGAAAAACTATACTCAAAATTAATTATAAATATTGTCTGTATTAATTTCACTTAAAAAAATTTTATTTAAATACTTCTAGTATGAAAATTTTAATATTTTTGTAAATCGTATAAAACATTGGTCACAAATTGAAAACGTAATTGATGTTGCGTTGCCACCCGGGTTTATGATGACATCCTGCCATATGTTTTAAAGAAAATTGAGAAGTGGCGGCATTTATCAAAACAATCAAAAGAAACACAAAATAGAAAAGTCTGAAGAAAAAGAGTCAACCAAAGAAATGTAAGTTTTTCATTTAATATTAAATTTAATAACTAATTTTTAAATATTTAAAGGGGCAAACACAAAAATATCGACCAAACTAAAATTCTTCAGAATTTTATGGAATGCCACCAAGACATTGCGAGAGGGTATGTGAAAGGAGACAAGGTGGTTGTAGAGTTTTTGTGGCGAGAATTGGCGGAGCAATTAAATAGTGCTGGACCACCTTCTAAAAGTCTTTCCGAATGGAAAAAATAACTGGGCAGATTGGAAGGCAATTGTGAAGAAAAAGATGTACCACAATAAAAGAGAAAATAAAAAAACTGGTGGTGGCGAATATAATCAGTACGTTCTAACTGAACTTGAAGAGAGTAGGGGCAGAATCTGTGGCTTTTTGTAGACGGGATCACTGGTGGAAAAACCTTTGGCAAATCCGATGTTGAACAATGTATGAATATGCTTTGCGATTCTAATAATGGAGAAACTATCTGTGAAAACTCAAGTGGAAAATCAGAGCCCGATAAAGAGAATGAAGAGATCAATTCTACTCCATCATCATCGAACAGAATCTATGCGAAAACATCTGGCGCAAACAAAGCAAGCTCTGGCACCTCAGCTTATTCAAAAAGATCCAGACCAACTTCTCCACATTCTCCTGATCCTGAAAGATCCAGAAATGTTCCTTTCCTATTGTAATAAAGAGACTCATCTTCAGTAGGCTTGGACAGTTTAATATGAGTACCGTCTATGCATCCAATTACACCGGGTAACTGATAATTTGTAAAGAAGTGCAATTTTGTTTCATCTTCTCTTCAGGCGTCATTTTCAATTTTATCCAATGTGGACATACATATTTTGCTCTCGAGAGCATTCATAACCATCCATAAAATACTTGAAACGGTGCTTCTTCCCATACACAAGTCTACGTCCTTGCCTATGACAGCTTGGTGCGCTCCTGTAGCAAGAAAACGAATAGTTGCTGCCAATTGAATAATTGGCGATATACTACAGTTTTTCAAGAAAGGATGAATTTCTTCCAGTACCATTATAAATGTTTCTTTATTCAGACGATAAAAGCTTATAAAACTAAAAAAAATATTATTAAGCAAACATGAAATGGATACATTTACTTACACTCCACTTGAATAGGACAAAGGATCTGACGCATCCCTCAGACTTCTGCTATTTAATTTGATTGCTAAATGCATCTTTCTGTCTTCTTCCATCACAGCAACAATTGAAACACCAGGCATACTTTTCTTTTGTTTAATTTTTAATTTTTTTTTATTTCAATTTTTTTGGTTTTAGTTTGTTTACTTTCTTTTAATTTGTCTGGAGCCAGACCGATATTGTCGGCGCCGGTTGCTGAACCAGCTGTTTTGATTTCAATGTGACCATATTTTTAACATAAATAATACGATTTCAATTTTTTCCGTTTTCATAAAAACGTGCGAGAGCTGAAGAAGCAAAAATAAAACGTTACGATTTGGAAATACGAATTCAAATCAATTTCGTACAAAACTTGTGACATGGCTGATTAACATATTTTTTACTTGAAATATCTGTCCATTCGTCGGCAACAATTGAAAACCTTCCATAACCTTGTGTGATTTCTATATTTTTGTTTTTCAATTCTTGTTGTTTAGTCAAATAAAATTCATAAATTTTATGCCATATCGTTGATTCCGCCGGCATATTGTAGTTTTTAGCATGTAAATATGCTAGAACCACTTTTGATTTTCTCAGAGCTTTAACGGACATACCGTCCTCGGCAACCAAACGTGCTAATATTTCACCCAATGATTAATTTTTGGTAGCGTATTTTAATAAAGTGTTTTTTCTAGTCCCCTTAGAAGAACTGGGAACGTAATCAAGTTTTCCTTTGTGTACACTTACATACATACATATGTCAATATGATGGATACTTTTAAGATGACTGATAAGCCCTGACGTCGAAGAACCTTTGCAACTTAGACTTTTAGGACACTTAAGGCATTTAGCCTTTTCCTTTCCATCGCGTTCAAAATATTTCCATACTTCAGAAGACATTTGTATAAAAATACACGTACATACATACTTATATTATGTATGTACGTGATAAATTAATATTTTGAATATTTTCACACAAATTATACTTTACCCCTTTAACTCAACACTTTCTGTACTAATTGTAACAGATTTAATATTTTTTTAATCGAAAATAAAACACGTTTTTATTTATACAATTTCTTATTTGTTTTCTATGACCATGGGCGTAGCTAGGTATGAGCCTAGAGGGCCGTGGCACCCATCTAATTCTATAATAATTTTACATGCATACAATATAAAATTATAAAAAAATGCACAGGGTGTTGTCGACGGATTGCTTTTTTCTATTCAAGAAAACACAGACAATTTAGGAATAGAGATGTCTGTTCCAAGGATAGTCTCTCGTCAAAAGCACCGTTCAAATCCCCCATTTTCATCACCTGCTGAATACTGGAAGCGATCTATATACATTCCTTATATATATTCTTCAATTTCATCATTGGACAGAAGATTTAATGAAGAGAATAGGCCAGCGTTTGCAATTCATTGTTTGCACTCGCCAAACATGCTTTCTTTGAAGCTGAAAGAGCTTAAAGATGCCACAAAAACGTTTGAGCATTTTTATGAGTTGGAAGGAGAAATTGAGCTTTGGTATAATTCTTGGCAACAAAAAAAAAATGGGTAAAGACGAATTAGTCGACTTAGAGCTGGCGAGTATTTTGAAAGACGCTGGATTATTTTATCCAAATATAAGGAAGGCGTTATTAATTTCATTGTCACAGCCGTGCACTATTGCAACTGTTGATCGGTCAATTAGCACTTTAAGGCGAGTAAAAACATGGTTGCGCTCCACAATGACTGAAGCTTATTATCAAAAAATAAGTATATTGTATATTGCAGTACTATGTATGCTAAGCGTCCACCGAAGACTGGTAACCGAGAAGAAGGACGAAGTTTTGGAAAAAATTCTAGCAAAATTTTCAGAAGATACACGCAGATTACTCCTCAAATAGATCGAAATTGTAATAATCACAAAAAATTATAATCATAAAAAATCATAACTTTCGTGGCACCACCCTATTTCATATTCTGGCTACGCCCTTGTGTATGACCCTTGTTACATTTTGTTTTGACATTTTTCACGAAACGTTTAAGGTTGCCATATGTAAAAAATAAGAAGTTTACATTAAGGGTGAGAAAAAACCGTAAGATCTCCCTAGTGGTAATTTAAAACCGACAAGTATAAAAGCTACTCAAGAAGACCCTTGCTGGGATAACTACCTTGTCGTGGTGTGAGGGCTTAAGTGTGGGCTGAATTGCACACCTATTCTGAAGGCGAACGAGGGTCCTCTATAGGATCCATAGTTTAACTGAAGAAGGCGGTGGGCATAAAAGCCTGCATACTAAAAGTTATCCACCCCCAAACAGAGGGTTTACGCGACCCGTGCCTATCTGTTCTCTTTGCAGTCGGGGGCATGAGACTGTATTTAAACGGAGCTTTGCTGATACCTGGGCACCTCAGCAAATAGACTACGCCCCCTCCACGTTACCGGGGGCTATGACGTGGAGGAGATCCCTTTCCCCCACACTCGTGGGACCAAAATGAATAAAAATAATAACAATAATCACAAACACAAAAACGAAAAAATAACGCTGACGACAATGGACATACAAACGGACAACGGAACAGAAAATCGGACAAGGACAGCGACACCAAAAAGAGAGGAAAGAGGTGGTAATACCCGGGGGGGACTTAAAGTCAACCCAGCCTTCAGTGACAGGTGGGAACACCAACTCTGACTCTCATAACGTAAACCAGTCAGCTAGAGATGCTTCGCAGAATCTAGACAGACTGGTGGATGAGGTGAGCGACAAAATCGCGAGCCTAAATACTGGAAAAAAGCGACTCTCTGGGGTTCAAAGGCGAAAACTTGCCAAGAAGAACCAGGCAGCAGCTAAAAATACGCAAGATGCCCTAAAGGGAAGGTAGAGACTGGTAAGAGGATCCGATCTCCACAAGAGCAGAACATTGCGGAGCCGAAGCATAAAAAAAGGTGCTCCTCGTTGACCAGTAAGTCGCCAAAACCGGGCGTCTCCCTTCTTAAAGGAGTCTCTATGAAGAATCCTTCTAGTAAGGGGGTCAAAGGTGCAGCACTTACTGAGAAGGCGGGCACGTCGGCGAAATCTTCCGCGGAAGCAGAGAACGCCAAAAAGCGGAATCTCTTCACGCGTAAGAGGAAGCTAGACGTAACTAAGAAAAAGAGCCGCCATCTTACGCTAAAGTAGCCAGGAGGCTATATAGGGACAATCTCCGCTACGCGGTCATTGACACCTCACGTCCGACTGGCAAAATACCAGAAAATCAACAGCAAGTGGTTGAGGATTTGGTAAATAACGCGATATTGGAATACATTATGGCAACCGATAACGGATCTCCAATAAAAATAAACAGCTGCGAGTTTCAAAGGGGCGTGCTGTTGCTAAGATTAGCATCGCAGACCTGCGCAGCTACCCTAAAGGAGTTGGTAGAAGGAATCCCTCCGCCATGGGAAGGCTGCAAGCTGGAACTGGTGGAAGGGAGAAATATACCAACTCTAACCAAGGCAACCTTCTACATCAAAGGATGGGGATGCAAATTCACATCCGACCGTGTTTTGGAGGTTATTGGTAAACAAAACAAAGAACTGGCGGTAGAGAAACGGGTAGTGTTCCACAGAGAGGAGGACCAAAATGATCTATTTCCAGCCTTTCCAAATCTGAAGGGAAGGTGTTCTTTGTTTCAAAAGCCGTCTATTTGAAAATAGGCAAGTCCTGTATCGGCAGCCAGGGGATAACCACCCCTACCAACGATAGGACAAGCACGGCACAGGCTGCATCTAGCCAAAATCAGGCGGGTGTCTCGGAGGTCCAGACGGCCAAGGAGGAGTTGGAGCACAAAATCACCAACTCCCAAGAGGACCGCCTGTTAGAAGGATGATGTGGGAGGTCATCCAAATTAACCTCCACCGGAGCGAGACGGCAACTCACGCTTTGATGGAGAAAATTAGCAAAGGTAAGATACATGTGGCATTAATACAAGAACCCTGGACGACAAAAAACAGGGTTAATGGATTAAACCATGTAAACTACCAATTATTTTATGCTAAAACAGGGAATCGTCCGAGGACCTGTATTCTTAGTCACAAAAATTTGTGCTTTCTTTTATCCACATAGTTGTCAACAGCAGACGCAACAGTACTGAAGCAGGGAAATGGAAACATATGCCTAGCATCAGTATACTTGCCGTATGATGCACCGACACTACCACCAACGTCGGAATTACAACACTTGGTTGAAGATTGCAGAATAAAAGGTAGGAAAGTACTAATCGGATGCGATACTAATTCGCATCATATTGCATGGGGCAGTACTAACATTAATAAAAGGGGACAGGCTCTTTTAGAATTTCTGAATACTAACGATCTATTAACTGTTAATACTGGTAATACGCCTACCTTTATTAATAGAATTAGAGCGGAGGTATTAGATGTAACCATATGTTATGAAAACGTAATCGATGAAATTGCTGAATGGAGGGTTCTGAACGAGCACTCATTCTCAGATCATCGTTATATTATGTTTAAAATTGCAAGGCAACCGCCAGAACCTATAACCTTTCGAAACAGGGCTAGAACTGATTGGGCAAAATTCGAAAGGTCACTTGATTCTCATTTAGGGCAGGTTTCTTTCAATCGCCTAGAAAGAGAGGACATAGACAGTAAGGTCAAAATCATTACGGACGCTTTAGTTGAGTCGTTTGAAGAGAGTTGCCCACTTCGGGAAAGAAAATCCCCATACGAGAAACCCTGGATGACAGGGGAGATTCGGGCAATGGTGAGGGAAGTCCGCCGACTCTATAATAGAGCGAAACGTAAAAGATTACCAGTATATTGGGAGGATTATCGTGATAAACTCCGAAATTACAACAAGAGAATAAGAACAGCTAAACGTACATCCTGGAGGCTTTTCTGTGAACAGGTGGACAGTGTAAGCGATGTTTCTAAAATTAAAAAATTTTTGTCAAAAGCCCACATCCAGGCTGAATCATTAGTGGATGAAACGCGCAAGACAATTGAAAATGTGGAGGAAACCATTAAACTCCTCATGGATACACATTTTCCATGCAGCCCGGCCGAAACTTCGGCTATGCTGGACGATGAGAGAAGTGGTGAACATGAGGTGCCTATTATCAGCGATAGGATGGTTATGGAAGCGATAAAAAGCTTTTTTCCGTTTAAGGCTGCGGGTCCGGATGGTATCTTTCCGGCGCTCCTGCAGAAAGGGATGAATTTAGTTTCGACACATCTTGCAGGAATTTATAATGCATGCCTAACACACGCATATATTCCAGTAGGCTGGCAGGAAGCGAGGGTAGTGTTTATCCCCAAACCTGGCAAGCCAAATTATTCTTCACCAAAGGCTTATAGACCAATAAGCCTAACTTCCTTCTTGCTGAAAACCATGGAGACGATAATCGACGACATGGTTAAAGGCAGGATCGCAGGCCATATGCTGAGGTTCAAGCAACACGCATACGTCAAAGGTAGATCAGTGGACACTGCATTGCATAATGTGGTGTACTTTATAGAAAGGTCTCTTAATGAAAAATGTACACTCTCGCGGTTTGCATTGACATTGAGGGGGCTTTCAACAACGTGCATACCGACACACTTATCCATTCTCTGGACCAGTTTAATGTCAACCGGGCGATACGCGACTGGATTGGCAGTATGCTAAGGAACAGATGGAATAATTGTGAGGCGCACAATATAAGTATAAGAAAAAGGGCGCAATGTGGAACTCGACAAGGGGGGATTTTGTCACCCCTTCTATGGACCACAACAATATATACCCTTATTAGGACTCTGACCGATGAGGGATTCGAGACAGTCTGCTATGCAGATGACGTCATAATACTTCTGAAGGGAAGGGATCCAAATCATTTGTGCAGGAAGGCCGAGGAGGCATTAACCCTGGCACACAACTGGGCTCAACCAAGAGGGTTGAACGTTAATCCAGAAAAAACTGAAATTGGCCTATTTAAAAGAAAGACGAAGATAGCTCCATATGATGAGCCGCGCTTTCTTGAAAGGACAATAAATATTTCCGACAGGGTGAAGTATCTAGGAGTCATTCTTGATCGGAAATTAAAATGGAAAGACCACATAAACGAAAGAGTCAAAAAGGCTCATATATGTTGGGCAATCTGTAAACGGGCCGTAGGCACAAGATGGGGGCTGAATCCAGAGATGACACACTGGCTTTATAGTAGCGTCATCAGGCCGATTATAACCTATGCTTCTATAGTGTGGTGGACGTCGATGGAATATAAATGCAACATCAAAGCTATACAGAAAGTTCAGAGAACCTGCTGTCTTGGTATAAGTTGGCCTTCCGAACGACATCAACAGGGGCGATGGAAACAATATTATCTATCCAGCCAATCGAAATTCGTATAAAATACGAAGCGGCTCTTGCAGCAAACCGACTAAAGGTGATGGGTGAGTGGATCGATCAGGAACACGAAGCGCATCATCAACGAATCCTTACGGCCATAGGAGAGTCCATACCGGAAAATGTCGCAAGTGACCGCATACCGGAGACTAGACTAGAGGCCAACTGCGGAACATTGATCCCCGACATCCATTCCTGGTTGACCGATCCTTGGAACCAGATCCCCATGGGGCTTCATTGTTACACGGATCGAGAGGGAAAACGGGACTTGGTGTTTATATAGAAAACACCACAGAACTGTTTTTCCGCCTGCCGGACTATTGCACAGTTTTGCAGGCGGAAGTTCGGGCGATAACGGAGTGTATCAGGGAACTCAACGTAATGGGGAGGTCAGGACTTGTGAATATATTCACAGATAGTCAGATGGCCATTAGAGCAATCTCAAAGGAACGCACTAAATCACGTACAGTTTGGGATTGCAAAAACGCTATTAACAGTTACTCGACACATGGTGAAGTGCGCATCATATGGGTGCCAGGGCACGCGGGGATAACTGGAAATGAGAGGGCAAACTCACTTGCTTCTAGGGCAATAGAGTTAGGTAATATAAGCTTGGAATGCGCGAAACCTTTCGATGCAGTTAAATCCGAGCTAAAGACTTGGGCACATAGGGCCCATACAACTCTCTGGTATAACGGAACCATGGGAATCAATACAAAAATTCTATGGGGAGATCCAGACGAGAGAAGAACGAGGGAGCTGCTAAAACTTAGTAAGCTCGAACTAAGTAGAATAATGGGAGTTGTCACAGGGCACTCTCAACTACTGGCACATCTTAAACGCGTCGGAATAGCGGGAGGAGATGAATGTAGAGCATGTGGGGAGGAGAGCGAAACATTGGAACACTATTTGTGCCAATGCCCCGCCTTCTCACAAATAAGATCCCGATATCTTGGGGGTGACATCTTACCGGACATAAGCCGATTACGGCGAATATGCTGGAGGAAACTAAGGAACTTTGTGAGTGACACGGAGTTTCTCTAGGCCTTTGGGTCAATATGTTATGGTAAAATTCAAAGGAGCGCACAACAAGCCTTCACTGGCTTAGGTGTATGTCGTGTGACATGGGCTGACATACCCCTCCAATCAACCTAACCTAACCTAACCTAAACTGGCTACGAAGCTGTTCTCACATACAGTTGCTCAATCAATTACACGAGCAGCCAGTTTAGGATTTTTGAGTGATAAAAATTGGAGTGAATGTAGTCAGTTCTTCAAATTGTCACTTGGAATACAAAATGAGATGTCAAATAAATTGGTCTTTGTTGAACCTACGTAGTGAACAGACGTATTAGCGGAGTTTTTCTTACAAACAAAAATACAAAAAAAAAAATCGTAATAAGTACTGATTCGTAATAAGTATTGATTTTGTGAAATTTGCTTAATTTGCATTAATAATATTTTTCATAATAATCTGAAACAACAAAAAAAAAAAAAAAACAAACGCAAAAAAAGTGACTGAGGAATACTCTGCATGAGTACCTCAAAAACAAAAAATTGTGAAGTGAGTTCTAACGGCAGAAATGCCTATTTTACTGTGAGTTCTGATATTAATGCACACAATAAAAATAAAAAATCGGATGATAGTCTTTTTCTAACGGCAAAGCCAATTTTTCGCGAGCGATCAACTTCGCTTACTGCAATGCCAAGTAGTGATTCGGTAACATTACCATTGCCTAGTTCATCTCTATTTAAGTCAGCTACATTTTCCACTACTTCAAATAAAAAATTAAAACAAAATCACATAGATCTATTTCATTTGCTGCCCAAAGAGTAAACAAAATATACAAAATATGAAAAAAAAAATACTTGAAACATTATAGTGATGCACAAACAAATGCAATCAGGTGGGTACCTAAATAATCGTTCAAGGATGAAAAAAAATAACGTGTTTAGGTACATTTTTTATAAGAGATTTGTACTTTATAATTTCGTTTGTAGAAAATTATTTCTAAAACTTTGTTTTTTTAGCTTAATATATGTAATTACAATCGATTCCAAATATTTTTTGTTAATTTTTGTTGTATTTGAACCAAATACTCATATAACCCATTTAAATTATTTGTATCACTAAACATAAAATGAGAGAGGATTTTGTACATGGTTGCCAACAGCATAGATAAATCTGATAAGAGAGTTTAATTGCTAAAGCAGCGTTACTAATCTTTTATGAATATAAAATTTTATTGCATGTTAATAAATCGAAATTTGTTTAATAACTATGCTACAGTTTAAGGCTGAAATAAAGAATTTTTATGAATTAGACCGTAAGCATATATGTATGTACATAGTTTGATTTCTTTCTCTGTAACTATATGTAAATGCAAAAAATTTGCATTTACCCAATAATTGTATAATTGCAATATTTGTGCATTTATCCGAGGTTGGCATAAATGCAAAGAATGGATAAGTGCACAAAAAGTCGGGTGAAAACCGATGTGCATTTATCCGTACTTTACTGTATAAACATTTTTATCTATACTAAACAAAAAAAAACCTTAAATTGGCTAGTTGTGGGAATTATATACATATTAAAAAAAATTTTTTTCTTATATCAGTTTAATTTTATTTACTTAGTTGATTGCATTTTGCAAAATTTGTTGACTTGCTCGGCGCCAATATATATAATGGGAATAGCGGGGGGAGATGAATGTAGAAAATGTGGGGAGGAGAGCGAAACATTGGAACACTATTTGTGCCAATGCCCCGCCTTCTCACAAATAAGGTCCCGATATCTTGGGGGTGACATCTTACCGGACATAAGCCGATTACGGGGAATATGCTGGAGGAAATTAAGGAACTTTGTGAGTGACACGGAGTTTCTCTAGACCTTTGGGTCAATATGTTATGGTTAAATTCAAAGGAGCGCACAACAATCCTTCACTGGCTTAGGTGTATGTCGTTACGACATTGTCGTATGACATGGGCTGACATACCCCTCCAATCAACCTAACCTAACCTAACCTACATGTTTGTACTTTGCGAATGCTATTTTGTTGTCGAATAAATTTTGCGAATTTGACATGTGTTTTCGCAATGTAGAATACCGACTTGACACCTTTTCGCATTTGAAATGCGAATAAAAAAGAACTTTGCGAATATCGCAATACAGAATAGCAGTTTTTCGCATTTATGTATTTTCCCATCGCATTGATTTTCGCATCGCAATTCAGAATAAGCCTACAGTATATTGTGCTGATGCTAACTTAAGCAAGTGTGCGATTACACATCATCAAATGTGTACAACTATAATGAAGCTTTTCGTCAAGTGGCATTTGCTTAAGCAAACAGCGAATCAAATCGGACTTTGCTTAAGGAATCAGTTGTTTGTTCTATACTTATTGAAATTTAATTAATGCGGGGCAGTCTTTGGGGATAACCTATAGAAGTGAAAACTTAGTAACTTGTTAATAAAGAAATATTATTTAATGTTTGCAACTAAACGTAGAAAGTATTCAATGTGAATTTACATACCACGCGTTCTACGCTTCAACGCGTTTCGCACTTCATAAGTATGTGTTAAATGCTTCATTACATTAAATTACATTAGAGGTTTTATGCACTTTTCCATCTAATCAGATGGTAATAAATAAATTTTTTTACAGACATATTTTATAAAAATGAATAATAAAATATATTTGCTTCAAGATTTTATTGAGATTTTTAACTTTTCGCAATTAATTTTAAACGCAGTGCAGATTTATAGCATACTAGCGGACCAGGCGAACTTCGCCTCGCCCCAATTTTAAGCCTTCAAAAAAACTTTCTATTTTTTAATTTGAAAAGCCATTAAGGAATAATTTCAAACAAAATTTCATACAAAAACTCGGTTTTCGATTTTTCCAATTTTCCGACTTTTCCGGAGGGTTTTCCAAAATTTTCTTCCATAAAAAACTTCTCCTCGAAAATACGAACAACTGACAAAAAGTTTTACAGAAATCGGCCAAGCCGTTCTTTGGATTTTGCCACTCCCCTCCGCCCACAGACCGAAAAAAAATCGGACTTCACAGTGTCATCCGCCCGAGTAATCTGAAGGTTTCCTGAAAATTTCGTCAAAATCGGCCCAACCGTTTTGGAGCCATTACGTTACATACATACTTACATACATACATACATACACACATCCAATTTTATATATATAGAAGAACGACAACTAAAAAAAGATTTTAGATGCGGGATATATACTTACACATGTGCCCACATATGCTGACTTCTTTACTACAAGCTTTTAAAAATGAAAAAGGAGTCCGGAACATATTTCTTATGGCTCCACTAATGCATCCATCTATGTCTGGTGCTCCACACACTACTCGTATGTTAGAAGAAGAAATTTAAAAATGATGTGCGATCAATTCGGTTATTTCTGTCTTTAGTATAAGTAAATTTTAGATAAATTTTAGTATTGAGGTGGATTGTTTTAGAGAGTTGCTACTTGATATGGGATGAATTAAGTTATATTTATATCCTACCTCCAAACGAAGATAAGTGGCGGAAAGTTGCGGATGATTTCAAGAAGTAGGCTTATTGCGTTGTAGCAATAGATGGTAAACATATCTCCATTACATGCCCTCCGAACTGAGGCCCCAAATTTTATAAATGTATTTGCTTATTAATATATGTATATGTACTTATGTATATATATATATATATATATATATATATATATATATATATATATAGAAATACATATATGTTAGTATGTACATATATACAAAAATGATTTTAAAAACACTTCTGTAATTACAGGGACTTATAGTATTGTTCTTATTGGAGTGTGCGATATAGGAAGTATTGCAGTCAGAGTGATGAAGAGATTTTAATTTGCTCTGTATTTGGAAGAACATTACGTTCAGCCTCCACACTTCGCAATCATAAGCTCTTCCTTTTTTTGCTGGTAGGCGAGGCGATGCAGCAGTCGCCGCCAAATATGTTCTTAGAAGGGCAAAGATAAAGAGAATAGTTATAAATTGAAATGTGATGTACTTATGTATATTTTATTTACTTATGTATTAAACCTTCATTATGGTGAACATACATACACTGTTTGTTAATTTTTCATTCATAAATCATAAAACAATTAAATATATTATAAAAAATAAACACGTATTCATACTTATTTTTAATGAGCCTTCAAGACTCTGGAGATCTCTTAGTAAAATCCTAAAAGTAAATAGTTCGCAATTGAAAGTGCCTAGTTTGCAAAAAAATTAATAGAAAAAAACATGTATACTCTAAAAATATTATATACATAAAAAATGACAAGCACCTAATTATGAATGTGATATTTTCGAATATTAAGCCGCAGTTTTGAATTTTGCATTTTACGTTAAAGTCAGGCAAGAACATTTAAAAATATGAAATTGTTTCTTCTTTTTGCCCAATTTTCGGTTAAACACTTCCTTAATGTATGTAATGCCTGGAATATTTACAACAAACAGTTTTTAGCTCGTGGCATGTACTTAGTGGGTGTTTGTGTTACTTTTCCACAATTTCTCATAGTGCTTTTTATGGTTAATGGCGGCATGAAGTAATGCCTCAGGAAAAAATTAAATACGTCCCCAAAAATATAGAGGGTGCAAAAAACACCGATTTTGTTGAGTTTTTTGCTTTTTGTAGTCTTATTGTGGTTTTATATTAGCAGCTCTATGGATTTATTATGAAATGGGGATTTATTTCGTAATAAAAATTAAGGAGTTACGTATTTGAAGACGCCATAGCTTTTTTGCACAAACAACAATATTTTTAAATTGAAAAATTTAACTTTTCAGTTTTAATTTTGTATAAATCTCTTCTCTACATATATAAAAATTACGTGTATGTTCGTGATCGCTTAACTCAAAAACTACTGGACCGATATTGACCAAATCTATATACATGCTCTATGGGGCGTGAGGAGTGTTTCTGTGTAGTTTGAAGTTCGTATGACAGGTGGCCCAATATTTAGTTTTTTTTTTGTGTTTTGCCCGATAGAGATTAGCGCGATAAGCCTATGCTGTGTTTCGCTGAAGACGTTGGACAACGTGTAGTGGCGTTAATTAGCCCGATACCGGTATTTGAACAATAACTGCTATGTCGATTTAGTGCACTTTTCATTCTTCTTCGAAATATCAATCCACTATGACTTTGCAACGAAACCAGACTTGCAGTAAAAATAAAATTTGAAGGCAAAACAACGTTTGCCCGGGTCAGCTAGTTGAAAATAAAAAAAACACCATTTTATTATGATTATAACGAACTGTTGTTTTAGTATAAATTACATTAATGCCAATACATTTTTACGCTTATAACGAACGAAACTAAATTATTTAATTGTATTTAATTAATAGAATAGAATATTCTAAGAGATAAAAGTATGCATCTTATGAAGATGTCACAATATTAAAAACAAATTTTATCTTTTTCCATGTTGATTACATTCATTTATTGGAAAATCTATAAATATTTATTCCTAACGCTCGTATATTTTTTTGGACCAAAAACAGTACATTTCGCTGAAATTTTTAAAAAAAGCAGTAAATCGATTTGGATAAACAGTACTTTTCGCAGTATATATTTTATTCAATATATAAAAAAATTAACAAGCATTTCCATCATCTGAATCATTTCCATCAGAATCAGCTTTTGTGGTTGTTTTGTATTTGTCGTTTGAAGCAATTTGAATAAGCAATGCCGGCTTCGTTTTGAGGTAATTGTAGAAATCAACGCACTTGTACTTCAAATTACATTTGACGGTCAGAATCGCCTTCAATGTTTGCACATCTAATCGGGTTTTGTCTGACGTCCAAGTTTTGTTCACTGCAGAGAAGATTCGTTCCACTGATGCTGAAGTTCCTGGAAAACATAAAATATATTCAACGATCGTGGCCATTTCTTTGAATTCGCACCGATCCACAATCGAAACATTGCCTTCTCTCCATTGTATAATTTTGTCACTCGTATAATAGTTTTTGATATATCGAAATTGGGTGTGTAAATTTACCCCATTTTCATTGGCGTTGTACAAATTGTATTCGCCCAACTTGTTCATAACAGCTTCGACTTCATTCCATGTTGGTGTTTCTTGCAATGCTGCCCACCCAAAAATTTTCGGCTAGCGACGAATCAGAGGAGAATGCTTATTTTTGAAGTAAACAATAATTTTGCATGAATTCGCTGTTCGCCGCTTTTATTTCTATTATGTATCGAAAAACAGTATTTTGAGGGAGAAAAGCAGTACGCAGTTTTTGATGTCGAAAAACAGTACAATACTGCGAAAAACAGTACATATACGAGCCTTATTTATTCCGGATATGAGGAACTAAATTGTGCAGTCGATGTAGTTCGCACAGTTTATGAAGGAGTTATTTAATTTTAAATCATTTATTTGGTAGCAAAAGCTTCAAATATTATTGTGAGCTATTACAGCTTATTTACGGTTTCCACTTTTTTCGCAATTCCTTAATGTTTTTGACAAATTTTTTTAAATTCGTGTTACTGTTTTTACCCTATTTCATATTTTTGCGCTTTTAACACCTTTTCGGACTGCCCACGGCACTTTTCTGACCTGACAGCAACCACAAGTTGTTTTTCATCAACTTTGATGTTCTTAAAAATGTATACGTATGTACATATGTACATTCTCTGTGATGTTATGCATAGAATAAGTGTATGTTGCTTGCTACTGCAGCTGTGCATCATGTATAAAAATATAATTCAGCAAATAATGGATCTTGCAGTATTTTCGATTCAGACGCTTTTTGCACAAAATATAATTTTATGTTCTTATTCTTCAAATACAATTTAATTTATATATAATATAATATATAAAATAAATACTTAGAAGTTGTGTCATGTTTAAATTATTTTGAAAGAAAATACCAATATTAGCTGGACTTATCTACATAAAACTTTTGTTTCTTATAAATAAAGTACATACATACATTCATAAGTAATTCTTATTTAAAACTTTATTCTTAGATGTACTTTCTATACCTGAATATGTGCCTCTTATTTCCTAGCTACACAAATTGCAAATGTTGTGCGAACTTCTCAGCCGTCGCACAGTGGTTCGGACTTGAGTTCAAGAGCCAAAACCTAAATTATATTATTTATGAAAAAAGATTAAAAATGAATTATTAGTCGAAAACTGTTATTGATAATGGAATATGATATTTGTTGTTAAGCTGGTGTGATTGTAGGCTTTAGAAGATGGTATGTGTGTCTACTGTACCATTTATATTTGAGGTTCTCTAAAACATTTTAAAACTACTATATTTTTGAAAGATTTGAAATTTTGATATTCAAAAGTTTTATTTTGTAGATCAAAGAGGACCGAAAGAACTTAACCATTAAAAAAAATCGAAAGTGTCTGTAGAGCACTTTTGTATACTAAAAGAAATTTGTGAAAATTTTTTTGATCAATTTTAGCTTTTGGCATTTTAGAGCAATTCAGCACTGGTTAAACAAGACCGTGCTTAACGTGTAACCACGAACATGCTGAGCGAATTAGGGAGTTATCACTTTTTATTTTAAAGTAATTAGAGTGACTCGTCGGCGTTACAGACAACTAAAATAATTGTAAAAAGTAATTGACAAATAAATCGCTTAACCGACTTCAAGCTCTTGTGATATTTTAACTTTTTTAAATGTTTGTAAATGCTTAACTTTACAATTTGTGAATATATTTGAAAGTGTTTGCTTCTGGTTTGATCCCATGATCTTTTTTTTCGAAAATCGGATGGGTAATTTGCCTACCTGAAAAAAATCACTATCGCATAAATTCTTCATTTATGACCCGATTTTCAAAATTATTTATTTGTTTGAAAATTGGACGGGCGATTTGCTCACCCCTATTGAAATATTTATTACTGCGTAACTCCCGTATATGGGCACATTTTGAAAAAAAAAAAACATAGAAATTTACTTGGAAATCAGACCTACACAGTGGGCTGATTATAACTTATGTAACTCCGAAATTTATTTAACTATCTTAACTATTTTTTTATCTGAAGGGGTTTGGTACTATGAAAAGCTTCCGACAGCTGTTTCGTCGATTATCCTATAACTCCGTCATTTACAAAATAATTTTGTAGGGTCGTTACAGTTCTACATAAAAATCTATTTTTGTTTTGAAATACTTGTCCGATAATACGAACAGTTTTTTAAAAGGTTTATGTTTTTATTACAGGTTGCGTTTTTAGCCCACCTAGAAAAAGTATGCCATTAGGTATAGGTAGGTATATTTATGATATTGTAATTCGTCGATTTCGTACAATTTGTTTTAACTTTTTAAGAAGGTACTTCAATCTTTCATGGAAGTAAGATACAAACTAAGAATGGATTATGCGGGTTGTAAACTAACCCATAGTCACATATGACAGCTAGTGTGAAAATTACAATTTATATTAGACAGGTTATCTGAACTATTAATCGTACAACTATGAGCTACTATGCCAGCAATAAGAGCGCGGTGTCTCTTAATAAGTAAAGAAACAATTGAAGTTAACATTAGAGTAACACAAATGATTACTGTAGCGGATCTGATGTTAAGCATTCGTGAGTAAATTATGATATGCGTATAGTAGTTAACATCAAAATGAAGTCCAGTGTTCTGTTGCCGTATGAAAGGCGCTCTGTTAATAAAAATGTTTGTATATTTTTCTTGATATCAGTCTGCAAATTAATAGAAGTGGTAGTGCGATTGAAACAAAATATTCGTATGGTGTAATTCATTTTATTTTCTAGTAATCGAAATGAGCCTTAAGAACATAAATAAAGGATACACACAAGAATAATCGGTAATATGTACGAGTGTCTGTGAATGTTATGTCGGACATTAAATATTTTTGTGCCAAGGAGAAGGGCAAAGCTATAGACAAATATTCGTTTCTATTAATTTTTCTTTGCACTGTAAATTAATTGTAATTAAAACGTTGCAAATTTTTTTCCTCTTTTTTGTGTATAATGATATTTAAAATTTAAAATATCTATACACACATGTATTTATGAACCTAAATACTTGCAAATTTGCTGAAAGACATATATAATTGCAATATAAAAGAAGAATTATTTCTGATTTGCCTCCAGTTCGAAATTAAATATTGACAAAGCAATAAGTGTATATATTTTTCAACATAAAAATGTCACATAAAATAAATGAAGAAAACAATAGTGAAGAAATTGTGATTACTGGAGTATCTGGCCAATATCCTAATTGTAAAAATGTGAATGAATTCGAATATAATTTATACAACAAGGTTTGTTGCAACTTAATACACCTATAACGACCATTAAACTTTGCATTTTTTTATTAAACTGAAATGAAGAAAGAAAAAATATGTACGAGCATATACAGGCAAATTTATGTACACGCACCTTATAGGATCGATGGGAACATATATACATATATCTATATCTATATACATACATAAATATGTACACACATAACAAAGTATGTGAATATTCACTGCAAGCATATAAGAGAACATCGTGTCGTTTGTAATTTTTTAATATGTACTTATGTATTTCATGTTTATAACATTAAATGAGCCTCGTATACATAATAGAGAGCTGGAAGAATCATAGAAAAGCAAAAGTGTGCATTCATAATCTAAATGGTTAGTGTCTCCTGTCTTAAATTTATTGTTGAATGCGTCAATGTGTTTAACTCACACCGCTAATTATGAATTCAGCCAATTGCAGTGTAAAGTGTGTTCACATGGTGAAAGAAACGCAAAATGGATGATGAGTGAACACACGATGGATTCACTGCCATTCACTGGATACATTTTTCAGTTACAGTTTAGCAACCAGCGTTGCCGCCTGAATATTTTTCACGTATTTAGTATATTTGTAATTTTATTCAACATCAAATTTCTTAAGATTATCATAATAATGAAATAGTTTCTTTTACATCAAATTAATGTTTTAAATAAGCCAATTTATAATATTAAAGATGGCGTTCTTCAAGACAGTGTATTGGGAGCAATGTCATATACAATTTTCACATCGGATGCATCTGTCAGATATGATATTTTAGCAATTCTCCTAAGCAACACCGGTTCCAATGGTGCTTCAAGTCAGCTCCAAGAAAAATTCAGTGAAATAGAAAATTGGTTAATTAAATCGACAGAAAAATTTTTCTCATGTTAATTTTACTTTATGTCATGAAAATTGTAGAAGTGTTGCAGCATTCCGCAAAACGATTCAATCAAACATAGACCACAGGTTAACAGGGAAAAATCATATAAAAGCTAAGAAGCGGTATATAAATTTAAAAATTAAAAACTTACCGAGCACAAAATCCAAAATTAGTCTTGAACGCAAAACAATCATATACGTTTACAAAACAGTTTTAATATCGTTTCGGACGAGTGTCCCACAGTCCTAAACATTGAATTTATTACCAATGACCTATAGTTCATATCAAACATAGCAACTCTTGATTGTTCACTGATTAACTTTCACTTCTACTCCCATGACCACAAGTGTCCATAATGTTTAGGAGTAGATTATAATAATATATGGAGAATTGATCAGACATACACACCTCAGCAAATTTGTTTAGAGAGATAAGGAACAAATATAAAAAATATATACTATTGTGAAGTTTATAGTGGTAGTTTTCATTTTGTTGCAAAATTGCAAATTGTTTCTTTATCTTCTGCTACTTCTATTGTATACTTCATAATACTTGTATAATTCATTTTGTACATCAATTAGTATTAATTTTTCTGGATTATTGAACTTTTATTTTACCAAGGTTGGATATTATTGTCATTAGTATAACGATACACAATTCTGTTATACGGCATATATATTTGGTTGATTATTACCGTTTGTGGTATGGAGTTTAGGGATATACTCGTTTTGACAGTGGATAATTTGAGGGCGACTGGGACAAAGACGGACTTAGAAGAAAGACTTATTCGACATTTCGGCTGTGCTAATGACGGTGGGAGAAGCTCAGAGTTTGGTGACGCGGTTTCAGATGTTGAGCATGTGACAGCGTCATTATCCCACTTCAATCAGATTCCATATAGAAGTTTTCTGGCGAATATGCGTACAACGTCGATACATGGATACATGAGTTTGAGAATTGTGCCTATATTCTGGGGTGGAACCAACAGTGTTCACTAGAAATTAATCCGGTGTAAGAGTTTGGAATACACTCAAAATGATTTTACGCAGAGACTTTAGAATTAAGCCACCCTCGGTTAGAGTCGGAAAAAAACAAACGATGAGACTTTCCGGCAATATCTATACTCACTAATGGAAATTGCAGCACCCATCAAGCCGGACGACATTAGCATTATTGAATATTTTACAGAAGGGATACCAGGATGTGTGTCGAATAAAGCGATATTGTATCAGGCCTGCACGCTGGATGAATTTAAGGAGAAACTGATCGTATATGAGAGGATAGCCACTGCAGAAAAGTCGTCAAATTTTAGAGGTGGAAAACCGAGATTAGAGAGCACAACTCCAGATTTGCGCGGCGCTGACAAGTTATGTTACCAATGTGGACGAGAGGGGCACGTAGCCAAAGAGTGCAAGAAGACCACAATTAAATGCTTCAAATGTAAACAACCCGATAACAAATTCTACCAGTGCATAACTTTTAAAAGGAAAATGGAGGCGTAGCAAATAAATCCAACCTACAGACACTGACAGAAGATATACCCCACAGCGAAGAATTTTTAAAGAAATAGTAATTATAAATTAAACCATATCAGCGACAGCGATATCAGTATCCTGATATACGATACACTTTTGAACTTGACTGATGCTACGCTGGAACCAATCCTTACAACATTAAACGGTATTGGCGGGAAGAGTATTACAAACATGGGTTACCTGAAGGTTCGGATACGGATGGATGCGACTGATGTGGATATGGATTTTCATAGAGAGGGAGATATCTTATACTCGGCAGTTATAAGTAAGGATATTCTTGAGCGGGTGGATTTGGTGATCGACTCAAAGGGGTCCAGGTTTAGAAATAAGCTTCCCTATGTAGACCTCTTCCAGGTAGGAGTGGTGGGAGATTCATCAGACAAGTGAATCAATTCTTTTCGTAGAGGGAAAGGATATATTCCCTAAGCAGGACACTCATCCAATCACTGAGCTGAAGGCAGAACTTGGAGATATCGTACACTCAGCGGTATATTGTCCTAGTAACGAAGTCGAGTTGGATATGAAACACATGAATGACAATGACTATGTTGAGATTAGGTCTGTAGTAAGTGCGTATCGACCTCAGAAACCAGGAAATGAAGACTGTACTATTGGATGACTCGCCAGTAACTAATAGGCCCCGAGGAAAGATATATGCTGATCAACGGACCATAGAAGAACAAGTAAAAGAATGGTTAAAGGAAGGTATCATCAAGCCAAGTTACTTTGAGTAGTATTTGCCAGTAGTATTGGTCTCAAAGAAAGATGACACTTTTTGCGCCATTATAGACGCCTAAGTATGAAAACATTCGGGGTAATTTTCCCACGGCAGTAATAGACGACGTTATTCAGAGATTCCAAGCAGCCAGAGTATTCACTATACTCGATTTAAAAACTGTACCAATAGCAAAAGAATCATAGAAATACACCGCCTTTGTTACGCAAAATAACCAATATGAGTTTTAATTCGTACCGTTTGGAATCACAAACTCTCCAGCGGTGTTTTGTCGTTATATATCGGCGGTGTTTTACGAGCTAATAATGGACTGCACGATGATAGTCTATATGGACGATATAGTTATGCCTTCGTACGGCGAAAAAACAGGTCTTTAAAATTTATAGGGAGTGCTGGCAGTCACATCGGAAATGGACTACGCTTTAATTGGAATAAGTGCCAATTTATACGCCGAAGGATCCAGTTCCTGGTATATATTATTGTAAACTCATCAATAGCACCATCAGAAGAAAACAATTGCTGCGATTACGACACCGAACAATGCCAATGCTCTACAATGGTTCTTAGGTTTGAAATCATATTTTCATCGTTTTATACCCGACTATGCGAGTATAGATAGACCACTATGCAATTTATTGCGAAAGAATGCGAAATTCTGTATAGGCGATGAGGAACTGCTAGCAGTGCAACAGTTGAAGGCAGCTTTAACCAGTGATTCAGTTTTGAAGATGTATAACCGCATGAATGAAACCGATGTCCACACCGACGCCAGTAAGTGTGGGTAGGGGGCAGTACTATTACAGAAGGACTAGGAGGACTCATACTTCCACACCGTAGAATAAATGAATAGAAAACCAACTCCTGCAGAAGAGAAATACATTTCGTATGATCTGGAAGTATTGGCTATAGTTGAGACGTTAAGTAAATACAGAATATACTTTTTGGGTCTGAAATTCGAGATCTTTACCGATTGTAATGCATTTGCCATGATGATGCGTATCGAAGATGTCCCAGTCGGGGCTTCAAGGTGAGCCTTATTCCTCCAACAGTTCTACTACAACATTGAACACCAGCGACAAATATGAAGCATGTAGAAGCATTGAGTCGTGTCTCGTTCATTTTTATCAAAGATCCACTTCAGCATCGTATAAGAGAGGCCCAACAATATGACGACTGGATGAGGGCTAGAGCAAACTTCCTATGATGATTTATATATGAAGTATGGCATTTTATACAAAGACTCATCTAAGGAATTGATCGTGATACCGGCTGATATGGAGAAAGAAATAATCCAGATGACGATCCGCCAAGGACATAGGTAAAGAGTTGCACAGAATGCATCATAATCGAAGCCAAAACGGGGAGAAACATGGTATGCTCAGTCCGATCGACAAATCGGATAAACCTCTGGTGACATATCACATAGACCATGTATGACGGAAGCTACACAAAAATTGTGTAATCATATTCTTGTAATGGTGGCTGTACCCCACCAAGAGTACCAGCAGCAAGGAAGTAGTAGACAAACTGCGGAAGCAATCTGTGCTGTTTGGCAACCCCCAGCGGATAATATCCGACAAGGGTACTGCTTTTACGTCAAACGAGTTCAAGAACTACTGCAAAGAGGAAGGAATACAAAATCTACTAATAACCACGGGGGTACCAAGAGCTAATGGACGAGTGGAACGGATGAATCGGATAGCCGTACCCATGTTAGCCAAAATATGCGCCAAAGGACCCGACCACTGGTAGAAACATGAGATAGAGTCCAGAAGTTTATAAACAATAACCTTAGAGAAGTACAAGGAATACATACTTCAAGCTACTGAGAAAAGCAGAAGATCTGTGTTATCCTGCGTGAGTTATGCGTAGATGAACTTCAAAAAGAACGAGATCAACTTAGAGACGGTGCAGGGATCATATATCTCGGATGCAGACAGAGAATAAGAAAACGTTTGATAATGATCGAATACCAGAAACAGAGTATGGAGTAGGAGACTTGGTAGCCATCAAATGTACTCAACATGTGACAGTGATGAAACTACGTCCGAAGTTCTTGGGCCCACATAAAGTTGTTGAGAAGTTGGCCCATGACAGATATGAAGTGGCACAAGTAGGAGAAGGTGGTGCAGTGAAAAAATGCAACACCATCGCAGAGTATATGAAATCGTGGAAGGCGGCTTCGGGACGAGGCCATTTTCAGGAGTGCCGGATGTAGGAATGGTAGTGTGCGAACACTACGACAAAAACATTTTTGCTTACAGACACATTGACCAGGACATAACGGAAATTTACATTCCTGGAAGTGATGGGAAAGCCAGAATGGCGATTAAAACTGACAGCACTGAAAGCCAGAAGTTGTGCGAGCGGAGAACGAGTTCTGTTTCAGTGTACTAAATAAATAATAAATAAAACTACATTCATAATATCTCTTGAGCTTTTATAATAATATTAATTAAAATATTGTTTAAACTTCAAGTAAAAATAATAAATAAAACTATATATATATATATATATATATATATATATATATATATATATATATATATATATATACATACATATATATATATATATATATATATATATATATATATATATATATATATATATATATATATATATTGTACAGCTCACGTTTGATTCAAACAAAGAAATTCCATCAGCACTTATCAGTGGGAATGTCATACATATTTATTATTTTAGAGCGAAAAAATAAAACATTTATTGTTTTATTTTGTGCAAAATGGATTTGCAAGTATAATTACAAAATTGGAATTTAATTACTTATTTAAAAATTTTACAACAGCAAACAAACTGAGTTCAATTAATGCGAATGCTTAAGACAAATAAACGGTGAATTAATTCTTTATTAGCGAATATCAAAATCTTGAAAATTATTCTTGATTAACGACACTATTTGCAAATAAACTTTTAAACTTTGCCATTTGTTTACGTGTAAGAGTATTTAAGGTTTTGATGGGGAGCGAAAAAAGTGATATTTTGTGCATATAAACATGTTTGAAATAAAAGTTGCATGTATATATATATATATATATATATATAAATATATATATATATATATATATATATATATATATATATATATATATACATATATATATATACATATATATATATATATATATATATATATATATATATATATATATATATATATATATATATATATATATATACATATATATATATATACATACATATATATATATATATATATATATATATATATATATATATACATATATATATACATATATATATATATATATATATATATATATATATATATATATATATATATATATTTACATATATATATACAGTATAATTTGCTTAGCTGCCCCTTCGCTTAGCAGCACATTCCGGATAAGAGCACTAACACTCGTTATGGCTGCATTTTATTGCAGCATTTGTATGAAATTTTCTCTTTTAACAGCATTTTGCTTAGCTGCACATTCGTCTTAGCAGCCTCGATAATTATGTTTCATAATTCAATTTCCTATAGAAAAATTTTCGTTTACCAGCACTTTAAAAAATCATTTCGTTTAAAAGCACTTTAAAAAAATTTCGTTTACCAACTCTTATAATTTTATGTGGTATGTACATAGTGACTAAACAAATTGAAATGTAAAACAGTTTGTCAATGTGTAAAAAAAAAGTTAAAAATTATAGAGTCCGTGCAAAACAACGTACAAAATAAACAGGTGCTGGCCAAACAATACAATTGTGACATATCGACAATAAATCGCATTTTAAAAAAAGAAGACCACATTAAAAGGGATGCAAAAACGAGCGACCTTAAGCGCCGGCGCCAAAGGTGTAGCGCTCACGAAAAAGTTGAGAAGGCATTGGTGCTCTGGTTTGACCAGCAAAGACAGCATGACGCTGTATTAACAAGCTTGATACTGCAAAACAAAGCAGAAGAGTTTGCAATAAAGCTTAACGATGAATTTGAACCCAATCCTAGCTGCCTGTGGAGGTGGAGGAAGCGCCACAACATCAAGTTCGGTAAAATTCACGGGGAGCTTAAAGATAATGATGAAGAAGGTGCCTCCAGTTACACCAGTACGGTTTTACCTGATATTTTAAAGAAGTATGAAGCAGAGAATATCTTCAACGCCGATGAAACAGGCCTTTATTTTAAAGCTTTACCCAACGCAACCAAAAGTTCGCAAAAGCCAAAAAGCGCGACTTACTTTGCTGCTGTTGTGTAATGCAGGTAAAAAAATTCGGATAAGGGCACAATTCGCTTAAGTGCACAAAAATGTGTGCACTGAAATTCAGTGCAGCTAAGCGAATTATACTGTATGTATATATATATATATATATATATATATATATACATATATATATATATATATATATATATATATATATATATATATATACATATATATATATAAATATATATATATATATATATATATATATATATATATATATATATACATATATATATAAATATATATATATATATATATATATATATATATATATATATATATATATATATATATATATATATATATATATATATATATATATATATATATATATATATATATATATATATATATATATATATATATATATACATATATATATATGTTAATTTTTCCGACCTTATGATATGTAATTTTTGTTTTTTTTTATTTTTATTCCGGCTCTAGGTCATATATTAAATAAAACTCTTTTTTTTTTTTTTGTTTTATTTAAATTTTTAATTTTTTATTCCATATTTCGATCACCATCGGTTCTCTTCTTCAGGAATTTTAAGTAAAGCAAATTACATGTGATAGTTATTAAAGAACAAATTACAACAAAGATCAAATGTGTAAATCATTCTGACAAACACTAGCAGAACGGAACAACATGCTGTTTTCGAAAGCCGCTACACTTTCATCATCAGCGTTCTTGTGTTTGGTCCACTTCTGTGGTGTCAGTTGATGTATATTTCAGCTATTCATACAAATCTTCACTGTAAATGTAATACGAGAATTGTTTTTTTAGTCATCGTATCATAATTTGTGAAAACTTTTTTTTTTTTTTTTTTTTGTAATGATATATATATATATATATATATATATATATATATATATATATATATATATATATATACTAGCTGACCCGGTCCGCGTTGCTGCCCCTAAGCAAACATTAGTGTTATATTACCACACGATTTAAATTGAGCTTTTAACGAAATTTACGGCCTTTAAATAAAAATCCATGGAATACCTATCATTAAGTTTTGGAGTCCATACGTTACATATACATACATATATATATATATATATATATATATATATATATATATATATATATATATATATATATATATATATATATATATATATATATATATGTATATATATATATATATATATATATATATATATCTTGTTTTATATATATAGATCTTTAATTTATTGTACAATGTTGCACGGAATATCTTGTGTTATCGAATGATGTAAATATTTTGTAAATAAACCAAAAACTCAGATTTTTTAATGCAAAATTTCGAAAGTTTTAAAATTTTGATATTGAATCATTATTAACATAGATTTTTTGTAAATATCTTCGGAAATGCATAACCGATTTAAATGTTTGATACCTCGTTTTGAAGAACATGACAACGGCTTTCAAAAAAAAAAAAATAATAATAATAAAATAAAATAAAAAAAGCACAAAAAATATATGTATATATCATTGGTGGTGCAATATGAAAATTTAATTTTGCCACGCCCCTCAGACTTCACAGTGCCACCCGCCCAAGTATTCTAAAGGTTCCCTGAAAATTTCGTCAAAATCGGTCCAGCCGTTTTGGAGCCATTACGTTACATACATACACACATCCTATTTTATATATACTACGTTTATACGCACGTCTTATTTGCAAATAGAACTATTTGCAAATAACTAATTCACTGTTTATACGGGAAATTGCATACAGAACTTGTGTTATTGTTAGTTACTACGTTTATACGCACGTCTTATTTGCAAATAAAAAAGAAGAATGTTGCCGTATAACTTTTTTATTGTAACTTATTAGCTCACTTAACAAGTCGTGAATAACGACACTATTTGCAAATAAAAAGTAAGACGTTGCCACTTCATGAACGTTTTTTGTGTTTTACTTACCAAACAATCATATTTATGTCACATGGCATCACTAACAATAATACAAGTTCTGTATGCAATTTCCCGTATAAACAGTGAATTAGTTATTTGCAAATAGTTCTATTTGTAAATAAGACGTGCGTATAAACGTGGTAAGTGATGCCATGTGAATAAAATAGTGCACTGCAAACAAAATGAATATGGCCACTACTAAATTATATTATAACATAATTTTCAATATTATTTAATACGATAATCTAAACTAATAATATAAAGAGGAAACATTTGTGTTTTTTGTATGTATGTTTGTAATGTTTTCACACAAAAACTACTGGACCGGTTTAAAAAATCTTTTACCATTAGAAAGATGCATTTTCACTAAGTGACATAGGCTATATTTCATAACAAACCATATTTATTATATTTCATAATCAAACCATATTATTCATACCTTTTTATTAATAATTATCCTATTAAATAAAATTGTAATAAAGACCGTCTCAATGCCAGTAAAATACTTTTTAAATTATTAAAATCGGACATTCCATTCCAAAGATATAACGAATTTAAAAATGTCAATCTAAAAAAAATTTTTTGTATAATTTAGTAGTATAGCGATGGCCATATTCATTTTGTTTGCAGTGCACCATTTTATTCACATGTCATCATACACACATATATACCACGTTTATACGCACGTCTTATTTGCAAATATAACTATTTGCAAATAACTAATTCACTGTTTATACGGGTAATTGCATACAGAACTTATGTTATTATTAGTGATGCCATGTGACGAAAATATGATTGTTTGGTAAGTAAAACACAAAAAACGTTCATGAAGTGGCAACGTCTTACTTTTTATTTGCAAATAGTGTCGTTATTCACGACTTGTTAAGTGAGTTAATAAGTTACAATAAAAAAGTTATACTGCAACATTCTTCTTTTTTATTTGCAAATAAGACGTGCGTATAAACGTAGTAATAGACATAAGCATACATATATTCTGTTAACACTAACATGTAGAAAGACTATGTATTCCAGAACGACTGTTTTTATTCAGTTCTTCTTCTGAAATATTCAGTAGACATAAATACATATTTGTATAGCTGTCCTTCCTCTTCCTATTTAATATTAATCTACGTTAAAACATTGTAAATTAGATAATAAGCTTGATTGTACAATGTACATATACACATACATACTACGTTTATACGCACGCCTTATTTGCAAATAAAAAAGAAGAATGTTGCCGTATAACTTTTTTATTGTAACTTATTAACTCACTTAAACAAGTCGTGAATAACGACACTATTTGCAAATAAAAAGTAAGACGTTGCCACTTCATGAAAGTTTTTTGTGTTTTACTTACCAAACAATCATATTTTCGTCACATGGCATCACTAATAATAACATAAGTTCTGTATGCAATTTCCCGTATAAAGAGTGAATTAGTTATTTGCAAATAGTTATATTTGCAAATAAGACGTGCGTATAAACGTAGTAACATACATACATACAAAGTATGCATATTTGGTTGGATGATTTTTATTTTTTTTAATTAATTTTTAATTAAATATAGCCTATGTCACTCAGTGAAAATGCAGCTTTCTATTGGTGAAAGAATTTTTGAAAACGGTTCAGTAGTTTTTGTGTGAAAACATTACAAACATACACACAAATGTTTCCTCTTTGTGATATTAGTATAGATACATATGTATACATATGTATATACATAAGTATATATATATATATATATATATATATATATATATATATATATGTATATATATATATATATATATATATATACATATATGTATGTATATATATTTTACGTGCGTATGACCTTATAATTTTTCAGATGGAGAGAGAAAATATTTTGTATGTACATATGTCCCTTTATACTTTCCTCCGTGCAAATACCATTAATAACAGATGGATTGGGACTCATTTTTAAATATGAAAGTAAGTTTTCTTCTGCGAACTGTTATTCTATTATCGCAAGCCTGTGTACCAAGGGAAAAATAATCTGGAATTGGTACGATGCTGTTTTACTGATTCTTAAAAATATTTGGTTTCTAAAAACATTGATAGGTGCCTCGACGCATTGTATCAAATCTTCCCCAGAACTTCCGTCACTATGTATTGCATCGCCAAAAGTGGTTATCTGATTTGGAATTCTTAAGAGAAAATCTGCCACAACATTCGTTTTTCCTGGTCTATATTCTAATTCATAGTTGTATTCCTCCAACATTGATTTCCATCGCTTTATTTTATTTTTGGTACTTCTATTGCTTAAAGCATACATAGGTCAATGGATGGTGGTCAGTTACAATCTATAAACCGTATAAATAGTTTCTGCATTTTTCCAATGCTCATATGATGTGATGGGTTTGTATTTTGTGAGAAAACTGCTCTGAATGCATGGTCAGATGCGTCCGTTGTAAGTTATGAAATAAACGAATAATTAGTTTTCTGGAAAGCTATTACAGCTTCAGGATTAACCGCTATGGGTTGTTTTTTTGAAGTTTGTTTTCAGGTATATCAATCTATTCCGCACAGTAACCTAGTCAGTTGCATAATTTCTTATGAATCTGCGGTAATATCCCGCCATTCCGAGAAAAGATAGCAATTCTTTTAAGGTTTTTGGAAAGGGAATTTTGTCTATTGCTTCTAATTTTTTCTCTACACCGACAACAAATCCCAAAAATTTAACTTCCGATTGCAAAATTCACACTTGTCAAGTTAGATTTTCCAGATGCTCTTTTTCAGTTCCACCAATGATAATAATGTCATCGATGTATACGTAACATCTCCTGCCGATATGTGGCCCAGTGCTCTCTAAAATATTGTAGGAGCATTTTTTAGTCCGAATGGTAGGCATAGGAATTCATACATACATATATTCCGTTGTTAACTGAAAATGCGGTCTTTGGAATATCGTCTTCTCTTATGGGAATCTGGTTGAAACCCGATTTTAAGTCTAAAATACTGGAAATTTTGTTTCTTCCAATATTTGACAGTACTTCATTAATTTCTGGAATTGGATAATGATCTGGTACCGTAATCTGGTTAAATTTTCGATAATCAATAACCATAACTTCTTTGTCCCTGAAGCATCCATTTTTTTGTCTACGATCCACACTTGTGCGTTATAGGGTGATTTTGATGGACCCATGATTCCGCTTTCAATAGTCTCTCTGTCTGATGCTCAATTTCTTCCTTCAAAGCCATTGGATATGGATACGGTCTATAATATACTGGGTTATCCGTGGTGGTTTTGATTTCTCTTTTCACGGTTGTAATATATGTAAGTCTTTTATTTGATTCCGAAAACAATGAAAGATAATCACGGATGATTTTTAATAATTGGCTACATTGATCAATAGAAAGGTGGGCGATGCGCATAGCAATGCTATTAACAGATTGGGATTTTTTTTGATTCAAGTTTATTACAATATTGGGCCCAATGGTCATGAAATTTCTGTCAGTGTGTATGACAGCTTTAACTTTTCTCAATGTGTCACTACCTATGATACTATTGAACATTTAAAGTGTTGGCAATATATAAAATTTCAGCTTTTCGCTGTTCGGTCCGAAAATATCAACAAAGGTATGGTGAATACTTTCGAGGTTTGCTGCAACTGAATTTATGTAAAATGATCTTTCGTTAAGAATGGGATTTCTTATTCTGGTCGATTGTATGCAGTTTTTGTTGGAACCTGTATCAATTAAAAATTCAAGAACAGTTAGTCTAAAAAATTAACACTGTCGATGGTTTGTATTGTGTATTGTGATGATGCATTGGGCATTTTGCACTCCTATTGAGGATGGTCATCTTCAGGTGCACTGTATAAACCGTTAGGATCAGCATCGATATTTAACTCTTCTTGTATTCGTCTTCGTGAAATTTGGTTGGACATTGGTAAGTCTCAGCAAAAAAATTAGTAGTAATTCCTTGGAAAATTGTGATAGTTCACTTGTCTAGAATAATGTGATCCATGTGATCCATTGGTTGTGGAAGTTTCGGGTGAAAATCTTGTCTATTGTTAAATCCGGTTAACCTTTGTTGCAAATTATTGGTAAATTGTCGTGGGTGCTGTTGTGGGAATTAATGAAATGTTCTTTGTTGCTGTTGTGGTTGGTAAATTGATCTGAACTGATTATAATCATTTCTTGGAAAATCAGCTAATTCAGGTTAAAATATTCTGGGTTGTGGTCTTGGGATAAAGGAAAATGTCTTCAACGGCTTCCATGATTGTGGTCGAAGTCACCGGCTTAATATTGTCTTCTGAAATTCATATTATCTAATTTTGTGCACATTTTCAGTACATCTGGTAAGCTTTTAAGCTCACTAACACTAAGCAATCTTAGCAAATTTCGATTTAGTGCACGAACAAACGTGTCCAGTGCCTTGTTTCGTTATGAATGTGTCATAACATTCATCGCATCATTTGACAACTCGAAGCAAGCAACTTTGTCTAATATAAGTGACAAAAACGAATATACTTACATTTTTATAAAAGTCTGCGATACTTTGATTTCATTGAGAAAGTGAACTCAGTTGATACCGTTTAGTTCCTAAGTCTCCCCCAACAAATACATAATCATAGTAGGCTTAGAATGTTTTTATACAAACAACACAACAAACAATTATACTCAACGTGAGTCTATTTTATTAATTTTTTTGTTTTAATATTTTTAAAACTTTTCACTTTATTCTCTAAATTTTATTTTGGTGTTTTATCTTAAATTTTCATTTTGTTATCTGGAAAATTAACTCTAAAATTTTTTCTTTTCTCGTTTGTAATTAAAAAAAATTCACTTAATTTTAACCGTTAAATTTTCTTTAATTTTAATTAATTTTTAGTTTTTCCTTTCCATTTTCTACAATTCTTTTTTGAATATGTATTATTTTTACTTACATATAACTTAAAATTAATGTCTTCATTTTCAACGTTGAGGCTTTGGATTGGTACACGTTAAGGATTAGCCCTTTTCCTTTTGTACTCCAGTCCATCTTCGTTATAAAGTCGCCAAGCCTCCTGTTGTCGAATTGATGGTTGCGCTACTTTTAGATTTTTAGGCTTTATTTTTTCACTTCTCTTTTATATTTTATTGTCAGCTTTCAATGGTGTTGTCTCCTTGGTTCGTTATTTTAACAGTATATATTTTTCTTGGAACAATTGTTTTAAATTTGCTTTTTAACTAATTTTGAAAAAAAAATATTTTTTTAGAGCTAAAAGCTCTTTTTTATTAAATGTTCAACTAAATGCGCTAGTAGAAAAGAAACAAAACGTCAATAGTTTACAAAAAATAAATTAAAATAATTTGCTTGTTTAATACAATCTTTAAATTCAAATTATTTTATACAAAGAAAGCCGGAAGTAATGTACATTCATACATGTTTTCATATATATATACATACATATGTGCATACATGTATATAATTCTTAATTTGTAAAAGTCAAACACACTCTTTACATTTTATACGTTAAGGCAAAAAACGACAAACATTTTCCCTCCTTTTTGCCGAATTAAAAGTTCAGATTATTTTCGTAATTCGAGTAACTAAGTACAACAAGTTATTTTTGCGTGGGACATACTCTTGGCTCGAAGGAACTAAATAATTACACCAAATAGTTTCGGGTCCGAGGAATGGGCATAGCGCAATATTTGAACTCATGTTCAACAAACAAATGAGAGTCAATTTCAAGTAGTAATTTGAAAAGTTTATTTTTCTCAAAAGTCCGTCATCTCTGTTTGCTATTTCGAGTAAGTTCACATGCTTTGCCGCTACACGTGTACTTCTCGAATACAAATATACTCGTAGTTGTGCGAATGTCTAGTACCGACGATTTGGATAGCGACAATGAAATGCAAGCACAGCTAGGATCACAACAAATGATGATTTCATTTCAGTGGTTGAAATTCAACCATTATTGCAATAATACAAAACCGCTCAGATAAAATGTCATATTTTACTTCATTTCTAATAAAATGTATTAACGTAAATTTAAAAATTTTTTGATTAATTGAAGAAAAACTAAAAGTAAAAAAAATCATTTTATTCAAAATATTTAAAGTAGTTGTACGACTGGCAACTTTATCTAAGGAAAATTTCACTATATACAATATTCTTCGTAAAAACTCTATTGTCGTTGAGTATGTCTCCTTGACCAATTTCATTCCAAATATAAAATTTTCGGCCGTCGAATGAACGAACTCTACTCGCAGCTACATATAATTGTCCATGAGCAAATACAGGCAGTCTCAAAAGGACACCTATCTTTTCAAATTTTTGCCCCTGTAACTTGTTAATGGTCATAGCAAATGCGGGTATAATTGGACATTGTGTCCGCTAAAATGTAAATGGAAGAATCAGCATAACAATGGAATGTATGTGTATTGAATTTATGCGGTGGCATTCCGCTTACGTTCAGTGAATTTAAAAATTAAGAAATACTATATTCATTTAAAACATATATAAAACGTCAAACACCAAACATCAAGTTGAAGAATACTAAGAATTTCAAAGCGAAAGAGAATTGCAGAGAACATGAAACTCTGTACCCCTCCCCAAGCTTATTACCTATCTCTCCTAAAACAACCAAGAATTCCTGCAACAAAATTGCAAATGTGGACAGTGTGTTACGGAATTAAGAATTTGATCCGATAATATATTCTCACGAATATTACCATAGATATCAGTAATTAAATTATCAAAACAACCAATTATTTGTTGTGGCAATTCAATAATGTCATCACCTAACTCTGGATAATTTCTTAGTTCGCCATTACCAAGTTTATTTATGAAATTCGACAAATTCTACTTCTTCTGGTCTAGCTCCCATATTCTGTGTTAAGGTAACTTTGTGAAAAGAATCAAATTCCTTCCAACTAATGACGCAATTTTTAATTAAAGTAAATCGGGTCCCGTGTGGAACAACAGGTAAAATTTGCCTTAAATCGCACCATAGTATAATATTTTTACCACCAAATGGTGGAATAGAATGAACAAATAAAATAAGTTTTTCCTTCTGAGTGTTTACGGAGTTGCCAAGCCAAATTTAATTTAGTTAATTTTGAGTTTTTTGTTGTAATTTTTTTTAGCACATTAAGAGAGAAAGAGAGATCATGGCTTTATGATTGGCTAATATTCTTAACTGTTTTTAACTATCTTAGGCACAAAAATGTAGAATAAAAAATACATTCTGCACTCCTCCTATTGACAATCTATCAAAGAAACAAAATCAAGCGAATACGTTGAGTTTAGGTCAGTTAAAATGGTTCTTAACTTCTTCCACTTGCCTATTTATATATAGATTAAAATGTGTGGATCTGATAAGCACCAAAACGAAATATGTGAAAATTGCATATTTTATTAACTAACTCCTTCGCGAGCTAGCGTATTGGTAAAACTTTTTTCAAATACATATACAGTATATTGTGGGTGTACAGAAGAATTATAAAATTCTCCATTCGTAAAAGTGCGTGGTAATAACCTGAAACCATGCACGCATGACTATCAGTGAACTATAACCGGCTCCAGTCTTATAGAGACCATACCAAGAAAACTTCTTTAGACCAGTTAGGTGACTAATCAGTTTCTTCTTCTATTACCACGTTTATACGCACGTCTTATTTGCAAATAGAACTATTTGCAAATAACTAATTCACTGTTTATACGGGAAATTGCATACAGAACTTGTATTATTGTTAGTGATGCCATGTGACATAAATATGATTGTTTGGTAAGTAAAACACAAAAAACGTTCATGAAGTGGCAACGTCTTGCTTTTTATTTGCAAATAGTGTCGTTATTCACGACTTGTTTAAGTGAGTTAATAAGTTACAATAAAAAAGTTATACGGCAACATTCTTCTTTTTTATTTGCAAATAAGACGTGAGTATAAACGTAGTATATGACAACGCCATATTAAAGCAGGGATAGGCAAAACAAGGGCGCCGCGCCAATGCTTACGCTCTTACATCGTGTACATGTGCACACGTATTGCAGAGAAATAAAAAGCATAAATCAGTCTCACTCGAGCACTAAAACACGATGGACGTGTTACGCTTGTTGTTAGAAATTAACGTTGCCATATGCAAAAAGTGACATCCCCAGATATTCATATGAAATTAACCTGAGGAAATACTAGTTCTTATGAACAAAATTTTTATGAGGGAATGGAGATTTAAGATTTCAAATTTAGGTATGACATGAAAACGTCAGATCTGGCAATAGTGATTCTTTATTTGTGTTTGTGAGCGCAAACAAAATGTTTATATGTATTTTTGCCTATCCCTGTATTAAAGAGACATGTACATACATACATACATACCATGCAAATTGTTAGAAATCGAACCGGTACCTAAGCCCAAAAGACTAGTGATTTGTTATATTTTGTGCCAGTCTCCTCGCACATGAGGTAGAAATTTCGAACGTCACAGGTTGGTATTTTTTGTTTTGTTTAGTAGTACTCAAGCATGTTATTTCGTGTTTGAGAGAACACAGTTTTAATCCATAGTATACGCGATCTTTTACATACCACGTATTGTCTGTGATCGTACACAGGATTTATTTTCGCCGCCTTTGAATTTTTATTTTATCGCCTATAAATGCAGTACTAAATGATTCATTCATATAAATATTGTTAACTTAAGCAAACACTTTCCCAAAACTAGAAAAACATACATATTTAAATCTAATATCAAGTGGTATTTAAAATGAGTTTACAATTTATCAAAATTAATTTCTTACATTTAACGACAAATTTATATGGCGACAATCATAGTTACTCACTAAAGTCGATTTGTTTTAGAAACAGTTTTTAATTAAACACTATTTATTTTTTCATTACAGTAGAACATTTCCCAAATTTTAGGTTGAACCAGCTCTAATTGGGTACTAGTCTCATGTATAGAAAATTTGCATACAATCTGGCACAAACTATTTAGAAACAGGTGGCACCTGTGAAGAGCAGGCCATTCATATTGTTGCAAAGAAACACATGGACAATCAGACAAATATATGTATGTACATACATATGTATATGGCAGAAGCTTTTTAAGTAGTAAAATGATATTCGTAATGGAAGATCCAAGGCAAATTCATACCAGGTAGTCTTGACAGCTCAGTTGATTGTATGTTGAGCTTTTTTCGTTGTCAAAGTTTGTTTATATGTGGTTTTAGTCTTCTTCTTTATATAATGTGACCATCCGTCCCGATTTCGGCGGGACAGTCCCGATTTCCGGTTCACCGTCCCGGTGTCCCGGAAGGTAGCTTTTAAATGGGAATTTGTCCCGGTTTCCTGTAGCATAATAAAATAATAAAATTTAAACATTTTTATTTCGTACGTTTTTTTCAAAATTATTAGAAAGCAAACTTTTTTCAAATCGCTCGTGTAGATCAAAAAATATAAAGCGACAAAATCTAGCTGTACAAAGTTGAAAGTACGAAAATCTATTTATGTACATATGTACTTATGCTTATATACAGAAGGTGTATATTAATATTTATTTTTTAACAATTTGTGTGTGTATTATTTAAATATTTTTTGATTCGTATATGATTTTTATATAAATGAGCTTTAGGTCTTTTTTACAATAATTATTTTTATTATGATTCAATATTTCGACGCCTCTTTGGGCGTCTTCTTCAGGAAATTTTTTTATTAATATGAAAATATTTTGAAAACTTATTTTACATAAATACATACATACATGAACAAATTGAAAAAAAAAAATTTTATAAACCAATCAAAATTAATAAAGTAAAAAATTTTTAAAGAAACAAAAAACAAAAGACTAAAGAAGAAGAAATGAAAAATCCTTTATACTAATTATATTATAACAACAAAAAATATTTTACATTCCTATTAGTCAGTTTAATTTACAAATTAAATTCCTATTATATTTTGATTCTTTAAAAGGCAAAAAATATCTTTGAGATTTAAAATAATAATATGAAGATCTATTTGATTTGCTTTATATTAATAACAACTGCATTACTCTTTATAAAATACTTTTAACTCAATATGCAATGTATGTACCTATGAAAAATTGTTTCCTTAAAAAAACAAAGTACAAATTAAAGGGACTAATTTTTATTTTAGTAAAAAAATTAATAAAAGGTACATAATTGAAAATAGGAAAATTTTTATAATTTAAGCTTGAAATAATGTTTATTGTTAAGATTTTTTTTTACATGTATGCTATGAAAAGATTTCTTTAATTCTTAAAAAGCAAAAAATCTTTAAGATTAAAATATGATCTTAATTTAAATAAATTTGTTTCAACAGCAACTTTTTTCTTCCAATACTGTGAAATGTGTTTAATTTAGTAAATGCAACTTCTTTTAAATTTATATTTCTTGTTCGTCACTTGAAGAGTTCAAAACTGTTAGTGTAGGAAGGTCTGCTGAAAAGTGCTGTTTTGATAAAAAAAAAACTGGGTAAAAATTATTTTGCGGTGTCCCGGTTTGAGTTACAAAGAAAATGGTCACGTTATCTTTATATAAAATTAGTTTGGGCGTTATCAAGGCAAATGAATACGCCTTGCGCGGTATTGTGAAAAAAATAATTGTTTGCAAAAAATATTAATAATATATTCGTGTGCCCTATGTAAAAAATTTGTGAAAGGTCCAACATGCCTAAGGATGTTGCCGTGAGAGCCAGGTGGAGTGAAATTTGTGTAAAAATTTTGCTTCCACATCACTAGAAGATATAATTATATTTATATAATACATTCTAATATTTATTTAAATTTTATAATTTTTACAAGTTGTTTGTATTAAATCATGTTTTACATATGTAAAATTTTTTTTATCTTTTAAGTTTATTCCTCTCCACTGTTTTTTTTTCTCCACTAATTTTTATTTATTGTATCTTCATTAAACTGAACTAACAATAAGTATTCAAATCTTAAATATAGATATAATAATTAGGCCCAAACAGTGTCGGACATAAACTTAGTGATAGTAATTAAAAATACATAAATGTTGTGTTAAGCACAAAAATATTTTCAAAAAGTTTCACCTGGAGTGTGGCGTATTAAAGCCGTAGTATCCCTCTTTTTTAAGCGAATGTGTCCAGTAAAGTTCAAGATATTACGAGCAAGGGGATTAGGATGGGACTCGAGTTTTGTTAAATATTTGCCTGGATATTTTGCAATTTTAGCGGTCACAAGTGGCATATTTAAATCACGATGTAAAATAGAATTTTTTATGTACCAAGGAGCCGATGTTATTAACCTTAAAATTTTGTTTTGCATACGTTGTATTCTCTCTACATTGGAAGCTGAAGCAGTGCCCCATAGCTGAATTCCGGAACACCATATGGGTTTCAAAAGCGACTTGTATATTAAAAGTTTACAATCTAGACTGAGGGTAGAATTTCTACCAATCAGCCAATGTATCTGAGTTAATTTAAGTTTTAATTGAGTTAGCTTAGAGTCAATGTGCTGTTTCCATGTAAGCCGTCGGTCAAGATGTATACCAAGGTATTTAACCTGTGAATGTTGAGGAACAAATGTAGAAGTTAGGATATTACTGCTTAAAGGCATATCACAGGTATAAATCAAATACAAAACTGGCCCCAGTATACTCCCCTGCGTCACACCGGATGAGATAGTTTCGTGCGCACTCATGAAGTCTCCTTCCGCAACAGTGAACTTCCGGGCAAGAATGTAACTTTCCAAAAGATTTACTATGTTTATTGGTAGATATGTTTTCAATTTATCAAATGCCTGAGAAACATCAATAAAGAGGGAAGAGCTTCAAATGTTCTTCTTATAAAATGTACCAATCTATGACATTGTGCAATGGTGCTATGCTGACTTCTAAAACCAAATTGATGGTCCGGTATGCACCCATTATCAGTTAGAATTGGGGACAATTTTGTCATGAGCAGCTTTTCGAAGAGTTTTGAAATTGTTGACAGCAAACTTATTGGCTTATATGACTCAGCCTTAGTAATATCTTTGCCCGCCTTTGGAATCATTTTGACCATGGCCAGTTTCCAGCTGTGTGGATAATACTCCAGTCGTAAAATGCCATTAAATATAAATAACAGGATTCTAATAGCAATACGAGGCAACTTCATCAGCATCTTGTTACTAATTCCATCAGTACCCGGGGCCTTCTTTGAGTTGGTTTCAGCAATAAGTTTTTTACATCACACATCTTAAACTTTATGGCTCGAGGGGGTAGATCAACTACACTCGGCAAATCAACAGCACCAGTACATGTGTTTGGGGTAAATACGTATTTTAAATGCCCAGCAAATATGTTACCTTTTTCAGTATTGGTTCTTGCCCAACCTCCGGTAGAAGTGCGCAGGGTAGGTTTAGACTCAACGGGTGTTTTAAGTTTTTTCGCAGCGCGCCACAAGGAGTAATTAGATGCTGCTGTGACATCGAGACCTTCCAGATAGTTCTTAAGAAAAGCAGATTTTTCAGATGCAAGCAACTCTTGGAGTTGTTTAGTGCATTCTCTAAGTCTGATTTTATGTTGGGGCGATCTGTGCTGTTGCCATTCCCTTCTAGCTCTTCTTTTTTCACATACGAGACGTTCAATGTCCGCAGAATAAATTCTATTAAACCCAGTCTGCGGATGGGAGGTAGTGGCATGTTTAGCAGCCTGTTTAATATTCTCGGTAAGATTGGCAATGTTAAGTTCAATATCATCGGGAGTTCTAAGCCTGATGTTTTCCGTACAATGACTACTGAGATATTTTTTGAACCCCAGCCAGTTAACACGATGTATCATCTTCACATATGGGTCAGGTAAGTCACTTCTTAGTGGGCTACAAATTGTAACGATCGTGGGAGAGTGATCGGAGGAGAGATCATGTGAAGCTTCAACATGAATTAAATCCCTAGGGATATTTTTCATGACCCCAAAATCTATAACATCCGGAATTTTTTGTATGTCAGTAGGCCAATAAGTAATAAGAAATGACATTCAAACCCATTTTTGAAATTGTGTTGAACAATGCTCGACCTCTAGGAGTAATAAGACGCGATCCCCAGAACGTATGTTTTGCATTGTAGTCCCCAGCTGCTACGAAACAAGGTCCAAGAGTTTTGTAAAAATCCTCGTATTGATCCTCAGTGAATGAAAATCTGGGAGGGGAGTAAACTGATGATATCACAAGATTTGAACAAAAATTTTCGATGCAAATATTTGTTGCTTGTAGATGGTCTTCACAAGTGTTCTCAAGAATATAGTGTTTGAGTCTTGACTTTATTAGAACTGCTGATCCTCCGCATGCTCTTCCTCTCGGGTCCTTTGTATCATATAAGGTGTAGCCACTCATTTTAAAAAGGCTTCTCGGAGTCAAATGAGTCTCAGATACCAACATTATATCAATATTTTTTACCGTGAGGAAGTGCTCAAGTTCATATTTGTGTTGGCGAATGCCGTTTGCGCTCCAGAAACATAACTTTAACATGTTCGTGGTTTGTTAACTAATGCTAAAAGCAGTGTGTTCTGCATTCGCAGCATTTCTTGCATCATGTCAGTCATATTTGTTGTAAAGTTGTTTATAGTTTGCACCACATTATCAATAGTAGTTTCAAGGCGACTAAAATTAAAGCTTGGGTTAGCATTTGTTCTATTATTTGGTGGCGACACTTTTTGCACTGGAATAGAGTTGATCTTCACAGCGTCAGCATACGATACATGTGAAGTGATTGGTTGGGCCATTAGGGGATGAGTAGCGGAGTACGTATTTCCTGCTTGCACTGGGGTTACTTTAGGCTTTTGACTCATAGCCTGTTTAACGAAAGAGTATACAGGACATCCCCTGTAGTTAGCAGTGTGATTACCTCCACAATTACTGCACTTTTTTTCCTTCTGGTCCTTCGACTTATTGCAAATAGCAGTATTGTGTAATTCACCGCACACAACACAAACAGTCGGTAATTTGCAGTAAGTTTTTGTGTGGCCATATTCTTGACAGTTATGGCACTGTACGGGTCTTGAGCGCTTGTGTGGTTCTTCAACTGTGATTTTCCGGTATAACAGATATTTTAAATTATAAATAGGATGTGTCTCATTTTTCTTCAGTTTAATATCATTTGGTTCCAGTTCAACGCGAAATAAGGGTTGGGGGATCTTCTCCCTGTTTATTATGTTAGAGACGTTCTTTACCTTAAATCCCTGGAGGGTGAGAGCATCTTTCATTTCCTCAGGAACAACATAAGAATCTATGCCTTTCAATACGATCTGTAGGCCTTTAGCACTCTTAAGCTGGAATGTGTAGAAACTTGTTTTATTTTTTTCGAATTCGTTAACCATTTTGCGGAAATCTTTTTCTTCGTATATTTGAATCTTTGTTTCATCAATATTACCACGTTTTATTGGAACAATGTGAAATGCCTTTTCACCAATGACCGAAATTATTTTTTTAATAAGGGTGTTTGAATTTTTTTCCCTCAAATAGATTGGTGGTGGTTTTGAGGTTTTATTCGAGGGTAAGTCGGGTTTGTCGGTGATATCTTGCAAAATTTTAAAACGGTTTAGACGGTTAGCTGAGTTGGCGTCGATATCCCTGGATATCTTAGGAACCGATGAGATTTTAGATGAATTTGGGCTTCGCTCGCGCTTTACTACTGTGAAATATCTGTCCATTCCGACAGGCACTTTAGGTTTCTCAATATTATTGTTTATAGTGATAACTGGGTTAAGTGATGAACACGAGCCCGGAGCGGATAATGGCGCTGATTTAAATAAAGAAGTACTAGGCAGCGGTAATGTTAGAGAATCACTACTTGGCATCGGAGAAAGCGAATTTGATCGCTCACGTAAAATTGGCTTTGCCGTTAGAAAAAGACTATCATCAATTTTTTTATTTTTATTGTTTGCATTAAGAGCTTCAGAACTCACAGTAAAAAAGGCATTTCTGCCGTTAGAACTCACTTCACAATTTTTTGTTTTTGAGGTACTCATGCAGAGTATTCCTCAGTCACTTTGTTTGTGTGTTTTTTTTTTTTTTGTTTTGTTTTTGTTTTTTCAGATTATATGAAAAATATTATTAGTGCAAATAAAGCAAATTTCAAAAAATAAGTACTTATTACAAGTCAGTACTTATTACGAATATTTTTTTTGTTTGTAATTTTTGTTTGTTTAGTATGTAAGAAAAAACTCCGCTAATACGTCCGTTCACTACGAAGGTTCAACAAGACTGTTACTACGTTTATACGCATGTCTTATTTGCAAATATAACTATTTGCAAATAACTAATTCACTGTTTATACGAGAAATTGCATACAGAACTTATGTTATTATTAGTGATGCCATGTGACGAAAATATGATTGTTTGGTAAGTAAAACACAAAAAACGTTCATGAAGTGGCAACGTCTTACTTTTTATTTGCAAATAGTGTCGTTATTCACGACTTGTTAAGTGAGTTAATAAGTTACAATAAAAAAGTTATACGGCAACATTCTTCTTTTTTTATTTGCAAATAAGACGTGCGTATAAACATAGTATGTCACATTTATTTATTCAACTACGGGACGTACAGCACCTCCGATGCCTCTTGTTATTACTAATGATTTCGTTGTTTTACATTTCTTGAAGCTTATAGATTTTGCATACAAAGAATTACGTATGTATGTATGTAACATATTTTTTGTCTTTTAAATTTATAAACTTGAGGCAAATTTTAGTCTTCAGTTTCTAACTCGTTTTTCCTTTAACCACATTTAATAACTTTATTATTTAACATTTATATTCTTTATTTGTTTCACTCACGGAAAATTGATTCTTCAATTGTCAAAATACATATTCATGGATTTGACGATACAACTTATTTTGACATCAAAACAACTTATTTTTCAAAGCGAATTGGTGCTAGTCTACCTGGTATGAACATGCCTGGGAAGGCTTGTACTTCAAATTATTTTTCCTTCCCGTTTGTCCGCTTTTTCCTAATTATACTTAGGTTTGCTAGACGGGCTTAATTCAGCTTGATTGTCAGGATTTTTCAAGGCTGGTCAAGATTCCAGCTAAAAAGGGACGTGTTTTTTGTGAGCTCCGCGTTCATATGTATATTTTTCTTGCAATAAAATGATTTATACGGGTATGTTCTAGAATCCGAATTCACTCGAAAGTGGATTACTTTAGCATTTTTGGTGTTCTGCAATTCACATCCCCATGTTTTTATTCGTTTTCAATTAGAGTAGTAAGGGTTGGGTGAAAGTAAAACGAATCATACTTTATTCTTATAAATGCTAACATTATTAAGAAAAATACAATTTTGGTTTTTAATCCGTTTTTTTTTAATTTTTAAGCTTAGGTCTTTTATTTTTTAAAAAAATTTAATTAAAAATAACAATCAATATTTCGATACTCATTGAGTATCATCTTCAGGACAATTCTCTTTTTATAAAAGTAGATATTAGGTCTGTTTCCCAGTAAAAACTCATTAAGCAAAGCATATGTACATATGTATGTATATTAAAAACATTTGGGAAATTACTCTCCCAAATTCTCCGAATAGAAATGAGTAAATTAACGCTTTACTCGTAAGAGTTTTTGAATTAAGGAGCCGCACTGCTTGATTGAGTATTGATGTTCAAAATTTAATAAAAATTATGCTTTTCATCGGAAACACGCTTTGTTCCCTTTTGTTTTCCGTAAAAATTCACAAAGAAGTACATTCGTATCATTTAAAATTCCTTCGTTTAAGAAGGCATTTACTGTAGCCAGGGTACAATATTCTGCACAGTTTAATGCGGACAAAATACCACAAGGCCCAAAGACCTTGACACTTAATATATAAAATAGTTTTTTTCCTCCAAAAACATATATATTTTTTATTTTTAAAATTAAAAATACTTGTGATTTCTTCGATGTAATGGAATTCTTGCAAAAAGTTGTTTTATTAACAGAAAAAAGCTTTCAAAAATTACAGGCCAAAATTTTATAAAACTTATTTGTATCTCAATTTCGTAAGTCATCTTTTCACCCTCTCATTAAAAAGTTTTAGAATACGTCAACACTTTCCAGTAACATACAGGTGCTTCTCTTGTTAAGCAATAGCACCTAGAGGTCTAACTGTTGTTAGCAGGAGAGTCACCGCCCTTAAGGTACCAACAGATGACATGTTTTTCACATTGTATGTGTCAAAATTTACACATGTAAACGGAAACATGTCGTGTGTTACCTTTAAAACATTTCTTGTGTAAAAAACATGACATGTTAAAAAACATGTGTATAGTTGGTAAAGAATAGATAACAATGGCAACACTGTTGTAAGTTAGTGAGGTGTAATTTGGGCTTTCCATTAAAAAAAAAAAAAAAAAAAAAGTTTTCACAAATTGTGATACGATGAATCAAAAAAATTCACGTATTCTATTTACAGTGAAAAAGGTTGTATAAATAGCTGAAATATACATCAACTGACACCACAGAAGTGGACCAAACACAAGAACGCTGATGATGAAAGTGTAGCGGCTTTCGAAAACAGCATGTTGTTCCGTTCTGCTAGTGTTTGTCAGAATGATTTACACATTTGATCTTTGGTGTAATTTGTTCTTTGATAACTATCACATGTAATTTGGGCTTATAAAATACGATTGAACTAAGTAGCCTATTTAAATTTAAATAAAAAAATCACAAACAGGAAAAATGTTCATAAATAAAGAGAAATCTTAAACCTAAAATATAAAAAAAAAATGACAGGACGAAGTTTTCTGGGCCTTCTCGAAGTAACGCAGAGAGCGGTACCGGGAAGGCAATCTCCCAGGAAGCGAGGAGAGAGTGTTTTAGTAGAAACACCACACAACGCAGCAGACGACGGTCAGAGCGAAGGCATTTCCAACCCTATTTCACCCGTAGGTAGCTCTGATCTGGACTGCCTCCTCGTAGTACAAACTGCTAACATCCAGGGGTAGCTGAGACTACTGTTAGATGGTGAAAAGACAGGCCACTCCAGCATTGTGCTTTGTCTGTGATGTTGAAGTTATTCGGATTTGCTAATAACCACAAGACTTACTTTAAAATCTCTTAAATCAAAGTTTGAAGAAAACTAGTTTTACGAGGAAGGCAATATGGTACCTAATATATTTGTTCACCATTTCTATGCGCTACTGAACTCTCCACGTTCGTCTTTTCACAATTAAATCGTAGAAGGCAGAAAAATATATTCGTACCACTTGGCAATTGATTCGGATAGCATTTCCAGTCACTATGTGCTGTTTGAAACAAACTATAACATCTGATATTACCCCTAGTAGAAAAAAGAGTAGTTTATACTGATAGAGTAACTAAACTGTACACTGCATGCATGTCAGGGTTCTGCATTTGGAATTATTCGACACAAAAGCACAAACTGTTGTAATAAACGGTTCTTGCTCCTCTCAATTCCTTATCCACAAACATTTGCCAGCAAAGCGATATACCTATTACTTCCCCATCGAGAAGTTAACTTGTCAAGTCACCAGAGTACCTTCATTCTTAATATCTAATGTTAGAACCTTCTTACCATCTCCTGCCGAGAAGAATGGCACCGAAAATTGTGACCACCACTAATCGTATAGTATCAGCAGTCCGTAAATTTCGAATCTTTTGCTCTCTGAATTTTTTTTAAATGTATCAGTCACACGGAGAGGATGGATCATTTTAGGGCCTCTTGTTCTTCGATACAATATCACTTGTTCGCCGTTTCAATCTGATAGAAATATTCTATGATAAATTGCAGCGTTTATTGTTTTTTTTTTCTCTTCTACAGGGCATAATTTTAAAGTCTACTTTAGCAAAATATCTGGAATACCATTAATTCCAGGGTAATTTCGCCTTGGAAGCCCATAACTGTGTGTGGTGAGGTATTGAGGTATATAAGACATAATATCACCCAAAATTGATTAATGCAGATTATTTTTAATGCACCGCAATTATAAAAGAACACAAATAAAATGGAGTTAATTTAAGCACAATAAGGCGAAGGCCCCGAAATGGCGGAGCACTATATAATATTGGTTCCTGTAGTATGTTTATCATATGAAAGGGATTTCTTAAATTCTAACTCTAAATAAAAATTAAAAAAAATTAAATTAATTCAGGTAGCATAAGAGAATGCGCGTCAATAATATTAAGACTTCATTTAAAAGTAACATCATATGAAAAAATTTAGTACTTTGTTAGATAAACCTTTTTATATTAAATTCACTGAGAGGATTTGGAATTTAATTCCAATTTTCTTGAAGCCTCGACTTCAACTCAGATACTGATGTTATTTGCTGCTGATGGACACGACGGTCTAACTCATCCAAAAAATTATCAATCGGATTGATGTCTAGATTGAGCAGGTGGTTGGAGAACCTTAGGGCGATAATAAAGTTTCTATTAAACACGACTTATGTTTTGAGTCATTATCACACGTCTCTAAAACGCCCACTTTACCAGCACTCTTTTTGACGGAGAATGTTCAAATGTGACTCCTTATTCATAAATCCATCAATAAAAAATAATTTTTTAACCCCTTTTAGCTCCCATGAAACTCCACACCATAACATGAAAATTTCCACGTGTTTTTGACAGTCCAAGAAGTAGGGTTAATACACCTTTATCAATAAATAGCGGTTGCAGGGTTTTAATTTTTATCAGCTGTTGTATTAAAATTTTCATCAAATAGAAACAATTTTGGCAAAAATGAAATGTGAAATTGTGGTTTTAGAATTATTTAAGGAATTCATTGCGCTTGTATACATAATATTTTGGCCCTAATAAAAGCTGCAAAAGAGTAGTATTTTTGCAGCTTCAATAAGATTCTCCTCCATTGTAATTGATCAAAAAATAATAAAAGCAACAGATGTGGCACTCAGTACATAAAAGTAATCGAAAATTTTTTAAAGCAAAAAAGGGAAAATTAAATCCACCACACAATTTTTTTCATCGATGTCATTAAAAATAAAATAGAATTTGTCATCCTTGGCTATCGAAAACAGCTGACATTATTTCATAATGCATGAGACGCATACAAATGTAAAAAGTAAGCCTACTTTATGCGTTCTATTCTATTCTAATTTTTTGACACATGCATAAAAGGCAACAATGCACAGAACGGATTGTATGGACTTTCAGTTTAACACCGAACGCTTTAATACACATTAATACATATATAAGTATGTATTTAATACTCGGGAAATTTCACCCAAACTAATCATTTGAGAAATTGGAGTTCAAGCTGCTTTTTGCAGCTTTAACCGGTCATATATCGATATTTCAAAAACTAATAAATACAATTTGAGAAATCAATCCGAAGATATATATTTTAATCAAAGAAAAGATCACATGAGTCAATCATGCAAATAGTTAATTTAGGAGAAAGCACTGTGCGTTAGTAATCTAAACTTAATTGCAAAAAATCAAATGTTTTCTTTGATAATTATTTTTTGTAATAGAAATCACTTGACTATAAATGTTTTCAAAACTAATTTTTTTTAGATAAACATGGTTGATGACCGTGGGACACGTTGGGTACACAAATATCCGGGAGTTCCTAAAGTTCAGGGCAAAATACCATGTCCATCGAAATTTGACGCCACTTTTTTTGGAGTTCATCAAGGTCAAGCAGATCAAATGGATGTTCAGATGCGTATTATAATTGAAGAAGCATACAAAGCCGTAATGGATGCCGGAGTTAATCCATCAAGTCTGCGTAATTCCAATACGGGTGTTTATATAGGAGCTTGTGCATCTGAAGCTGATATTTATCTCATGTACTGCGAAAATTCATCCAATGGATTCGGTTTATTAGGGTAAGTTTGCACAAATACAAAAACTTTAACTTTAGACTGTATTGCAACTTGCACATAGGAAACTGAATAGTACGTGTATGATCCCACATGGCCATGTGACCTTAAAATCTAAAATGCGTTGTGTGAATTGTTTCGAAGTTTGTATCTCTTGTGAATAATATTGAATGAATTCTCCCTACGGTTCGACTTCGGAAAAAAACAGCATCTATTAAAATTATTTGGTATATTACAGAATTTTTCAAAAGCATAAGAAGTTGAATGCTTTTCACACATAATCGCTGAAGTCAACTGTTAAGTTAGTATTAGCGGGCAGAAAATGAGGCCATGGATACAGTTTCATTCACAACGTTTTGGTTACTTGCAACAAAATGTTATTGACTTTTTCTACAAGGCGTCGATGTGTACTTTTTAACACATCAGCTACTATCTCAGGGAATAGGAAATATAATTAAATAATTTTATTATTAGTATTTCTTTCTTTTGCAATTGCTTGAATTATTGATAACCTAAAAACGCAGAAAAGAAGTCTTAAATCTATGAACTATTACCTTAGTTATGAAATAAATAAATAATAAGTTATGAAATAAACATTAACATAAAAGTTAATTGCCTACACCTGCAGAGTTAATAAAAAATTTTTAAATAAATCTTACAACTAATTTGAAACGATTTTCCGTCATCCCACGTCAAATTTGGTTTATGAACAGACCGGTTTCGGCTTTGTGCCATCTTCAGTGTTCTCGAATACTAAATCCTTACAACTAAACTTAAATAAAATATAATAACAATAATAACAAAAGAGTAGTAACAACCTCTCGGCAAAATGAATCATTAAGTGAAGGGCTCAATTAGGTAAAGCGACAATATCCTTCTCATACATTTAGCTATTTCTTCTATTTAACGATTTAAAATTTTTCGATACGATGGCCCTTGAAAATTTCCATTATTTCCATTGGTGATCTTAAAATGCTAAACTATATTGGAAATGCCTACAGAAGCATTGGAAGATTTTACTTTTTATCGGTAAAAATTAATATTAATAAGTCTGCCAAACCTGACTTAATCCCTTTCGCTTTCGCCCAGCTGTACGAAACATGATATCCGTAAAAACGAATTCAATACCATTCAGTGCTAGCCTTAAATTTTTAAACTCTGGATCCACAGTATTTTTACAGTTTCCAAAAGCATTTTGTACATAAATTGCATTCTCAATTAGAGTAAAAGTCATCAGCATTTCTGAGGTGTGATGAAACATGTTAGAGTGCAACGAGTGAAGACTAATCATGTGCAAAAAGAATCGAGTTATCAGCAAAATGTATACCTGTAGAGTTATTAAATTCATAAGGAAAGTCGTTTATAAAAATGTTGTAAAAATTAGCTGCCAGCACAGAGCCTTGTGGAACACCACAAGAAACTTCATTCTGATATTCAATCTGTACTTGGAATTTTCAGTCATCGAAAAGCTTTAAAAAAGTTTCATCATAGAAGGATAGATTTTTTTTATTGTTTTATGTAAAATACCGTCATGACATGCTTTGACCGTTTGCCCTTTTCAACGTGAAGAGTTACACCTACAGTGCATCGACATTTCCTTAAATTCCGAATGATATCCGAACGAAATTTTGAAAGAGCTTACACCGTGGAGTTACCCATTTTCTTACATTCGGAAACATTTGATTGAGCAAATAACACCCCATTTCCAATTGAAACTACTTCCTTGTCAGTCCGTAATAATCTCTTCAGAGTAATGTCATCGTCATCATCAAGCTCTTCTTGGTTTTCAACAAAAATTTTATTCTACCGTTTTGCCAATATCTTAACTGAGTCGAAGAATTGTGTAATTATTGTCACAGCATCATGCAAATTTATTATTATTATTATTTTTAAGTCAGTATATATTCTTGATCATTTCTGTGTTATCTAAAAATACTTTTTCGAAAACTTTTATATGAATTTCACAAACTGCAAAAAATAAGTCGAATGTAGCAAACAAATTTCCAAAGTCAGATTCTGTTTCATAATTTTTTGCATGAACAAACATTTTTGAAGCTTATGACGAAATCTGCTCTGGTTTAATTATATAAATACGACATTTAACGCAAGATATTCCCTGAGCTATGTAACCAACAAAATAAAATATTTCTAAAAACAGAAAATTTATACTCTATTCATAAGTATATATCGTGAAAAGCGACTTAGTGGAGCTTATTGGTCTAGTTGAGCAGATCGTTCTGACATTTTCAAAAATTTCCATACACCTTCAAAATCGGAAGTCATCCATGATAATAATGTTTTTTTTCAGATATACATATACATTTTGGTTTCTACGCCGATTTTTAATTTTTTTAAAAGATGTCGAATGATTTTGTATACATACATACATATTTAAAGCATTTTACTCTGACTTAAATTTCCTGGAAATATTTTCTCAAGAATATATTTCCTGGAAATATTTTCTCAAGAAAATTTTAGGATATTTTTCGGTTTTTTTTTCAAAATTTTCGAATAAATTTTTGCAATACTTTGAAAACTTTTTTGTTTTAAATTTTCTTACAATAAATTCTAAATTATTAAAGTTTTACATTGAAATTTAAAAAAGTGTAACGTCCACTTTTGTTAATAAACACTTGATTATTTGTCAAAAAAGACCATTACATATACATATGTATATTATGTATTAATAGGGCATTAATGTTTTTAGAAAAATTATTTAGACACGATTGTGTACAAATATGCAGATGTAAGGCAATTTTAGTTTCGGTGCGAATTGATAAAACTGCAATTGTACAACAATAAAACACTTATTGTTACCCTACAATTAAGGTGAATTGACCCATTCGTTTTGAACGTTCCGAACGCTTTTTTTATATGTAGTTTGAAGTCTCTACTTTTTTTTGAGAGAGAGAAAGAGAGTAAATTTATTGCGGAACAATTTTTGCTTGAATTGGTTTTTACTCTCTTTCTCTCTCTCTCTCTCTCAAGAATAGAGACTACATATAAAAAAAGCGTTCGGAACGTTAAAAACGAATGGGTGAATTCACCTTTAAACAGTTGGTAGGAATGGTTTTTCTGCAACTTATTTCCACATAATCTGTATGGAAACAAGATTTCTTTATTTTTGATTAACATTTAAAAATAAATCTTGGAATAATTTATTGTCTTCTCTGGATAAAGCTTCTCCAATCTTTTGGAATATAACAAAGGTCTTAAGAAAAAAGTCAAGAAACATTCCAATATTAAAATTGAACGATTCTCGTTTTACTACGAATCAAGAAAAGTGTGAAGTTCTAGCACAAACTTTTTTGTCAAATCATTCTCTTTCTTCTGAACTTGGAGACAAAATAACACATAATTTCCTCCCTGGTCTTTTATAAAATTTCTACTCAAAGCATCAGCAACCGTGTTGTCCTTTCCTTTAATGTGAGTTATATCGATGTCATATTCATTTAGCATGATTTTCCACCTCTGCAATTTCATGTTTGTTTCTTTGATATTGTGCATCCAAACCAGCGTTGCCAAATGTGCAGATTTATCTGTTTTTTCAGTTTTTTAAGGTACGAAACAGGCTTGCAGATTTTTACTGTAAAAAACAGTTTTTTTAACCAATGCAGTTTTTATTATTCGTATTGCAAAGTATTCTTCACAAGTACGACAGCATGATACACGCTACTAATTGTATACTTGTACGATTTGTAGTAACGTCTATACTCAGCATTATAAATTGTACTGCCTTTTAAAAGCAACAACGTGTTGTATTTTTTCTTATTCCTTTTTTTGCAAGTGATATTCTATTTTTTAAATTTAAAGTTTTCATTGCATTGTTTGAATTGTTTGCGAGTATTGTGCCAATTTTTCTAAAAAATGGATAAATATCTAACAAAAACAGTAAGTTTGCTACTAAATAATTTTTGTTAATTCAAATAATTAATTATTTTGAATTTTACCAGATTCTTACCAAGATAATAATAATGCAGTGCCAGCTACACAGCTTTCGAGTTCAAGAAAAAGAAAACTAGGCGATTACAATAAATCGTGGGAAGAAAATGTTTTATTAAAACCGTGGCTAAAAAGAAGTGAAAGCAATTTAGCTTTTCCTAAACTTTGTAATTGCGAGTTAAGAGCGATGGCCGGAATTACAGATTTAAAAGCTCACGCAAAAACATCAAAACACATTGAAAATGCGAAGGCAATTGAACTGCACGCAGGATCTAGTGCAGTGTTTACTTAGTTAGCTTTGTTTTGAAGGTGCAGGTTTTTTTTCGTAAAAAACAGATTTTTTTTTGGTAATTGTCAGTTTTTGTAAAAAAAATTATGGCAACATTGATCCAAACTAAAGGCCTATTGTCGGTTTGGATTTGAAATTTAAGACCGTGTAAATAAGTGCGAAAATGCTTTACTGATAATACGACAGCTAGTGCCTCCTTCTCAATAGCAGAATAACAAATTTCGTGATCTGACAATGTGCTTGATTCATAACAAATTGGGTGACCATTTTGGCTTAATACTGGCCCTATGGCAAATTGAGAAGCATCAGTCGTAAAGACGAATATTTTGTTAAAAATGGGTTATTTATTAATAAAGGAATAATGTGTATTTTTTACGACAAAGATGATCTTTTTCTAAAATTTCAAAATGTTTATGTTACTTTTTTCCATAATAGAAGTCTGACTTTATACCGATCTAATATTAAGTTAATAGAAGTTACTGATAAGAACGATATGTTGACAATAATAGAAAACGAACATCAGTGAAATAACCATAGGGGAATACAGGAAGTATATTTAGAACTCAAAAAAATATTTTTGTCCCAAACTTTATAAAATGATAACGATATTAATTAATAATTGCAGGATATGTAATATTACTAAACATGACAGAAATCCTATAAAAGTTCCTTAACAAATTTCTGAAAGTCCTTCCCATTTCAACGATATAATACACATAGATATTTGGTTTCCCTGCAGGAATATGATGTACTTAACTACAATAGACAAATTTTTTAAATATGCAACATTTCATAAACTGAATGACAGGAATTGGGTTGCAATTTTGGCAGCTTTGAAAGAAAGAATTTTATTTTTAGGCAAAATGAATAAACTTGTATTTGACAATGACCGTTGTATTAAACAGCGCTATTAAACTATTCCTGAAGGAGCAACACATTGAGACACAGGTAACGACGCCCTATCTTAAAACAGGATATTTTGACATTGAACGCCTACATGGCACTTTCAATGAACACCTAAGAATATTAGAAGCTGACAAAAATCTCGAAGATTTAGAAGGAAAACTTTTCAAAATTTTTACTACTTACAATAGAACTATACATTCAACTACGAAACCAAGACCAATTGATTTTATAATTAAAAATTTTTGCAAGGAAGATATAGATAACTTGAGTAAGGCATATGGGCGGTGTAAAATTAAAAAATAAATAAATTAAGTAAAGAGATAAATTGTGAATCAGAGCAATTGGAAAATGTTGTAATCAACAGACAAATTGCAAAAGCTAAGTTTAAGTATAAGAAGCTTGATAGCCATGATCGCCAAGGCAATTATGTTGTCGATACTTCCAATAAACGAAAAGTTTAATATTTTAAAAGCCAGTGGAAAAGGAAATACAGGTTCACCAATGAGAATTCAATTTGACCTTTTTTCATTACCCAAAAAAAAATTCATTCTATTATTAAATATAAATGTACTATTTTCGTTATGTTACTTACAATTCTTTCATACTCATCTCTAATATTATTTGATACTTTTACACATACTTACATACATTTGTAATTGCATTCTCTCTTAGACTTAATTAAGTTGTTCTTAGCTTTTAAGTTTTAGTTTGTACTTAGACAATGAATAATAAAGTTAATTTTTATACAAATAAAAGGACAAACTCCCTCATCATCATTATATGCTAAAATATTAATTTTTAGTTCGTTATTTATAACTAAGACAAGGATAAATTCTTGAACTCTTGTGTATAAAATAATAAAAACTATAAATACATATGTAAACATTATAAAAATAAAAACAATCAAAACAATCATATTAGTTGTATACCTTCGGCGGCATAAATCTGCGTACAAACTATTTTATATATTTAAACATGATATTTTAGTGGGAAATTGGTTTTAATATTGCTGATGGTAAAATTGTTATACATTTATGGAAACAAGGAAAAACTTTGCGTGAAATCGGCCAAGTACTTGAAAGCATTCAGAGAGTGATAAATAATTTTAAAAACATTGGAGTTTTAGTTTCAAAGCCTCGTTCTGGTTGTCCACCAAAATTAACTGAGTGCCAAGGAAGAGTTGTAGTGCAATCGGTGAATAAAAGCCCCAAATTACTAACATCAAAAATTGCTGAAAATATACTTATGTACATACATATGTATGTACATACATATGTAAGTATGTACTCAATTTAGAAAACCTGTGTCCAAAGACACTGCGCAGAATTTTTAAAAAGGCCAACTACAGAAACAATGTAGCACGAAAAAAGCCGGTAGTATCGTTCGTCAATAGACAAAAACGAATTGCTTTTGCTAATAAACACATAAAAAAGCCTCCAGAGTTCGAGAAGAAAGTTCTGTTTACGGATGAAAGCAAGTACTGCATCTTTGGCATAAAAGGCCGTCAGCTTGAATTGAATTCTTATAAGTTTTGCTAATTTTGAATTATGCATCTTACAACGCAGTTGTTTTCTTAAATACTTATATAAGAGTTTTATATAAAAAATTTCAAATAAATACAGTTTATTTTAATATCCAAAACTAGCGTATACTTTTAATTTTCTTTATTGTACGCAGACTTATTTATTGATTTATTATTTGTTATAAAATGTGTAAAGAGGAAATACATATGTTGTATATTAAATGCAAAACCAAAAGTGTTTCATTAAATTTTAAAATCAATTAAGAAAATAAATAAAATAAATATATGCAAATATAATAGTTTACGGTGGACAGTTTCTTTTGACGCTCACAGTATACATATGTATATTACATACAAACATAAGTATGTAAGTTAACACACAAATTAATTAATTTACTTTTTTAAACTTACACTATGGAATTGACACAAAAAATTATAAATTTACTTTTAAGCTATTGACACAAAAATTTATAAATTCACTTTTTATTTAATTTTGCAGACTTGCAATTTTATTTTGTTATTTTTTATTTACATTAATTTTGCACTAAATAAATAAAATTAAAACTCACTTAAATTCTACAAATATTGCAAGTTCTTTTGTTATTTAAGTACGTTTACCAAAATTTGGCAATAATTGCAAGGTCAGCGTCTGCAATTAATGCCAATTTAATATTAAAATTAATAAGAATTAAACGCCACATTTTTTATTGTGTCACTTTTGTCGATATAAACAGAGAAATTTTGTAAAGTAGTTAAGTTAATTTTTATACTGAATAAAGAACGGTCATCGTGACCAGAAAAAAATATGTATATTTTTTTGGTCTTCTTACTGCGCGTAGTAATAAGTTGTATATGACAAAACTGCACACATATTCTAAAATTTACGTACTCCCACCCAAGGTGTATTTCTACAGGTCATCGCATGAGAGTAGCTGCCAGTTTTTAAATATTTACATTTATATGTGTGTTTACTTCTCTCTTTCTATCTTTACATTTCTTTTGTATTTACCCACACTTTTAAGCACTATTGTGTTTTTTTCTGGCACGTTTTTCTTTATTTTCAACGCAGCTGATTTTGACAGCAGAAAACTCTATTAGACAAACAAATTTTTGTAATATGAGCTGCCTTTTTTAAAGTCGTAAAAGTCCACTTTAAAAAAAACTAAGTTCACGGTAATTTTTATTGAGCTATAGACACCTTCTCTCCATAGTTACAATCACAATTTCAATAGAGTTCTATTTTGACATAAAATAAGCAAAAACAGTTTTGCTGTACTATCGTACAAATATTTATTTTGAAAGTAGAATAAGTCGATTCCTAATAATTATAAAAAAAATTCTCTAATTGCGATGATAACATACATAAATGTTATTGACCACAAATTTTTACTGTTGGTCATTCATTTTTTCCAAAACGACAGTGATTTTGCAGTTGTGGAAACAGCATTAAAGAAAGAGGATCAGTTATACACTTAAATTTTTTTTCCACTAATTTTTTTATTGTATCTTCATTAAACTGAACTAACAATAAGTATTCAAATCTTAAATATAAATATAATAATTAGGCCCAACCAGTGTCGGACATAAACTTAGTGATAGTAATTAAAAATAAATAAATGTCGTATTAAGTACAAAAATATTTTCAAAAAATTTCATCTGGAGTGTTGCGTACTAAAGCCGTAGTATCCCTCTTTTTTAAGCGGATGTGTCCAGGAAAGTTCAAGATATTACGAGCAAGGGGATTAGGATGGGACTCGAGTTTTGTTAAATATTTGCCTGCATATTTTGCAATTTCAGCGGTCACAAGTGGCATATTTAAATCACGATGTAAAATTGAATTTTTCATGTACCATGGAGCCGATGTTATTAACCTTAAAATTTTGTTTTGCATTCGTTGGATTCTCTCTACATTGGAAGCTGAAGCAGTGCCCCATAGCTGAATTCCGTAACACCATATGGGTTTCAAAAGCGACTTGTATATTAAAAGATTACAATCTAGACTGAGGGTAGAATTTCTACCAATTAGCCAATGTATCTGAGTCAATTTGAGTTTTATTTGTGTCAGCTTAGAGTCAATGTGGTTTTTCCATGTGAGGCGTCGGTCGAGGTGTATACCAAGATATTTCACCTGTGAATGTTGAGGAACAACTTGATTGTTGATTCGAATGGGGGAACAAGTATCTCTTCGTAGGGTAAATGTGACATGAACACACTTTTGTTCATTTACTTTTATTCTCCATAAGTTCAACCACAGCTCCAACAAGTTAATATGTTCCTGAAGATATCGGGATGCCTCGTGAGGGTTTTCATGCATACTAAGGTAGGCTGTATCATCGGCAAATGTAGAAGTGAAGATATTACTGCTCAGAGGCATATCACAGGTAAAAATCAAGTACAAAACTGGCCCCAGTATACTCCCCTGTGGCACCCCAGATGAGATAGTTTCGGGCACACTCGTGAAGTCTCCTTCCACGACAGTGAACTTCCGGGCAAGAATGTAACTTTCCAATAGATTCACAATGTTCATTGGTAGATATCTCCTCAATTTCAAAATCAGGCCCTCATGCCACACTTTATCAAATGCTTGAGAAACATCAATAAAGAGGGAAGAACAATACTTCTTTTCCTCAAATGTTCTTCTTATGAAATGAACCAATCTATGAGTTTGTTCAATGGTGCTATGCTGACTTCTAAACCCAAATTGATGGTCCGGTATGCACCCATTATCAGTTAGAATTGGGGACAATTTTGTCATGAGCAGTTTTTCGAAGAGCTTTGAAATTGTTGACAGTAAACTTATTGGCCTATATGACTCAGCATTGGTAAGATCTTTGCCCGCCTTTGGAATCATTTTGACCATGGCAAGTTTCCAGCTGTGTGGATAATACTCCAGTCGTAAAATGCTATTAAAAATAAACTCCAGGATTCTAATAGCAATACGAGGCAACTTCATCAGCATCTTGTTACTAATTCCATCAATACCCGGGGCCTTCTTTGGGTTGGTTTCAGCAATTAGTTTATTTACATCACGCATCTTAAACTTTATGGGTCGAGGGGGTAGAGCAACTACACTCGGCAAATCAACAGCACCACTACATGTGTTTGGGGTAAATACGTATTTTAAATGCCCAGCAAATATGTTACCTTTTTCAGTATTAGTTCTTGCCCAACCTCCGGTAAAAGAGCGCAGGGGTGGTTTAGACTCAACGGGTGTTTTAAGTTTTTTCGCAGCGCGCCACAAGGAGTAATTAGATGCTGCTGTGACATCGAGACCTTCCAGATAGTTCTTAAGAAAAGCAGATTTTTCAGATGCAAGCAACTCTTGGAGTTGTTTAGTGCATTCTCTAAGTCTGATTTTATGTTGGGGTGATCTGTGCTGTTTATTTATTTATTTACAGCTACATTATATTTACAGCTGACATTACAAAAATAATACATAAGTGACTAGGTTAAAAACAATTATAAGTAAAAACATTGGAATTTAAATAATTTAAAAGCTTTCTATTAATAATATTAACATTATCCGATAAATCAATGAGATCATAATATTTATTAAAATCCGAGCAAATTCTACGAAATGGATCGAAATTCATGAAATTTGATCTGTGAAATCTAAGATATAAGGGTTCATAAGATCTAAGTTGCCTATTTGGAATATTGATGTTTATTTGGTCGAGAAGAAAAATACAATCCGTTTTGCCTTGAAATAATTTTAAAAAGAATACAATGTTAGATGCAATTCTTCGGCTTTTTAATGTAGGGAGTTTTATGAGTGCCAAACGATCACGATATGGCGGCAGATTCACAGCTGGATTCCATTGAAGACATCGAAGACAAAATAAAAGGAATTGTTTCTGGACTGATTCTATCATTTTAACATATAAATTGTACTGAGGATCCCAAATAACAGAGCCATATTCAAGAATGGGTCTTACTAAAGATGTGAAGAGATTTTTTGTAACGTAAGGATCGTTAAACTCTTTTGCCCATCGTTTTACGAAAAATAAAACACTATTAGCCTTGTTAACAGCATATGTGACATGTGTGTTAAAATTAAGTTTTTTGTCGAAGTAAATTCCAAGGTCTAAAATTGAGTCAAGAGCTATTAGTTCATTGCCATTTATAAAATATTTGGTCGAAAATGGTGAATATCTAGTGAAAGTCATTAATTTGCATTTATTAATATTTAATTCCATAAGGTTTACGGTACACCAATTAAAAAAGTTATTTAAATCCTTCTGAAGGTGAATGGCATCATCGATTTTAGCAATATTTGAGAAGAGTTTGACATCATCAGCATACATTAGAATATTACCGAATTCAATGGCTTTTGGAAGATCATTTATAAAAATCAAAAATAAGAGAGGCCCAAGATGGCTACCCTGAGGAACACCAGAAGTTACTTCAAAATAATTTGATCTGGAGTTATTGTAAATAACACATTGTTTGCGCCCTTTTAAATATGATTTTATCCAGTGTAGGAAGTTCCCGGTAAATCCGATAGCATGAAGCTTCTCAATCAATAGGTCATGGTTTACCTTATCAAAAGCCTTACTGAGATCTGTATAAATAACATCTGTTTGCTGGCTATTATAAAAGCTTGCGTTGATATATGACGTCAATTCCAATAAGTTTGTAGTTGTAGATCTACCACGCCAAAATCCATGCTGTTTTGGAGATATAATTGATGAAATTTCATGCTTGAGTGTATCCGTTATAATTTTCTCGAACAACTTAGGGATAGCATTTAATTTTACTATGGCTCTATAGTTTGTAGCATTATTACGACTACCAGATTTATAAAGAGGGATGATAAATGATTCCTTCCAGCAGCTAGGAAATAAACCAAACTTCAACGAAATATTAAATAAATACGTTAATGGGATAACCAATGACTCAGCACAATTTTTTAAAATGCTGCTCGGAATACCATCAGGTCCAGGTTTGCAAGAGCTTTTTAATGATTTAAGATTTGATAAGACAGTTGAGACATCTAAGGAGGAAATATACATAGAAGTTGCAGTAGGAATTTCGTAAGGATACGATGAATTGTCAACAGTATTTGTAGAGAACGTAGAAGCGAATAACTCAGCGAAAATATTAGCGATATCAGCGTCATTCGAGTATGTAGTACCATTGAATTTCATAGTTGTCGGGTATGATGACACTTTCCTTTTTGAATTAACAAAGTTGAAAAATAATTTGGTGTTGTTTTTGATGTTATATTTAATTTTACTAACATAGAAATCGTAACATTTTTTACTTTCAATATTAAAGTGACTGCTTGCTATTAAGTAATTGCTTCGATCTAATGAACTTTTACTCAATTTAAACTTTTTATGGAGTCTGTTACGTTTATTTTTCAACCATGCCAATGTATTAGTAAACCAGGGAGGACGATTGGTTATAACCTTTTTTATCACCGGAGTACTGGCAGAAACACAGCTATTAAGCACTGAGTAAAACTTTTGAAGGAGTAGCTCAAAATCACTTCCGTCATTTCTATACGTAAGTATTTCTAACCAATTTATATTAGAGAGCAAATGATTTAAATATGTAAAATTCGTACGTTTAAAACATAGACGCTCAGTTATATTATGTATTGTTTTCATCTTCGGGAAAGGTGTAGAGATAAGAAGTGTAGGATGATGACGATCCTCTGGGATGCATAGCGGGATGGTCCTACTCACATCAAATAAGGAGGGATTATTTACAAAAATCAAGTCAAGTAATCTGTTATTTGTATTGTGAACACTGTTTATCTGGAAAACATTAATATCAGCAAGGCACATAAGAAAATCGTGTGTCCAATCATGCGGTGTAATCGGAATCAAAAATTCTGTGTCTTCGGAAGAAATCCAAGATGCTGTTGGAATATTAAAATCACCCAGTACCATCAAGTAATCTGCAGGTTTTAGTTTATTTGCAACAGATTTGATAACCTTAGCATGCGTTTGATAAATTTGTGGATCAGAATTAGGAGGAATGTAAGAGCAAGCAATATAGAGAGATATGTTTAAAATTTGAGCAGCCACGACAACAATCTCTATATTCAGGGAATTTTCAATTATTACTTCCTCAGCTGGATATAAGCTAGAAACAGCAATCAGTACTCCACCTCCTTGTTTGCAAATTCGATCACGTCTAAAAATTTGATACTTATCACACATAATTTCGGCATTGTAGGTGTTATTATTCAGCCACGTCTCAGTTAGAGCAGCAATATGAAATTCAGTATGAAAACTATTGAGAAAAGTATTGGTAAGCTTGGTATTCATCCCATTAACATTCTGGTATACTATACTGAGGCTAGAAGACAAACTTAGTTTTTTGGCTTTTGAGGAGGAATACGTTGACAGATTTGTTCTCAAGGTAGATGAACTTAGTTTTTTGACACATTAGGTTGAAGTTGAGGGATTACACCAACATTTTGTGACCTATTTCGATACACGTATTCACGAACTAGAGTATGAACTGGCCAGAAATTTGGTTGAATTAAAATTTTGTATATATCAGCCGAAACCGTAATTTTGAATGAAGATATAGATCTAGGTTCAGAAAAATTGAATTTTTGTATAGAAATGTCCGGTTCGTTTCCAATTTTCTTTTTAACATAGTAAATAATAGAATCAGGTGATGTGTCACTTGCAAGACGAGAAATGAAAATCGATTTTCTTGGCTCCACTGCTTGAAGCGAAGCATAAACAGTTGCTTCAGGATCCAGTTGTAAGGCAGGGCCACTAGAACACTGATCATTTTTGGGAGCAGTGTTAACAACAGCTTCAGCATAGCTTTGAGAATCATCACTAATTTCTATATTTATTGAAGGATATGAATCAGAAACTTTAGTCGCAGATGTTGTCGGATTGCACTCGGAATATGGTTGTTCATCACATTTCTCCTTATATTCGTTAGTTGGATTAACTTTTTTATTTAAATCTTCTTTTGTTTTTACTACGTCCTGTTTTTCTTTCGGTTTAATAATTAGCGGGTTTTGTTTATTTTGGTCTGGCATCACAATATTATTTTTTAACGCATCAGAAAATGATAGTTTACTTGTTTTCGCGCTTGTTTCCTTTATTGTTTGTTTTATTTCATTGCACATTTCTTTGTTTTTTTCTTCAATTGTATTGCACATTTCTTTATTTTTATGTTGTTGTTCATCTATTGTTTTGTATAAATTTTTAATTTCTTTCACATTTAAATTACAGTATTTTTGCGCTTCATCTAATTTTTTTAATCTCTCATCATACCTTTTCTCAATAGCCTCAAGAAGTTTTTTAATTTCTTTTTCGTTTTGCTTTAAAGTTTCCTTAAATTCTCCCTTGTATGCAGCTAAATTTTCTTTGTTTTTTTCTAACATTTTCTTCTGTTGCCATTCCCTTCTAGCTCTTCTTTTTTCACATACGAGACGTTCAATATCCGCAGAATAAATTCTATTAAACCCAGTCTGCGGATATGAGGTAGTAGCATGTTTAGCAGCCTGTTTAATATTTTCGGTAAGATTGACAATGTTAAGTTCAATATCATCGGGAGTTCTTAGTTTGATGTTTTCTGTACAGTGACTACTGAGATATTTTTTGAACCCCAGCCAATTAACACGATTTATTATCTTCACATATGGGTGAGGTAAGTCACTTCTTGGTGGGCTACAAATTGTAACGATCGTGGGGGAGTGATCAGAGAAGAGATCATGAGAAGCTTCAACATGAATTAGATCCCTAGATATATTTTTCATGACGCCAAAGTCTATAACATCCGGAATTTTATGTATGTTAGTAGGCCAGTAAGTGGGCTCCCCGCTCGAAATTACGTCCAAGCCCATTTTTAAAATTGTGTTGAACAACGCTTGACCTCTACGTGTAATAAGACGCGATCCCCAGAACGTATGTTTCCCATTGTAGTCACCAGCTGCTACGAAACAAGGGCCAAGAGTTCTGTAAAAATCCTCATATTGATCCTCAGTGATTGAAAATCTGGGAAGGGAGTAAACTGATGATATCACAAAATTTGAACAAAAATTTTCGATGCAAATATTTGTTGCTTGTAAATGGTCTTCACAAATGTTCTCAAGAACATAGTGTTTGAGTCTTGACTTTATTAGAACTGCTGATCCTCCGCATGCTCTTCCTCTCGGGTCCTTTGTATCATAAAAGGTGTAGCCACTCATTTTAAAAAGGTTTCTGGAAGTCAAATGAGTCTCAGATACCAACATTATATCAATATTTTTTGCCGTGAGGAAGTGCTCAAGTTCATTTTTATGTTGGCGAATGCCGTTTGCGTTCCAGAAACATACTTTTAACGTGTTCATGGCTTGTTAACTAATGCTTGAAGCAGTGTGTTCTGCATTCGCAGCATTTTTCCATCATGCTAGTCATATTTGTTGTAAAGTTGTTTATAGTTTGCACCAAATTGTCAATAGTAGCTTCAAGGCGACTGAAATTAAAGCTTGGGTTTGCACTTGTATTAGTTGGTGGAGACACTTTTTGAACGGGAATAGAGTTGATCTTCACAGCGTCAGCATACGATACATGTGAAGTGATTGGTTGGGCCATTAGGGGATGAGTAGCGGAGTACGTATTTCCTGCTTGCACTGGGGTTACTTTAGGCTTTTGACTCATAGCCTGTTTAACGAAAGAGTATACAGGACATCCCCTGTAGTTAGCAGTGTGATTACCTCCACAATTACTGCACTTCTTTTCCTTCTGGTCCTGCGACTTATTGCAAATAGCAGTATTGTGTAATTCACCGCACACAACACAAACAGTCGGTAATTTACAGTAAGTTTTAGTGTGGCCATATTCTTGACAATTATGGCACTGTACGGGTCCAGAACGCTTGTGTGGTTCTTCAACTGTGATTTTTCGGTATAAGAGATATGTTAAGTTATAAATGGGATGTGTCTCATTTTTTTTCAATTTTATATCATTTGGCTCCAATTCAACGCGAAATAAGGGTTGGGGGATCTTCTCCCTGTTTATTATGTTAGAGACATTCTTTACCTTAAATCCCTGGAGGGTGAGAGCATCTTTAATTTCCTCAGGAACTACATAAGAATCTATGCCTTTCAATACGATCTGTAGGCCTTTAGCACTCTTAAGCTGGAATGTGTAGAAACTTGTTTTATTTTTTTCGAATTCGTTAACCATTTTGCGGAAATCTTTTTCTTCGTATATTTGAATCTTTGTTTCATCAATATTACCACGTTTTATTGGAACAATGTGAAATGCCTTTTCACCAATGACCGAAATTATTTTTTTAATAAGGGTGTTTGAATTTTTTCCCTCAAATAGATTGGTGGTGGTTTTGAGGTTTTATTCGAGGATAAGTCGGGTTTGTCGGTGATATCTTGCAAAATTTTAAAACGGTTTAGACGGTTAGCTGAGTTGGCGTCGATATCCCTGGATATCTTAGGAACCGATGAGATTTTAGATGAATTTGGGCTTCGCTCGCGCTTTACTACTGTGAAATATCTGTCCATTCCGACAGGCACTTTAGGTTTCTCAATATTATTGTTTATAGTGATAACTGGGTTAAGTGATGAACACGAGCCCGGAGCGGATAATGGCGCTGACTTAAATAGAGATGAACTAGGCAATGGTAATGTTACCGAATCACTACTTGGCATTGGAGTAAGCGAAGTTGATCGCTCGCGTAAAATTGGATTTGCCGTTAGAAAAAGAATATCATTCGATTTTTTATTTTTATTGTGTGCATTAAGAATATCAGAACTCACAGTAAAATAGGCATTTCTGCCGTTAGAACTCACTTTACAATTGTTTGTTTTTGAGGTACTCATGCAGAGTATTCCTCAGTCACTTTTTTGCGGTTGTTTTTTTTTTTGTTTTGTTTTTGTTGTTTCAGATTATATGAAAAATATTATTAGTGCAAGTTAAGCAAATTTCACAAAATCAATACTTATTACGAATCAGTACTTATTACGATTTTTTTTTGTATTTTTGTTTGTAAAAAAAACCGCTAATACGTCTGTTCACTACGAAGGTTCAACAAAGACTCATACACTTAAATTAGCTCTTGTTTTTATTTCTTGTAATGTTATTTTTGAAAGTGGTAGAAGTCAATGTGGTACTAAATTTTTTTTATTATTTCAAATAATCTTAATAATTATTATTTCATAATAAAATTTTAAAGGTGTATAGTGTAAAAAATATCACTCGAATTGATTAAAGTTGGGCAATATATTTAAATTCATTCAAACCCTTAAACATCTCTATATATTAAAAAGTGTACTTATACCAATTTCAACAAAAACAAGCTCATGTTATGTTTGTATAAGTGGACCTTGCTAAGCACTGTTCTAATGTAAATAGAAACATGTTTGTGTTACAATGATTGTTGAAGGTAGCAGTGATACTTATCCACAAAACTAGTCTATCAATCTCAAACCCGTTCTCTCTTCTCTTCTTCATTTTCTTCAAAGTAAATTTCAGCATCATTGACCCATCGGGTTAGACCATCCGGTGTTAACACAGCTTGAAATTGTAAAATATAAATTTATTTCTTGAAACACAATATTTTCAATAATTTTGCTTACAATTGGAAAAATTAGATTAAGCGAAAATACCGCAATTCCAATTGACACTATCTCCTACTCCTCAACTATCCTCTTCAACAAGGTCTTCTTGGTTTTGAAGAAAAATGTTATTTCAGCGTTTTGCCAATATATAGTTTCTTTAACAGAGTCAAAGGATTGTGCAATTATCGTTGCAACATCATCTAAATTTATTATTATTTTTCTTAATGTCACTATATTTTCTTGATCCGGCAATTTTTGTACCGCAGTTGCACCAGTCTAATGGTATTTTGATTCATTGCTTGTAACTTTTTTGGTATATACAAAACCCAAGCCTTAACGTGACATGTTTTCTTAACTGACTCATTTACTAGAGTATGACAAGAAACGTTATTCAAAATTAAAATACCCTATTTTGGGAAGGTTCTTCCCTCTCAAGTATTATTTTACCTAAATGTTAACACAGAGTAAAATTTCATGCAATAAGCAGCAGATTTACTTGCTTTCAGTGCACTGGAACCAATACATCGAAAAACTAATGATTACAAATTATTCTAATCTTGCATGCGCTTTTAGAATGTCCATAGTCTACGAGCCAAGTTCAATTCTGCAACAACGGAGGACTTTTGTATATCTCTATGATTTAATTCAGTCCTTTTTGATCCGCCACAATTCCTATCGAAATTTTTTCTCATTGCGCAGATTTTTTACACGATTTTTTTCGGGAAGTATTTCTTACAAAAGCTCAGTATCAGCTGCATTAAATTTGGCGCAAATTATATTAATAAACTGAACAATAAATGACTGAAAGTTTCTCACACTTTCCCTCATGAAACAAACTCCATATCATTTCTTGAACCGACTAACCTAGGCATCACTTACGCTAAGTTAACCACTGTAAAATTTTTGTCATTTAGCCTGAAACCATTTGAACGAACCCGTTTCCAGTTTGGGAAAGCCAGGCCTCTTTGACCCAAAGTTGCTCTCATTAATATCTTTCAAAATTTTTGTTTTTGATTAAGATTTTATATATTTATTTATTTGTATAAGTCAATGGATACAATAATAATCCTTACTGACTAGCAACTTAAAGTAAATGTACAACTAAAATAAGTTATTTAATAGCGATTTAAAAATACTATTCGGCAGCGAAATATCTAAGTATTAACAATTGCTGTTAAATAATTTCAGTGATTTATTAATTGGCTCATTAATTGCACAATCAGTTCTATGAAAGTCAATATGAAAAAAGTTATACTTCCTAAAAGATCTCCGAGGAACGGATATTTTTGTATAATAGTACTATTGACAATTCCGTGAAGGAATAACAGTGCGGAGGTTTTTCTACGGACTTCTAAGGGTTTCATTGAAATCCATATACATCTGTGCTCATAAGAAGTTAAACGATTTGAAAAATACAAAGAAGAAAACACAAATTTTAGAAACTTAATTTGAACTTTTTCCGGGTGATATACATATGTATGTGTATCCTAGCATTAGGGCTCCATATAAAGGATGCATATTCCAATAAAGATCGTACAAACGATGAGAAAATATTTTTTTTAATAAAAAATCAAAATTCATAGTATTCCCCTTAAGATAGCTTAGAAGAGAATAAGCTCTCGGAATTATGTAACTTATGTGATTCAAAAAGGATTATTTATTATCAAAAACAACACCAAGGTCAAGGATCTCATAAACAATTTGTATACTATGACTGTTCATAGGATAAGAAGTATTCAAAGTATGGCGGCATCTATAAAAATTCATATGCTTACATTTTTTAAAATTAAATTGAAGGCCCTTTAATTTAGACCAGACTACAACTCTACTAACATCTTCCTGCAAATCCTGAAAATCACGAATACAAAAAAATAGGCTTAAAATACTTTAAGTCATCATCATACGGAAGAGTGGTGGAAACAGTGAAAAATATCATTAATAAAAATGTTATAAAGTAACGGACCTAAAAACCTAAACCATCTAAGCATTTGAGAGTGGAAACCAACTTTCGATAATTTTAGTAGTAGCAAATTATGTGAAACGCGGTCAAAGGCTTTAGCAAAATCAGTGTAAATAGGATCAATTTGGGCACAACTTTCAAAGTGAGATATACAAAATTGTGCCCGGAATAAAACCATGCTGGAAAGGAGTAAAATATCTTTTTAAGCTAAAAAAAATATTTTGTCATACACAATATGCTCAAAAACGTTAGCAATATTTGTTAATTTAGCAATTGGTCTGTAGTTTGTAACTAAGTTCCTATTCCCAGTTTTCAGTACTGGAACAATTGTATTTGATGGATAGGTCACACGAACATTCATCTTTTTCATATTCGTCTATAATTTTTTTATTTCTCTAGGAGGCAGATCAGTTTTCTATTGCGCATATTGATGCTAACTTTATGAAAAATACTTATATAAAAATAACAGAAAAATAGAGAAAATAAAAATATTTGCAAGCAGAAAAAAAATCCTATATCATTTTTTTTTAAATTCGTTATATCGAGTACACAGTTTTTGGTTTGTTCGTTATATGAGAAATAATTTAGCGTACGCTAAATCGCGAATTCGTTAAACCGAGACTTTATATGAAATATAAATTTATAAGTTTTGAAAATTAGGCGGTAGGTGCAAGTGACAACGACCACATTTATTTTCGATAGCATTTAATATTTTTAGAAGGATATTGTATATGCACCCGCAAGACATGTTTATTCATTGTAGAAATACTTAGTTTTCACACTCTCTCACCATAAAAAAAAAATTAAATGCATCTTAGAATTTTAATATTAAAGCCATCTATTCCTGTAATCATTTATGTTGTAAATTTTAATAATATGTACAGTTTTTCTTTTCACCAATAATATGTATAATTAATCTGAATTTGTTGCAATTTCCAGGAGTTCGGCACATGTTTTGTAGCCTACAGCTTATAATGGTTTATTTAGTTTCGCTAGCCTCCTTTGAGAGTTCTCCAATTAATTTCCGATATAAAATATTCAATTACATTCTGTATGACCTGGCGTACTGAAGGAAAAAGATAGAACAATGCTACTTTTTTGCTGATGAGCTACTGATTAGAGCTGTCAACCGCGATGGAACGGCATGCCCATTTTTTTATCTTATTGCAAATGATTTCGCTTTTATAATTACATATACATATGTAGCTTAAGTAAAAAATCGTGCAACTTTTTCTGTTTATTATTGTTTGTTATACATCATCCGAATCCCTCTTTAAGTTCCTAAACCTTCTTAAAACACCAGGAGTATTATAAATCCAAATACTGAAAGGATTTTATAGTTTCTTTTCTTTTTATGCAGAGGTCTGTAATACTATTAAATAAACAATTACTTAGAAACATACATACATATAAATGCAGACAGAGAATAAGAAAACGTTTGATAATGATCGAATACCAGAAACAGAGTATGGAGTAGGAGACTTGGTAGCCATCAAATGTACTCAACATGTGACAGTGATGAAACTACGTCCGAAGTTCTTGGGCCCACATAAAGTTGTTGAGAAGTTGGCCCATGACAGATATGAAGTGGCACAAGTAGGAGAAGGTGGTGCAGTGAAAAAATGCAACACCATCGCAGAGTATATGAAATCGTGGAAGGCGGCTTCGGGACGAGGCCATTTTCAGGAGTGCCGGATGTAGGAATGGTAGTGTGCGAACACTACGACAAAAACATTTTTGCTTACAGACACATTGACCAGGACATAACGGAAATTTACATTCCTGGAAGTGATGGGAAAGCCAGAATGGCGATTAAAACTGACAGCACTGAAAGCCAGAAGTTGTGCGAGCGGAGAACGAGTTCTGTTTCAGTGTACTAAATAAATAATAAATAAAACTACATTCATAATATCTCTTGAGCTTTTATAATAATATTAATTAAAATATTGTTTAAACTTCAAGTAAAAATAATAAATAAAACTATATATATATATATATATATATATATATATATATATATATATATATATACATACATATATATATATATATATATATATATATATATATATATATATATATATATATATATATATATATATATATATATATATTTGTACAGCTCACGTTTGATTCAAACAAAGAAATTCCATCAGCACTTATCAGTGGGAATGTCATACATATTTATTATTTTAGAGCGAAAAAATAAAACATTTATTGTTTTATTTTGTGCAAAATGGATTTGCAAGTATAATTACAAAATTGGAATTTAATTACTTATTTAAAAATTTTACAACAGCAAACAAACTGAGTTCAATTAATGCGAATGCTTAAGACAAATAAACGGTGAATTAATTCTTTATTAGCGAATATCAAAATCTTGAAAATTATTCTTGATTAACGACACTATTTGCAAATAAACTTTTAAACTTTGCCATTTGTTTACGTGTAAGAGTATTTAAGGTTTTGATGGGGAGCGAAAAAAGTGATATTTTGTGCATATAAACATGTTTGAAATAAAAGTTGCATGTATATATATATATATATATATATATAAATATATATATATATATATATATATATATATATATATATATACATATATATATACATATATATATATATATATATATATATATATATATATATATATATATATATATATATATACATATATATATATATATACATACATATATATATATATATATATATATATATATATATATATATATATATACATATATATATACATATATATATATATATATATATATATATATATATATATATATATATATATATATATATATATTACATATATATATACAGTATAATTTGCTTAGCTGCCCCTTCGCTTAGCAGCACATTCCGGATAAGAGCACTAACACTCGTTATGGCTGCATTTTATTGCAGCATTTGTATGAAATTTTCTCTTTTAACAGCATTTTGCTTAGCTGCACATTCGTCTTAGCAGCCTCGATAATTATGTTTCATAATTCAATTTCCTATAGAAAAATTTTCGTTTACCAGCACTTTAAAAAATCATTTCGTTTAAAAGCACTTTAAAAAAATTTCGTTTACCAACTCTTATAATTTTATGTGGTATGTACATAGTGACTAAACAAATTGAAATGTAAAACAGTTTGTCAATGTGTAAAAAAAAAGTTAAAAATTATAGAGTCCGTGCAAAACAACGTACAAAATAAACAGGTGCTGGCCAAACAATACAATTGTGACATATCGACAATAAATCGCATTTTAAAAAAAGAAGACCACATTAAAAGGGATGCAAAAACGAGCGACCTTAAGCGCCGGCGCCAAAGGTGTAGCGCTCACGAAAAAGTTGAGAAGGCATTGGTGCTCTGGTTTGACCAGCAAAGACAGCATGACGCTGTATTAACAAGCTTGATACTGCAAAACAAAGCAAAAGAGTTTGCAATAAAGCTTAACGATGAATTTGAACCCAATCCTAGCTGCCTGTGGAGGTGGAGGAAGCGCCACAACATCAAGTTCGGTAAAATTCACGGGGAGCTTAAAGATAATGATGAAGAAGGTGCCTCCAGTTACACCAGTACGGTTTTACCTGATATTTTAAAGAAGTATGAAGCAGAGAATATCTTCAACGCCGATGAAACAGGCCTTTATTTTAAAGCTTTACCCAACGCAACCAAAAGTTCGCAAAAGCCAAAAAGCGCGACTTACTTTGCTGCTGTTGTGTAATGCAGGTAAAAAAATTCGGATAAGGGCACAATTCGCTTAAGTGCACAAAAATGTGTGCACTGAAATTCAGTGCAGCTAAGCGAATTATACTGTATAAACCAGTAAAAGAAATTATTTACATATACATACTTATGTATACAAAAAGTGTTCGCGAGTGTTGGAAAAAGGGCACACATTTCTTATGCTATAAACACATTCGAGACAGCACGCTACAAGAACACCGACTACAATTGTCGTTGTCTACAAATGTCACCATGTAGTCAGCTACTTAATTATTTAGAAAGCGACAGCTACATGGTAAACAGCTGTTGCAACAATTCATTTATGTATATTTCAGTGGTGCATATTAGCGCTTTTATTTTTTAAAATTCTTGTTCAGGATAGCTTTCTTTTCCTTACATCTTTAATAAATTTTACTAATTAATTTTTATGTTAAAAAGGGCTATTACCCTATGATTTTTTTTAATCTTCAACAATGTTGGTATTTTTGGCTCAAGTCAATATGATATATAACAATAAAAGAAATTATAAATTATAAAAAATTGTAAAATCTTGATGTTTTTAGTATTTTAATAAAACAGACGAGTCCTTGGATAAAGTGAACAAAAAATTCACGAAACGTCGGGAAAATATGAAATAAATAACTTTTGAAATTTATTGTCATAAAAACACATAAGGCCTGGTTAGCTGAAAAAACAAGGAACTAATAACGCAAATCAAATCTAAATTGGCCAAGAAAGAAAAACCACACAATAAAACAAATAAATTTATTTATTTAAAAATTCTTGATGCATATATATTATAACATATAAATTTTGGAATTTTCTTTTTTATTTTGCAATAAAAAATATTTCTAATCGGTAATTTTCTTTACATATTTTATTATATTGTCAACACTGTTTTTGTTTTGTAGCCAACAAAAACAGAAATTAGTTTAATTTGACTACACGACAAAAGCAGCACATATATAAGTGTGTATTTTATTTTTGACATACTGTAGTCGGTAACCTGCTGTCTCGAATGTCTTTATAGCATTAAGGTCAAAAATTGTCCTCTCTCATGTGACTTGAATTCACACAGTGTCCCCGTACGTGTAAAGAGAATCGTCATATTACTTGACATATCGGAGAGTAGATCTTCTAGTCCTACAAGTAAATCTATGTTTGCCACAATAAAAAATTTTTGCTAGAATGTTTTTCCAAATTTGTTGATTTATCTCTGTTGATTGATCGATTCTTCTTGTGTTCTGAAATTTAACAAAATTTTAATAAAATTTAGATTCTTATTTTATTCTTCATTTTTGCAGTATATGCCACATGCTGAGTTTTGCTTTCTTTTCAGTTTTTTAAATTGTTAAGTTTTTGATTGATATTCATTAATATTTCACCATTTTTCTTCGATTGTGCTGTTTTTCTGTTCTCGTTAATCAAGTGATTTGTTCCCCTATTTTACAATTATTATTCGAGTTTTTCCCCTTTAATTTCTCGCTATCTTAAGATAGACATTTGAAATGTTCAAGTTTAATAATTGAATTATATCTTTATTACAATAAAAAATTCTCATATACATACATTTTGCTGAAAACACTAATTAGACTTGGTTAAAAATAACGAAATCGGCAACGCTGGACATGGTTAAACTCCTTTAAGCCCTACTGGCAGTCCACTTAATTTTACCGCTATAGTATGGAACTACGTTCAGATAAAAATACGGCTGTTGACACATTCACATATTAAAACTCTTTCCAAAAACTTTCCTTCATTTCAGTAGTCACGATTAAAAGTTTTTGGTGCTCCCGATTCTTCATATATTGGCTTGCTGATAGATCCCAAGACCACAAAATATAAACTTTATTCTACATCGCTGGATCAAAATATCCTGGAAATTTTATACAGTCCATTTTTCAAGTTATTATACTTTTTGTACTCACACTCATACTTTTTAACTAAATACAAAATTATGTATAGAACAAGTAAGCTGTTCAAGTAGATTTAATCTTCAAACAGCAATTTTTATTTGATTAAACACTTCTTAAAATGAATCGCTACGTATAGTGTAATCGAACCCATTGTGCAACATGTTTAGCTTTATTAACTGGGGTTAAACGTTTGCTGATAAGCTTGCATAAAACCTAGTGAAATGTCAGCATGCTCTACATCAAGCTCAATCAAATGTACCAGATGGTGGTGTAAGAACAGCAGTCTGTGTGCTTACGATACGTTCGTTGGCCTCCTACCAACCACAAAATTCTCATGAAGGCAAATTTAATTCGACTGTCACACCACCTTGTATTGTTGTGGTATGGATACGTATAAATTATTGTAACATATTTCTTTTTGGGATGGAAACTACTGTATGAAATCACAAATATCATTTTTGATAAACTGAATCATGTCAGAGCAAATTTGCAATAAAAATGGCGAAACTTTTAAAGCCCAATTTTTGTTCATCATCTTTCGTTTGGACATACTTCGAAAATTATATATACATATATTGTATATGTCGTGACTGGATTAGCCGACTTATAAAAATAATTCGTGGTATTCTTAGGAGTAGTTTTAACACCGATGATAAATAGCAATGAAAAATTATTTTCATTATTTCTAAATATTCCAGTTGATCTGCCCATTAACATTATAAATATAAAACGGATCAGATTTACCGACATTTGGTCAATAGTAAGGAGCGGATATATATTCCCCCTTATTATGATTGTCGACGTCCCATCAAGTCGACAGTAAAAAATGACAGCAGTTCTGAACTCCTTGTAGGCAATAATTATCTAATATTGATGACCAATTGTAATTTTATAAGTCTTAGTAGTAGTAATATCCTATCAATAATATTTAATAGTTTTCGATAACGTTCCCACAATTGCCAATATATTAATGTCGACTTGGTGTGACGTCGACGTCGACGTCGACAATCATAATAAGGGGTATTATTACATTATATTAAATATAGTATTTTTGTTTCAAACATAAGGAAAGAGATTTTATACTTTCGTTTTTAAAACTTTTTGATTTTATTCAGAATTATTTGTCCCAAAAACTCGATAAGCCACAGCAATTACAAAGACAGTATTACAAAACGATGGATTCTGATGAAGATAGCAGTGGAAGTGATTATTTTGTTGAAGATAGTGATGACAGCGTGAAACACAAAGAGTTTTTGCGAACAGATGATGAAATAATTTCAGAAACCAGCGAGGTATGATTTATTGAAACTGGTGTGGCTTATCATGTTATAGAAAAAATTGCCCAGGCAGAACAAAAATTGGCTAATGATGTCTTTATGGATGCAATTAGTCAAAGAAGGAAGATTCAAAACTATTACGCATCATTTCCTAATTAGTGGTCACACCCATTTGCCTTCTGATAGAGTTTTCGCTTTAATAGAGAAGAGACATAAGAAATATTCCCCGCAAATCTACTCCTCAGAAGGTTGGCACAATGTTATTAAACAAGCAAATAAAAAGACTCCATTTGTCGTCACAGTTATGGAACAAGCAGATTTTTTAAATTTCGGCCCTATTGTGGACGGTATTAACCTTTAATTAGGCGCATTAAGAAAATCACACCATTAATCGCATGGGGTCTCCAGTTTATTGCAAGTGTTGGGTTACAAAAATAAATTAAAAACGAATATGTTTTGTTAAATTTTCAAAGTTATTTATTTAAAAAAAAAACAAAAACATAAATTTTTTTTATTTAAAAACATAAAATATAAATAAAATTCAGTACTAGTTTCTTACAACTATTTTAGCAGTTATTTATAAAAAAAAAATCTATCAGACTCATAAGAAGATAGTGCTGTGCTGCATGCAGCGCAGTACATGAAAACATGTTGCTGACAAGTAAATTTACCACATTTATTACAATTGGTTCAAACTTTTTTGTCAAATTTTCTTAAAGAACAGCACCCACGCTTTGATGTTGATTGATATACCTCGTCTTGTATATCTGGAATCTCGCTATCTGATAATTCAGAAAGAATTACATGTCCTTCTGCCATGTTTTATATTTCACTCTCCAAAGCATGTGACATAATCTCCTCTATGTCACTAACATCGTTGTTTTCTGAATCAGAACCAGCAACATCCAACTCATCATCGCACACCTCTATCCATTGTAGTATCTGTTTTTCTGAAGCCATTTTTAAAACTGAACACGAAAAAAGTGGAGTGTACGCAAATACTTCACGAAATAAATAAAAATGGTAAATAAAATCAAAAAAACAAATACTTACCACTACCCAAAAAAGTTACACTATTGGTCGCATGGGGTCAACATGTATTAGTAAAGCGACACGTGTGTAGGCTTTAACGATCCAATTGCACCTAATTTATGTTCTCTTTTTAAATGTATGAAGCTATAAAAAAACAAGTTGGCTCCGAATATTTTAACGTATAAATTTTTAAACTTTAATTTCTCTGGACCCTAATTAAGGGTTAACAAAAATTCAATTACTACCGATAGTAGCAAAACGGATTTCTCTGCTGTTTACAAATTGCACTTTAAAGTAGAAATTACGAGATCAATTTTTGTAAAGCATTTAATGCAAGGAGAGTATAAGGAAGCAAGTATTTTAAAAAAGGGAAGACCTGCAAATACAACTTTAAATGGATTGAAAAAAAGTATACAGAACTCTTAAAACCAGCGGCAAAGAAAGTACACGGCGTAAAATCCTTGCTGCCATATATTCCACCAATTTATCATCCCTTCTACAATGCTTTGGAGCCATTTTCGGCTGAAACTGAATCACAACTTATAGAAATTATTTGATGTAATAAATAGAAAAAATAATAAATTTTAAACTGCAAAAACACGATATGCCACTTCATTTCAACCAAAATAACAAAACTTTTGATATTAAAAATAAAAAAACATGAATAAATTTCATGCAATAACTGGATAAGCCACAACTTTTTGCGATTTAAGCGATTTCCGAAGATTTCTTGGTGTACAGCGACGGGTATGTGATAGTAGTCTTCCTTAAGCACTAAATAAAAGTATCTGTATCATGATTTCCTCAAATCATTATTTTCTTCATTTATTTTAAACTTCAAAGGCGATTTTCTCAGTATTATCATTTTGTGGCTTATCGAGTTTTTGCAATAAGCCCTTCATACATATGTTTTACGTTTTTGAAATATTAATAATTTTTTTGTTACCAAGTACAAATTCAGAATGTGCTTTTCAATTAAATATAAATAGTTTTCCTTAAAAACATTCCAAAAGGACACCGAAATATTGAAAATAACAATAAATATTTATAATTTTAATGCGGAGCTTAAGCCCGAATATTCGATTATAATAAAATATTAATACGTTACACATTTTTTTATATTTTTAGATCAAGCAAATCATTGCTGGCCAATCGCATTTCGTTTGTGTTGGGGCTTAACGGACCGTCGTTGGCCTGTGACACTGCCTGTTCTAGTTCAATGTACGCGTTGCACATTGCTTATGAACACATGATGAATGGAACTATTGATGCAGCAATTGTAGGCGGGGCTAATTTTTTGATATGCCCCTACGTAACAGCGAAATTCGCAAAGCTCGGAATTCTGTCATTGTCTGGCAACGGTCGACCTCTTGATGATGATGCCAATGGGTATATTCGATCAGAAGCAGTAAGCTGTATTTTTCTACAAAGGAGGGGGAATGCGAAACGAATTTATGCAACATTAGTAAAATCTGCCACAAATTGTGATGGATTCAAGCTTGAAGGATTGACGTATCCATCTGGAAACATGCAGATGAAATTGCTTGAAAAATTCTATGATGAAGCCAATATTGACTTGAATGAATTGGGTTACATGGAGGCTCATAGTACGGGTACAGTTGCCGGAGATCCCGAGGAGTGCAAGGCAATAGATGGAGCTATATGCAAGAAACGAAATAAACCGTTGCTAATAGGTTCAGTTAAATCAAATTGCGGCCATGCTGAAGGCGCATCAGGAGTTGTTTCCTTAACTAAAGTCCTATTGACTTTAAATAACAATTGCATTCCACCCAATATAAACTTTAAGAAACTGCGTAAAGCTATTGATGGAATAGTTGAGAAAAGACTTGTAGTAGTAACAGAAAGAACCGTATTGGGGGGTCCATTTGTGTGTGTTAACTCTTTTGGTTTTGGTGGAGCTAATGCACATGCTCTTCTTAGACAGGAAACAACTGAACGTCCTGTACCATCTTATGGAAACCCAAATGACTTACCTTTAATTTTCACGTGGTTAAGTCGTACTGAAGCCAATACCAATAAAGTTTTTGACTATGTAGAGTCACGGCCCCTTAATTTGGAGCATATAGCCTTAATGCGTTCTTCACAGCTGGGTGGCATAAAAGGTATGGTGTATAGAGGATACAATATTTTGAAAACTAGATGCAATACTCAAGTGTCTAAACCCATATCCCTGTCGAAGGATGTGCAATACAATAATGGTACCAAGTACCCAATTGCTTGGGTTTTTTCCGGCATGGGTTCACAATGGGTTGGAATGGGTAAAGACCTTATGAAATTCAAAGTATGTGCAGAGTCAATTTCGAAATGTCATGCCATCCTAAAATCTAAGGGCCTGGATCTTATCAATATACTGACTTCAGACAATCCAGATATATTTAAAAATATTATTTACTCTTTTGTGGGCATAACTGCCATTCAAATCGCCTTAGTCGATCTATTGCATATGCTTCAAATGCAACCCGACTATATAATAGGACACTCTCTTGGAGAAGTGGCTTGTGCTTATGCTGACGGCTGTTTAACCGCCGAACAGACTATACTCGCCTCATATTATCGTGGAAAAGTAAGTATTGAAACAGACAAGGTTCCTGGCTCAATGGCAGCTATAGGCTTAAGTTTTAAAGATGTACAAGCGATTCTACCAACAAGTATAGATGTAGCCTGCCACAATAGTAACGAATCGTGTACAATTTCCGGACCTGTGGAAGATGTTTCAAGGTTTGTTGAAGATATCAAATCAAATAATGTTTTTGCCAAAGAAGTGCCCTGCTCAAATGTGGCGTACCACAGCAGATACATTCAACACTTTGGCTGTGAGCTTATAAAATACATGAGAGAGCTAATACCAAAGCCAAAGCTTCGTTCAAATCGGTGGATAAGTACCAGTTTTCCATCAGAAATGTGGCAGATGCCTGAGAGTAGATTTTGCTCACCCGAGTATCAAATTAAAAATCTACTTAGCAGTGTTCTGTTCGAAGAGGGTGCAACGTATTTGCCTAGGAATTCATTAACAATTGAAATAGCTCCACATGCTCTTCTTCAAAGTATTTTGAAAAGCTGTAACCCAGATGGCATTCATATTGGTCTCACCAGACGCAATGTAAAGGACAATGTGATTCATTTGCTCGAATCTCTTGGCAAGTAAGTAGTTCTATCCTTACAATAATATAATACTTTGCATTCATACTCTTTGACAAGCGACAGAGCGAAAAAAATGGAAGTCACTTTCAATAAAAGGTATTTTTACTGCTTCCAAGGATACAATAGCGTATTTTTTCAACTTATAGCGAGTTGACAATATTTTGATCAAAATATAAATTTCTGAGTAACTTGATTTGAAAAAAACTTTTTATGAAAAAAACTTATTTCCTTAAATCTAGCTGAAAAGATTATTTTGTTCAATCAGTAAGTGATAAAATTACTTTCGTGATTATGGCAAACATGTACAAATTCCAGGTGTAAAGTTCATTTGCAGTGGTAATAACCACTTTAATATAAAATTAAAATTAACATAAAATTAGTTCTTTTGCAAAAAATTACAAAAAGTTTACTATTCTCAATATAATAAAGTAAGTAAGTAAGTAAGTAGTTTTATTAAGTCTTTTTTTGATAACAATTTTGTTTGTCTTATAAACGATAACAATATTTTTCTTAGAGCTGTAAACGTCTTACTCTAATTAACTATGTGATGGAGTTAAGGTGAATTCACCGGTTCGTTCTGCAGGAAATTTTCGTTGAGAGACAATTTTAGTTTACTGAGAGTTTGCTCACAGAAGATTCACCCGCGTCGAACAAATATTCTGTAGAAACAAAGCTACCATATGCAACAACTCTGTAAATGTTGTGTGTTACTTTTACAAGCAGGCAGCACAGTGGCAGATGATTGCAATTTGCTGTTCTAAATTAAGCAAATTTTTATAAAATAAAAAATATATAAATGAATTTAAGTCGAGTGCATGCTCTAATAGCTATTGAGTTAAATAAATATAAAAAATTTACAATTAAATTTGTATATTATAATACATACATATGTACATATAATATGATGTGGCAGCTCATTTCAATTTTGCATAAAAAATTTATATATCTGGCAGCACAGTTCAATTCGTTCGGGACGATAATTAAAATTAAACCAATTCAAGCAAAAATTGTTCCGCATTAAATTTACTCTCTTTCTCTCACTCTCTCAAAAATAGAGACGTCAAACTACATATAAAAAAAATCGTCCGGAACGTTCAGAACGAACCGGTGAATTCACTTTTAAGTATGCATCCTTGCTAAAATTATAGAGATCACGTATTAAAAAAACACATTGAATATTTTTTCTTTAAGGCTTGCTTCCGGCCTTTAGTATGCACGATAACTTAAAACTAAATAACACTTAATACATAACAATAATTCTGTTAATAAAATATCAAACATAGATCATAACCCAGTCTTGTTGAACCTTCGTAGTGAACAGACGTGTTAGCGGAGTTTTTTTTTTCTCATACTAAGCAAACAAAAATACAAACAAAAAAAAAATATTCGTAATAAGTACTGATTCGTAATAAGTACAGTTTTTGTTAAATTTGCTTTACTTGAATTAATAATATTTTTCGTATAAACTGAAACAACAAAAAAACAAAAAACACAAACAAAGTGACTGAGGAATACTCTGCATGAGTACCTCAAAAACAAAAAATTGTGAAGTGAGTTCTAACGGCAGAAATGCCTATTTTACTGTGAGTTCTGAAGCTCTTAATGCAAACAATAAAAAGAAAAAATTGGATGACAGTCTTTTTCTAACGGCAAAGCCAATTTTACGTGAGCAATCAAATTCGCTTACTCCGATGCCAAGTAGTGATTCGGTAATATTACCATTGCCTAGTTCATCGTTATTTAAGTCAGCGCCATTATCCGCTCTGGGCTCGTGTTCATCACTTAACCCAGTTATCACAATGGACGATAATATTCAAAAACCTAAAGTGCCTGTCGGAATGGACAGATATGTAACGGTAGTAAAGCGCGGGCGAAGCCCAAATTCATCCAAAATCTCATCTGTTCCGAAAATATCCAGAGACAACGACGCCGCCTCAGCTAATCGTCAAAACCGGTTTAAAATATTACAAGATGACAGCGATAAACCCGAAGAATCTTCGAAAAAAACTTCAAAACCACCACCAATCTATCTGAGACAAAAAAACTCGAACACACTTATTAAAAAACTAATCTCGGCCATTGGTGAAAAGTCATTTCACATTGTTCCAATAAAACGTGGTAACATTGATGAAACAAAAGTTCAAATATATGATGAAAAAGACTTCCGCAAAATGGTTAACGAATTCGAAAAAAATAAAACAAGTTTCTACACATTCCAGCTTAAGAGTGCTAAAGGCCTACAGATCGTATTGAAAGGCATAGATTCTTATGTAGTTCCTGAGGAAATTAAAGATGCTCTCACCCTCCAGGGATTTAAGGTAAAGAATGTCTCTAACATAATAAACAGGGAGAAGATCCCCCAACCCTTATTTCGCGTTGAATTGGAGCCGAATGATATAAAATTGAAGAAAAATGAGACCCATCCAATTTATAATTTAAAATATCTGTTATACCGGAAAATTACAGTCGAAGAACCACACAAGCGCTCAGGACCCGTACAGTGCCATAATTGTCAAGAATATGGCCATACGAAAACTTATTGCAAATTACCGTCTGTTTGTGTTGTGTGCGGTGAATTACACAACACTGCTATTTGCAATAAGTCGAAGGACCAGAAGGAAAAAAAGTGCAGTAATTGTGGAGGTAATCACACTGCTAACTACAGAGGATGTCCTGTATTCTCTTTTGTGAAACAAGCTATGACCCAAAAGCCTAAAGTAACTCCAGCTCAAGCAGGAAATACGTACTCCGCTACTCATCCCCTAATGGCCCAACCAATCACTTCACATGTATCGTATGCTGACGCTGTGAAGATCAACTCTATTCCCGTTCAAAAAGTGTCACCACCAAACAATACAACAAACGAAAATGCAAGCTTTAATTTCAATCGCCTTGAAGCTACTATTGATAATCTGGTGCAAACTATAAGCAACTTTACGACAAATATGACTAGCATGATGCAAGAAATGCTGCGAATGCAGAACACTCTGCTTCTAGCATTAGTTAACAAGCCATGAACACGTTAAAGTTATGTTTCTGGAACGCTAACGGCATTCGCCAACATAGAAACGAACTAGAGCACTTCCTCACGGTGAAGAATATTGATGTAATGTTGGTATCTGAGACTCATTTGACTTCGAGAAGCCTTTTTAAAATGAGTGGCTACACCTTATATGATACAAAGGACCCGAGAGGAAGAGCATGTGGAGGATCAGCAATTCTAATAAAGTCAAGACTCAAGCACTATATTCTTGAGAACACTTGTGAAGACCATCTACAAGCAACAAATATTTGCATCGAAAATTTTTGTTCAAATCTTGTGCTTTCATCAGTTTACTCCCCTCCCAGATTTTCAATCAGTGAAGATCAATACGAGGATTTTTACAAAACTCTTGGCCCTTGTTTCGTAGCAGCTGGAGACTACAATGCAAAGCATACGTTCTGGGGGTCGCGTCTTATTACTCCTAGAGGTCGAGCATTGTTCAACACAATTTCAAAAATGGATTTGGATGTCATTTCTAGTGGGGAGCCCACTTACTGGCCTACTGACATACAAAAAATTCCGGATGTTATAGATTTTGGGGTCATGAAAAATATCCCTAGGGATTTAATTCATGTTGAAGCTTCACATGATCTCTCCTCCGATCACTCTCCCACGATCGTTACAATTTGTAGCCCACTAAGAAGTGACTTACCTGACCCATATGTGAAGATGATACATCGTGTTAACTGGCTGGGGTTCAAAAAATATCTCAGTAGTCATTGTACGGAAAACATCAGGCTTAGAACTCCCGATGATATTGAACTTAACATTGCCAATCTTACCGAGAATATTAAACAGGCTGCTAAACATGCCACTACCTCCCATCCGCAGACTGGGTTTAATAGAATTTATTCTGCGGACATTGAACTTCTCGTATGTGAAAAAAGAAGAGCTAGAAGGGAATGGCAACAGCACAGATCGCCCCAACATAAAATCAGACTTAGAGAATGCACTAAACGACTCCAAGAGTTGCTTTCAGCTGAAAAATCTGCTTCTCTTAAGAACTACCTGGAAGGTCTCGATGTCACTGCAGCATCTAATTACTCCTTGTGGCGCGCTGCTAAAAAGCTTAAAACACCCGTTGAGTCTAAACCACCCCTGCGCACTTCTACCGGAGGTTGGGCAAGAACTAATACTGAAAAAGGTAACATATTAGCTGGTCATTTAAAAGACGTATTTACCCCAAACACATGTACTGGTGCTGTTGATTTGCCGAGCGTAGTTGCTCTACCCCCTCGACCTATAAAGTTTAAGATGCTTGATGTACAAAAACTAATTGCTGAAACCAATCCAAAGAAGGCCCCGGGTATTGATGGAATTAGTAACAAGATGCTGATGCAGTTGCCTCGTATTGCTATTAGAATCCTGTTATTTATTTTTAATGGCATTTTACGACTGGAGTATTACCCACACAGCTGGAAACTTGCCATGGTCAAAATGATTCCAAAGGCGGGTAAAGATCTTACCAAGGCTGAGTCATATAGGCCAATAAGTTTGCTGTCAACAATTTCGAAGCTCTTTGAAAAACTTCTCATGACAAAATTGTCCCCAATACTAGCTGATAATGGATGCATACCGGACCATCAATTTGGTTTTAGAAGTCAGCACAGCACCATTGAACAATGTCATAGATTGGTTCATTTCATAAGAAGAACATTTAAAGAAAGAAAGTATTGTTCTTCCCTATTTATTGATGTCTCTCAGGCATTTGATAAAGTGTGGCATGAAGGCCTAATTCTAAAATTGAAGACATATCTACCAATAAACATTGTAAATCTTTTGGAAAGTTACATTATTGCCCGGAAGTTCACTGTCGTGGAAGGAGACTTCATGAGTGTGCCCGAAACCATTTCATCTGGGGTGCCTCAGGGGAGTATACTGGGGCCAGTTTTGTATTTGATTTATACCTGTGATATGCCTTTGAGCAGTAATATCCTCACCTCTACATTTGCCGATGATACAGCCTGCCTTAGTATGCATGAAAACCCTCACGAGGCATCCCGTTATCTTCAGCAACATATTAACCTGTTGGAATTGTGGTTGAACTTATGGAGAATAAAAGTAAATGAACAAAAGTGTGTTCATGTTACATTTACCCTACGAAGAGATACTTGTTCCCCCATTCAAATCAACAATCAAGTTGTTCCTCAACATTCACATGTGAAATATCTTGGTATTCACCTCGACCGACGGCTTACATGGAAACACCACATTGACTCTAAGCTGACACAAATGAAGCTTAAATTAACCCAGATACATTGGCTGATTGGTAGAAATTCTACCCTCAGTCTAGATTGTAAACTTTTAATATACAAGTCGCTTTTGAAGCCGATATGGTGTTACGGAATTCAGCTATGGGGCACTGCTTCAGCTTCCAATGTAGGGAGAATCCAACGAATGCAAAACAAAATATTAAGGTTAATAACTACGGCTCCATGGTACTTGAAAAATTCTATTTTACATCGTGATTTAAATATGCCACTTGTGACCGCTGAAATTGCAAAATATGCTGGAAAATATTTAACAAAACTCGAGTTCCATCCTAATCCCCTTGCTCGTAACATCTTGAACTTTCCTGGACACATCCGCTTAAAAAAGAGGGACACTACGGCATTAATACGCAACTCTCCAGATGAAATTCTTTGAAAATATTTTTTGTGCGTAACATGAATTTTATGTATTATTAATTATTATCACTAAGTTTATGTCCGACACTGGTTGGGCCTAATAATTATTTATATATTTAAGATTTGAACACTTATTGTTAGTTCAATTATTTGAAGATACAATAAACATATATTAGCGTGAAAAAAAAAAAAAAATAGATCATAACCAGTTGAAACCTCTTGAAACGAACATTTCATATATACATGTATTTATACAAATGTACATTCAGACAGGTAATAATAAAAATCGATAGCATTTAAATGCAAATTTTAAAACAGACAAATATAAATAATGTTAATACTGTTAAAAACTTGTATTTCGAAGGTTTTTCGACATTTTTTAGCCTCTATGTGTGCCTGGTGTTGCCCTTACGTAAAAATGCGGCAGAGTGAAGGGATCCGTATCGTCTTTAAAATCATCATTTATAATTCCAATAGGGGACAAATAAGTTTGGGTGGTCCAGTTTGTTTGATGCTCTCGATTGTAAATTTCGGTGAGATAAATATTTTCATGCTGGGAGAGCTTTTCGACAAATCTTTTTTGGAGAGACATGGCGTTTTTGTAAACAAAAGAGTTTGAGAATCGTTTTGTATTATTTACGTAATTTTTCCCAATAGATTTTCGTAAGATTTTCCTTTCGAACACCTCAAATTCTCTGGCAACTTTTGGCGATATAGTAAACCAGATGGGAAATCCATAGGAGGGAATAGATCTGATTGCTACTTTATAGATTAGAAGTTTAGTTTTTGTTGGTAGGTTCTTGTTGTGAAAGAGAGTTGAGAACATCCCTGTGATTTTCCTGGCTTTATCTAGAAGACTTCTTGCATTTAGGTTAAATTTTAAGATTTTGTCAAAATGTAAACCAATATAATAAAGTTAACTTCTAAATCGGTAAATAAGAATCAAAAAAGAGTTAATTTTGCAATGATAAGTCTGTGTTCAAATCACTGGAAATGATCCAAGTTGTCACTACTTCCGGATCCCAATTCAATGAATTCTATGGAAACTTTTTTTCGAGTATTTACCTTGTAAAAGAATAACTTCCAAAGAAGTCAACGAGTCTGTGGCTTGTGATCCGGCAGTAACGAAAATTTGGATATTTTCCAGCGATTATAACACGGGCTTGTCATTGCTAAACGCTCTCTATTCATAATGTCATGAAAACCCGATTGTTTTGAAATACTACAGGATATTGTGCATTGTAAAGCGTATGGAAATCATCTTTCGAAAAAAAACGGCGCACAGTGGCTGAAAATCGTTTTTCATTGGTCAAAAGTCGAATTTTTTTTTTGTCACCGATTTTTAAAATTTTTACGCCATTTTGGAGCTAATATATCCATATTAAGGTAGCCAAAAAATTAGGTAAAACTATTGATAATTGTGGGCGTGGAATGCTGTCAAACTCAACTGTTTTTGTTATTTCAGAAAATGGTGTTTTTTATCAGTTTTTTTTCAAAAATAAATGGTTACTACTCGCAAGCTATCATCGATAATGGCCTGCGGTCTTTTTTATAATGTTGGTAGGATTATAGTCTTTAGTTGTTGTAAGTGGTTACCGTTCTAGCGTTTAATATTAGAGGTGTTATGAAATATTTATGAAACTACTATATTTTTCTGAAATTTGAAATTTAGTGGAATAGAACTTCTAGGGAACAAAAAACGTATACCACCCAAAGAAAGGCGAAAGTGTCTACTTTAACCCTATATATACTTTTGCACCCGCCACGACCCGCCGGTAGAACACTTTTTTAATTTTAATGAAATTACTCTAAAAAATTCAAATTACTATAATTTGAACAGCCCTACAATGGTGTATTAAATTTTCACTTTTTTGCCTAAAGGTTTATGTTTTTTACTTTAGACTACGTAAAACTAAAATAATTAAATATAATACCTGCGAAAGGGTTTTATGGCTTTGTTTTGATCAGCAAAAAATCAGTCATAAAAATATCACAATAGGTTCTACAGTAAACATATGATCTCTTTTTAATGTAACTGTTAGGGTCAGCCAAATTCATAAACAATTTTATAATAATAATCGCGACATTAAACCACTAAAGATAAAAAGAACCCCATATTGACGAGATACTAATTAGTTTTACCTGATATTAAGGTCTGGATAACAAGTGCGGTTTTGTTCAATTTAAGTACTACCTGCTATGAAATTGAAGATCAATGTGTGAATAACATGTATCTAAAAATGTATAAAACTATGGATTCAATAAGGGATTACTCAATAATAAGTTAATCCTTTACGTGTACGTACATATATTTGCAAGTGATAAATCATAACAGACTCAAATAAAAATATTCAGAAAAATATGGAGAAATAAAAACCAGGAAGATGTTCTTAGTTACGTTAAAATAAAATTAAACTTAAATTCGTGTAGCACCGAAATACAAGAACAATTATCTAATTTTGTAAAAGTACTAAAAAAACGCTACAAAGAAGTTAGCTACAGTAAACAAAAGTTTTATATAAAAAGTGAAAAGTGGTTAGTGGTTACTGTCGCTGTAGAAACAGCAAAGCAAGATAAGGTTGGAAGACCACGCAAATCATTGGACAACTGCAGCGATAGATCTAAGAGGCGGAAACTTAAAGATGTCAACGATGCATTTGGTTGTACAAATACAAAAGAATATTTCCTACATCAATTACGATCACAGAACCAATTAACAAAAGTGGATATCATTGAAAAAGTTATTAAAGCTAGTCCAGTGAGAACAAAGCGAATTCTTAAAAGTATACCAACTCCGAGCGATGCAATACAGTACACAAATGAGGAGGCATTAGCCTTATTTCTGGATTTGAAATTAGCAAAACAGCAATGAATTAAGCTCAGATTGCGTGCGATTGAAAAGGGCTCAAATATCTATCCAGCATATCATCACATAACTGCTGCTAAAATGGACTGTTTGCCATCAAAGGATACTATTACAATCACACCAATTTCGGCAGAGGTACAACTACAATCTCTACTTGATCACACAGCCGAACGCTTGCTACAATCAATACCAGGAAATGCGTTAAAGAAATATGGAAACTCAAAGCTAATTCTTTTTAGCAAATGGAGATGTGATGGTTCTTCTGGACAAAACCAATACAAACAAGCTGTATGTGAAAATATTTCGGACTCGGATATGTTCATGGTATCATTTGTACCATTGCGATTGAAAAAGATTTTGGAAGATTCAGAGCCTTTGACTAGTACAACGCAAACAATGGATATTTGGAAAAATGAGACACCATGTTCTACGAAATACTGCAGGCCAATCAAATTTGAATTCAAAAAAGAAACTCGTGGTACCATTAACAAAGAAATTAGTGATATCAAGGCCCAAATTGCAACACTACAGCCATTACAATTACAGTTAGATGGGCAGCAAATTGAAGTAAGCTACCAATTAGTTCTTACAATGATAGATGGAAAAGTAGGTCAGGCTTTGACTAACACGAAGGCTGCATCCAGCTGCATTATATGCCAAGCAGCATCAACCCAATTAAACCAACAAAATCATTAGATAATACCGATGCATATGAATTTGGATTATCACCACTACATGCAAGAATACGAGTTATGGAACATATACTAAAAATCAGTTATGATTTGGATTTCGGATCTTCAGGATCCATAAGAAACAATGAAACCAACAAAGAGTTAAGAAGTTCAAAAAAGAAACATGTTCAAGATAAATATCGCAAAATTGGATTGATTATAGATCAGCCAAAACAAGGGTCAGGCAATACAAATGATGGCAATACCGCACGAAGATTCTTTTCAGATCCAGAAACAGCATCTGAAATAACAGGAGTGGATTATACCTTATTTTTAGATTTAAGATAATCCTAGAAGTACTTGCGTGCAATGAAGAAACAACCAACTACCCATGGAGAAATATGTCTGCAACAGTTCACAAAATCCTTTATCATGGAGAAGATATCATTAAATATCATTTGGTGCCACTTGGAGATCTATCAGAGGAGGCTCAGGAAAAAAGGAACAAGGATTACGGATTTTATAGAGAGCACAATACTAGAAAAATTTCACGAAATTTCACAAATGAAGATCTATTTAATATATTATTGGCAACGTCAGATCCGTTCATCTCCAATATTCGAAATAAATGGAAAGTGCAATATCGGGATTTAGATGAAGAAGCCAAAAAACTACTAAAGAACAGAAATAGCACAGAGCAAAATATAGAATATTTGCAATCAATATTTGTGTCAAATGAATAATAATTATAATTGCCTTTCAACCCTATTTAAGTACGAAAAACAGTATTAGTAAAAAATAATAATAAATAGAACCTTCTTTGACAGCAAAAAATAAAATTTATTTCTGTGGTAACAGCAAAATCTCCAGTTAATTTTACTATTTTTTTTTTGAGTGTAAAAATTTTTTTCAGTGTAAAAATTTTTTTGAGTGTAACATTAAAAAAATTCCATTATCACAAAAAATAATTACAATTATTATTAAGTTCCAAATATAAAATTTTTTAATATGCAAATAAAAAAAAATAAACCCATATTTCACTCCAAAAGTTAAAAAAAATCAAAAGTTCAACTTTGACCTAGAAGTCCTTAAGAAGTACTTAATCAATTTTAATGTAATTAAAAATGAGTCAAGCTGAACTAAATATCTATCCATTAAAAAAAATTACTTCAATATTTTGATCGGTTCAAAAGTTACAGAATTTTGGACAATGAAAAACGAGTTTCAGCCACTGTGCGGCGTCATGAAATATTGAAGAGTCAACGCGTTTATCACTTCAGTCACGTCAGCGTTTAAAATTGCAACCGCAGTAATTTAATATAAATAGATAATAAAAAATGAGTTTGGGAGAGACACAGTAAAAAGAGCTTCTAAGGAAGTCATGAGGTCATTAAAATTAAATAAAATACATAAATAATCCAAGCCCATCTTATAATTGGAAAACAGTGTGTCTTTTTGAAAAAAGCTTTTTTTTTAATTTTGTTGTGTTACATGCATATTGTTTTAATGATGATGTTAAATGTTAAGAAATTAATTATTAGTGTAATATAATCTTACGAATCCCTGGATAAAGTGAACAAAAAATTCACGAAATGTCGGTAAAATATGAAATAAATAACTTTTTAAATTTATTGTCATAAAAACATACTAGGCCTGATTAGCTAAAACAAAACAGGAAAATAACGTAATCAAATCAAACTTGGCCAAAAAAGAAAAACAACACTACATAAATAATTTTTTATTAACTCGAAAGCCCAAAGGTGGCATTACACCACTAGGCATAAAATATAAATATATATATATATATATATATATATATATATATATATATATATATATATATATATATATATATATATATATATATATATATATATATATATAAAAAATATAACATCTTGCGTATGTTCGCCGCGGCTTTGATGTATAGCGCGCACACGAAATATCAAATTTCCCATAACTACTGCATAAATCGGTCTGAATTTGACCGGTGGCGTGGGTGTTGTTGCGTTTTGACTTAGCTGTAAGTTGTGGTTATTCGCATAGATCTACGACTTAAGAAAACTCCACAAGAATAAGTGTAATGGTGTCAAATCAAACGACCTCGAAAGTCAGTTCTCATGACCTCCACGTGAGATAACTATAGGCTCAAATCGCTCGTGCAGAATATCTAATGTGGCCAAACAAAAGTTGGCAATCATTGACATATAGTGCTCGCCGTTGAGTATGATGGCATTACCAGCGTCGTTCTCAAAGAAAAACGGACCGATGATGCCGCAAGCCTGAAATCCACACCAAATAGCGAATTTTTCGAGAAACATTGGGTGATCTTTGACCTCATATATTGTATCAAATTAGAAATTTTCGTTTGTTGCTGTGCCCATTCATACAGAAATGAGCCTCATTGCTGAAGATGATTTTTCAATGAAAGTTAGAGTTAGTTTCCAACGAACATACTTTGTTGTCTATGGTCCTTTTCCCTAAGCTCCTGGGCTGAGTTTCGTTCTGGTGTACTCCCAAGTCTGACTGCAAAATCCACAAAGTTGTGTTCTGCGAAAGTCGAGTTCTTCTGAGCGACACGAAATTGAGTACCTTGGATTCTCACGGACAGCGGCGATGTTTTTGGCAGATCTTGCAGATTGCCATTGTACGGGTGATGGTTCACTGTCTAACAAACCAGTGGACTCAAATTTATCCTCCAATTTATCCAATGCAAATAGTTCTCTTGGTAGGACGATAACGGGGACCGTAAAATGGGACAGCATGATGCCCAAACAGAACATCAATTCTCAAAAAAAAAAAAACAATTCTGCAATTTGAACGTGTTGTTGAACGCTATATCGTCGTGAAAAACCAACCACAACACAAAATTTGGGGAAAAAGAAATACATTTCACGGAAAATTTTGCTCACGATAAGGTTGAATTTGCCTGCCTTCGAAATGGTCTTATATAAATTAATATTATTATAATATTATTAATGTGTAATATGTACCCATACAAATTCTATAATCAGTGGATGCTGACGTTCGAGTACAATTGCTCACTTGAAGTCCCGAGTCGCAATACCCTGAATAAGTGCTGAGCGTAACTTGGAGAGTATCCACTTTTCTCCCGAAATGTATGCTAGTATGCATAGTTGTACATATGGACCTACTAGTATTATGTCTGCAATAGTTAAAAGAAGGTCTATATGATTAAAGATTTGTGTGGTATTTTCTCGGCTTTTGTATTATGGTAACGTTCAACTCAGCGTGACCGTTTTTGCTACTAAAGTACCAATTTGCCACTTTTCTAGCCGTCTGCCACTTTTGATACCACTTTTTTAAAATTAACTAAATCTGCTACTTTTTGCAATACTCTGCCCCTTTTTGCCCCTTTTTTAGGAAAATCACCACTAGTAAGCTTTCGCAGCAGTCTGCTTGTGTAAACATACTTTTCTTTGAGAGATTAAATATTTATTCCAATTTATACTGTCTGAATCTGTTGCTACAAGAACGTTGGAACAATGGACAGTTTTGCAACACTTTTTTATTAAAGCACAATTTGAAGAAAGATCTGCTACAAACTTAGAAAAAATACGTGTAATTCAAGAAGGTTTGTCCCCTGTCAATAAAATTTATTTACAATTTTTGGCATATATGTATACTTAAAGTTATGAACAAATTAAACAAACTTTTTCAAAGTGAGTCATCACAAATCATATACCTTGTTTCCTCCACAAAAAATATTTTATTAGAATTAATTAAAAATTTTTTGAAAAAAGATTATTTAAATTCAACAAAATTTGAAAATATTGATTATAAAAATTCTTTATACGTTAAGGATATAATAAACATTTATATTGGTCATGAAGCGGAAAGTTATATATGTGATTTAAAACTTTCCAAGGATTGTATACTTGATATTAAATGCAATTTATTAAAATTTTACCAAAAATTGTACAGTGAAATAATATCAAGAATTGACATATATGACAAAAAACTTAATGCATTTAGATATTTAGATCCATTTTTTTTAAAGACAAATGAAGACATAAATTATTTCGAAATAGTATCAGAGTTCCCACATATAATACCTGACCCAGAAGAGTTTATTAATGAATTTAAATTACTAGAGAGTAAAATAAATGACAAAAGCTATGAGCATATCTTCATAAATTCAAATCCGGAAAGTTTTTGGTACGAAATAGGAAAGCTAAAAAATACATTTGGTGAACATTTATTTTCGAATTATATAAATTTTCATCATATGTATTTACTTTGCCGCATAGTAGTGCTTTTGCCGAACGTATTTTTTCAAAATTAGCGCTAATGAAAGATAAATTGTCAAATAGATTAAAGGTTAATACTTGTGAAGATATGCTTTCGACAATAAATTTATTAGAAGTTGATTTGGAAGATTGGTGTCCGACTGAAGATCTTGTCAAAAAATATATTTCCAAAACCTCAAAAAAACTAAAACTTCAGGAAATTTTACACAATGGTCACAAAAAAATATTGAATTAAAAGAACAAAAATATAGTTTTACTATACCCTATTTTCTTGAGTTACAAAATCTTTTTTTATGTATCTTGTATTAAATATATTTTATGTTTATATGCTCAGGAACACCTAGTGTACTATTGTATTAATATACATATTTTGCATTATTGTTGTTTTTGTTTTTGTTATGTTTTTAAATTATTTCAAATAAAATTTTATTTGTTTTATAAATAAATTTAAAACCGTGTTTTTGTCTTAAATTACCGTTTCTTAAGTCGTTGCCCCTTTTTGCAAAAAAAATCCCCTTTTGGTGCCACTTTTTTATTTTAAATCCCCTTTTTGTGCCACTTTTCCAAATTTCTTAACGGTCACGCTGCACAGAGGAATATTTGACCCAAAAAGCTGGCCAAAAAGGCAAAAATTAATTTGATGAAATCCTAAGAAGTAATTACGCAGATCGATAGAAAACAAAATTCTACATCATATCGTGCATTTTAAAGATTGTAAGTTAAGATTTGTAGTTGTGGGACACTGTTAAAGTCAGGAAAGTGAAGAAAATTGCATGCGTTTTTATTGAATTTTTTCGACTTCAAGATATTTATATGATATTTTTTTGTGGCTAAACGAATAGAGGTATTACATTGATTTTTTTTTACCTGAAAGATTCCATCAGCACGTATTTTTAGCATTTAAAAAGAAAAAATTATCTCAAATATTTATTTTAAAAATATTAATTATAAAAAAAATTATACATACATATATGTATACATAAATTCTTACCAAAAAAAAGGAAAAGTTTTTTGAAAGTGAGGTTAGCTGTTCTACAAATAATGTTATATACCACAATAAAATATGAGATCTCTAATTTAAGAAAAAAGAAAAAAAGTTTGCGCAAGTTTGCGCCATTATTTTTGGTGATTTTTTTAAAATTGTATCTTTTTTTCTATTTTTGCTCATAAGGCACTTTTTCTTATACTTTATTGTCGTCATAAACTTTTGTGTTTTTGGAATTATTGATGTGAAATATTATTTACATCACTTTTAACAACTATCAATGTGATGGATTACCCGCTCTTAAAAAAGGAATTTCTTACAATTCAGTTCTTAATTCATAAATTCAAATTTACTAAATGTCTTATCAGGAATAATTATAAGCCAACCACACGCATACACACCTATTAAACTGTTTTTGTTTACCTGCGGTCTATATAAGACTTGATTGTCTCCAGGACACTTTATTTCTTGTGAAAATATAGTTAGATATGTACATACCTAATTTAAAAGCGTAATTATCAAAATTACATTTAAAAACGGTATAGGTATATAAAAATGCACCCAAGTATCAGGTTGTTAACTAAGTAAGGGGAAATGCACTTAAAAAAAAAACACATATATGGCTTATTGCCCAGAATTCTCATTATAAGAGTTTTGCAACTTTGAGAGATAACATGGAAATGATGTTCTAAATAGGTTATTTTTGAGCAGTGACCCTTTTTCAAGCTGCAATACACAAAAGACACGGAAGATAAAAAAGCCTTTTTCATCAGATACTATTAAACTACTTCTTCCCGATACGGATGATGCCGCCCATAATGAGATACGTATGATTATATTATATGTGGTTGATTATAGGGATGTTGGCAGGATCGCCATGTGGTGGATTAGCATTTGAGGGTCGCCCTATGACAATATGCCCTATAGTCCTTGGTTATATTTATACAGCTGCCAAGGAGAACAGCTTAACACTAGGCGTTCAAAGGAACTGCCAAAAAGTTTGAGATTTTGAAGTTAAAACAAGGCTGTTAAAGCCGATATGTGTTCTATTCTCTAAAATCTGTTTTATTCAAATTTTTGTTCTGCTTATATACTACTTATGAAAATAAATCTTAGCCTTTCTAACTTATTCTAGCTTATTATAATTGTCTTTCATTTCACTTGTCTTTATAGAGGATCATCTTACATATTTCTCTTGACCAATCATGTAATTGTTTCTAAAATAAAAACTCAATTGCAATTGAAAGTGAAAGTGTGTCACTCAAATATCTGCTAACGCTGCACATGTGTTATTGATTTTAGTTTTACTTATTCTTTGTGTTTATTGTGTATGCATTGTAGACATGTGTGATTTGATGATGATTTGAACTTTTTAATTAGTTTAATTTTTTCATGTGATGAGTATTTAATAATATAAAATAAATATTAAAAGTGAATATGTTTTTGTTTATTTGGTTGTTTATCCCTTATAGGAAGCCAAGCTACGAGACCAATTTTTTTAATATTTAATATTGAATAAATTATAATTTTGACAAGGGGGACATTGTAACATCCATAAAAAGCTATGTTTTATTTCCCTGTATCTACACAACTACGATAGTTCGACTATCTAAATTTAATTTGAGTTGCCATTAGAATAAAGTACTGTTGCAAACCGAATTTTGGCGGAATGCGAGGGGGAGACCGGCATACGTAATAATAAATAATTTTTCTAAAAATACACAACAATCGTGTAGCGCGGCATACCGTGTACGGATAATAAATTAATATATATATATATATATATATATATATATATATATATATATATATATATATATATATATAAAATTAAATTCTCTTTAAAAAGAAAAAAATCTAACAAAGTTATAAAAGGTGGGTGGGAGGTTGGCCGGTGGGTGTTGGGTGTCAAAAATAACACTAACCCAATAATAACCTGCCAATAAATTTTTTCTATCAAACTAAAGCAAAAACTATCAAAAAAGTTAAACTTTTAAAACAAAACACACGCTTAATAATTTTGGCGCTGGTTCAACTCTGCAGTATAATAATTAAAGAGAAAGTCGCATCAAAAATAAGAAGAATTATTTTTATTGCTCTCGACAAACATTGAGCCCTTTAAATCTTCACGGCACAAAGTATTGTAAAATAAAAAAAAAAAATATGAAGCGCCGGAATTTTGAAACTAAACAATCGATTTGGATGAAATAAATTGCGATTTATAGAAATGTTAGAAGTGGTTAGATATGGCTCTAACCTATAACTTTGAAGGTAAAATTTAGAGATAAACTTTGCTACGTATTGATACATAGTATTTTACCCCTTTCAAAACTAAAAAAAATATTATGAAAACACGCTTTGAATAACATTTTATTTTTAACAACTTATCAGTTAGAGTACTGAAGGGTGTGCCCAGCCAAGTGATTCAAGTTGAGGCTTTCATAGATCAGACAAATCACTCACTATAGCTGCTATATACTCACACAATACTGCATGGCCCATTTGAAACGCAGCAGTGCTCTTTATACACCTGAAAAAGCTCGAGGCAAACCTTACGCGGGCTGCTCAACAAGCTTCAACCATCAATAGACAGGTGAGGTATATTTCAATTTACTCCAAAGATGTCGAATACCTTCCTTAAAAATGGAAATCCATCGTTTCTCTGAACGGAGATTGGGCAGGGACAGACACCAAAGAAGGAACTCTTTTCATTAACCAATTAAAAAAAAGGTATTCCTGCCAAACAAGTCAGCTGATATCGCCGAAGCCGTTCTTCCTCTAAGACTTCATTTTCGTGAGATTAAAAATGCTATTGTTGGCCAGCAAAAGAGAAAAGTTGTTGATGAAATTAATAACAAGATGTTTTGGAACTGCAAAAAAAATCATTTTATTATTTCTTAATGCTATCCTATGCCATGAGCACTATTCGTCAGAATGGAAAGTTTCGAAGATTTCTGTGATACCTCAACTCGACCAACCACATACGGCGGTGCGGCCATACAGGCTTATAACATATCAAAGCTAATATCGAAACTAATTTTGAGTAAGCTGAACCCTATACAAAGTCAGAATGGATGTATCCCCGATAATTAATTTCTTTTTACTGATATATCAGAGAGAATGGATGTACCCCGGATCAATAATTGTGTTTTACGAGGAAACATGACACTATCAAACAAGAGCGCAAACTGGTGAATGTGCTTAAAGAAAAAAATCAAAAGTGAAAAAATTCTCCGTATTTATTCTCATTCAAGGGTTGACATTTTTAGAGGTTCCCTGTTTATCAAAATTGTAATATAAAATGCCAGTCTTGTAAAACTGTATAAGACAACGTTAATTTATTGGTTATTGTAATATAAAAGCACCTTTAAAAAATATACCAAAAAATATTTGCACATTTATTTTATTAGGGGTAAAATTTACAAACACGTCACAAAAAAACTCACTTCAAAAACCAAGGGTTGCTCAATGGAAAAATAAATGGAAGTCATTCTCAAGGAACGACCTTTTCATTGTTTTGAAAAAACCCAAAGCGGACTTTTCTTTCCTTTTTTTACTCTTTTATAAGGAAATCCTTTACACTTTCATGAAAACTATATATACCTGCAAATAAAATGTGACAAAATTAAATTCACGCATATACGAATAAGTAAAAACAAAATGGTGACTATTGCAACTTTGTAATCCTTCCAGATGTGAGGCTTATTTCCACTGGTAAATATCCAGTCCCTAACCCGTATTTAGCAATGGGATCCCGTAGAATCATGTGGTCATTTCAGCTCTTTTTTGGAGTTATTTCTTTGATTTAGCTCTAAAAATTTGCATCGAGTACCAAGTTCGTTTTAGTTCCTTTTAAAAATATATTTAGCCCTTTTTAGCTCCTTCTTATTTAATAGAATTTTTATCATAAAGGGTGATTTTTTAGAGGTTTGGAATTTGATTTAAAAGTAGCACGTAATATTTTTAGATATATTCAATGTTTAAAGAAAATTTCATGTAAATCTAGACCGTGGCAACGCCTTTGTCCACCACTGGTTTTATGGTAGAGATTTATAGAAGTTATATAAATTTGAGTCATCATATTGTCAACTTCACTTCTTGTTGAAAATATACACTAATGGATTTTCGGAAGCAATAAAAATGTAGTTCTTTGAAACATATTTTTCTATTGAAAAAAAAATCACTTATTTTTGTTATCATAATAGCATAAACTTTTTCCATGTTGCATAGGGATAGATATCATCTGCCTTAGTATTTATTCAAAAGTATTTACTTCAAAATTCCAAATGAAATTTTATGAAGTAATTCAAACTATTCCCAAATCTGACTAAATGAAATAAAACACAAGTTTTTAGACATTTTTCATTATTAAATAACTTCTATGTGAAAAAAAACATATGTATGTAAGTCCGAGGAGAAAATCCTTACGCTCAGTCGAAGGCTGGCAATGCAGAAATGCTTTACAAAGCGAAGCCTATTTTGGACATTTATATACCCTAAAGCAGAAAGAGAACAGTTTGATTGCGATATAAATTTTTTATTCTAATTTAGGTTATACATTCTTGGATGTGAACTAAACATGGATAAACTGTATCCACCAATTCAATGGCCTGTCAATAGAGGGACTCCCACAATAAGTGATTTGATAGAGTTGGATGACTCACAGGATTATATGGTACCGCACTTTGAGGACGAGTGCGTAAAGACAGGAAACAAGGTAATCGTTATTTCACCAAACTCTGAACACAAGTATTTGCTCGGCCACGAAATTGATGGAAGGTCCTTGGTTCCAGCAACATTTTATCTAGAAAGTGTGTGGAAGACGTTCGCATTGACATATGGTATTCTTGATTTCGAAACCGTAGATGTTGAATTTGAAAATGTTAGATTCTTAAGGGCAACAACACTTTCAACCAAAGATGAAATTAGTCTTCAAGTGTCAATACAACAAGGAACCGGTATTTTTGAGGTATGTAATTCATTAAACTTTGGAAACAACCAAAGTTTTAATCAGTGATTGTTATCATGATCCTTAACATATTCAAATTTCATGTATCGTTATAATTTTATAATTATGTATAATTTTTAAAGGTGTATGTAATAAGATGATAACACAAGCAGTTTTCTCTGACCAAATTGTAATTTTGGAAATAAGTTATTTGTATTGAAACAAAAGCAAAGGGTATGCCTTAGAGGTGTTCCCATTTCAAACAATATGTGATAGGACCAGAAAAAAGGGTGCCTCTTATACAAATCAATAGGATAGCAATAGGTCTGCTCCAATGCGAAGAGTTTTTACTAATTCTTTTTGCTTCTTACTGGAAAGTGTTCATGTAGTCAAATAATAAGACATCGCAAAAATATGCAAAGAGACAAAAGCGTTATTAAAAACAATAACTAGTAGTAAAATTTTACCTGAAGTAATGATGTAAACAGATATTTTGTGCTTATTTAATAGTTTTCTAAAAAAAAATCATAATATTGAACAAATCAGAAATATGTGGTTGATTCTGATATTACGGGCTATTTTCGACGTACTTTTTGGCATTGAAGTGTTTTGCAGATTTTAGTATTTCAAATATGTTTTTTTGTTTTAATACTTCAAATAATAACTACTCAATAATTGTAGGTACACATTAATTTCTTAATATTTAACCGAATTACCCTGCCAAATAAATCATTATCCTGGACGACAACAAATAAAATCAAATTATTTCTTTAAAAATTAATCATTTCAAATTAGTTTATTTGTAAAAACTAAAAAATAAAAGAAACTTGATCTATGTACAATGTACATACATTGTATATGCATGGGTATATACATACATACATACATATGTATATTACTTTTAATTTCAAAATAATTTTAAATTTTTTTAATAGAAACTGTTGAACTTCTTGTTTTGTACAATTAAAAAATGTTTTCCAAATAAAAAATTACATTTGTTTTTTATTTCTAACGTTTAAATTTTATGATGATTTTGTTGCATGTACGTGACGATTTTGATGAATTTTGTTAAAAATTTTGACGTTTTTCATAGAAAAATACATAACAGCCCTGTATCTGGATATGGTAAATTTCTGAACAACTTCTTCATTTTTAAATACTTCAATGATGTTAGTGAAAGTCATTGGAGATTTAGAAAATGTTTTTTTTTATATTGAATAGTTGTCTTCCATACTCTATTGCTTGGAAGCTTCTTTAAATTTTTTACATTGTTGGTTAAAAATATCACGTACACTTGATCTTTTAAATGGCGGTTTTTTATCTTGAGATTTAATTGCATTGACAGCTTCTAATTTTCCGAAAAGCTCACGTTGTGGTCCATGATTATGAGTTTGGAATTTTCCACTTTTTCTACAATATATTGTGTTATTTAAGTCCACCGCAACACCAACGTTACAGTTTTTTTCATAGCAATAAGAATATTTAATATTATTTCTGCTATATTTATATTTAAATATTTGTTTTTAATTTTTTTATGTACATACTTATAATAATTTGCTGGATGCTCTAAATCCAGGTATTCGGGTATGTTCTAGAATCCGAATTCACTCGAAAGTGGATTACTTTAGCATTTTTGGTGTTCTGCAATTCACATCCCCATGTTTTTATTCGTTTTCAATTAGAGTAGTAAGGGGTGGGTGAAAGTAAAACGAATCGTACTTTATTCTTATAAATGCTAACATTATTAAGAAAAATAAAATTTTAGTTTTTAGTTTGAAGTGTTTTTTATTGAATTTCATCAAAACAATTCAATTTTTCACAGAAATATTAATGCAAACAAATTTTTTTTAAACTTTGCCAAAAATTTCAATTTGGTTTTGGCAGATCTCACTTGTGTAAAAAAACATGAAAAAAATACAACAATTTTGTTTATGTTCGAAAACACAAAGTTGCCCTACATAATAAAGTTTGATATGTCAATCTTTTTTGAACTAAATCTCAATGCATTTAGATCTTATTGAAAAAGAAAGATGAATTTTTTGAAGGAAATTAAAACTAATTTCATATATATAAATCTATTTAAACAATAATTATAATAATTCGAATGCATTTAGTTGTAAAATCGCAATGTAATAATCAGGCAATACTTTGTTTTAACAACAAATGGTGCCAGGACAACGTAGTCGATATGTCTATAGCCGGCAAACAGCCGCGCTGATAAATAACGCCAGCAAGCAGATCAACCAAAAGCAAATAATTTTAATTTCGTTCGTTGTCTTTTTTGAGAGTATTGAATAATTTTATTTTCATTCTATGTTTCTTTAAGAATATTAATTGTGTTTTTATTCGCGTTGAAAATTAAATGAAAAATTTGAATGTCTTTTTCATACCCTGTAAATTGTTTTACATCCAATTTTCACGATGATTTTTTAAGACATGTCTTTTTTTATTTTCTTTTAAAGTTGCTCCCAAAATCATGTCACATTTTCATGATGATTTTTAAAACATGTCTATTTCTTCACTTGACAGCCAGAGTTGGTTTTTTTTTACTTTATCTTTAATTCCTTTTATTTCTATAATTTGGGCGCCAAAAACGGAATTTAATAACTTGAGAAGTAAAGTATTTAAAAGGGTAAATTTTTTAAAAAAAATCAAAATTGGGTGCTATACAGAAAAACCTCGAAGAAAGCAATGGAGGTAAAACTAGTGGACTAAAACTAGTGAGTGGGTGAAGCAACGGCGGAAATGCTGAATGGAGCGAGGTACATTTTAGTTTCTTATGAACGACTTCTTGGGAGATAAGTCGTCTTTTCTGAACTATATCAGAATGAGCCGAGAGACATTTAATTTGATACTCGCAAAAATCGAAGGTGATGTAGTAAAACAAGATACCATCTTGAGAGAAGCGATAACTCCAACAGAGAAACTGGCAGCCACACTCCAACACGTCGCTGCTGGAGAGTCCATCAAAAGCACAAATTATCAGACGAGACTATGGGAAACCTTTCTTTGTCGTGCAGTTCTGGAATTATGCCAGGCAATTTGGAAACACTTTAAAAATGAATATTTAAAGGTTTTTGAGTAGGTACATATGTATATGGAAAATAACTTATTTTATTGTGCCTATTCATAGAATGTAATACTTTGGTTTATTATTTTTGAAATTAAAATAAAACAAGTTAAATTATTATAAGTACATTAATTGAAATAAATTCGTCTTTTATTAATATATAACTTTAAAAAGTTTATATCATTAGCTCTTGGCAGATTGTGAACAAAGAGCTAGATCGCTTGACACGGTCCATATATGTAGGATTACGTACATCATACAAGTTTTCGTGTTCCTGATATTTAGATATTAAAAGCTCCACAATTTCGTTTTTCCACATGGTTTATATTTATTTGAACTTTTTATTTATATGTATTTTATTTATATGCACACAAAACAAAAAACAAGCACTTGTCGGTTTAAAACAAGAAAAATAAAGAAGAACAGAGAGATATAACCACAGACGAATGCAAATAAAATATAATAGTAAAATTGCGAATGACAGCTAAAAGGAAGAGATGTATTTTTCTTCATTGTTGTTGTAAAAGAATCACGAAAACAGAAACCACGTTTCTTTTGCTACCCCTCTTTCTTATCTACCTAATATGCCTACAAACAAAAAAGACATGTCTTACATAGAGTCTACACGTAACATAATATCTGCGATGAGAATGTCAAATTCAATCGCAGAGAGGATTATGTTACGTGTAGACTTCCAATCAATGTTATCTTAATCTTATAATAATTCTTGTGAGAGCGTTGTTATAAGAAATCTCATCAGAACAATGTTATGAGATGAGCTGTCAAAAAATCATGTATGTGTTTGTGTACGAAAAGCCGCCATTGCAATTTTAACGAAAAAAATTTTTTAAAACATTACCTAAAGAAGTGAAATTTATAGTTTAGTAATATTTCCATTGCAAAACACTTGATTATATAATATCCCTGTATTATTTTTTCAGGTAAGTATTTATGCATATACATACAAATACGTTAATTATGTGTTAGTTCAACTGAGTTCTTGGTTTTTATTTTAGAGTTTCAGGCTGTCCAAAATGGAATGGAGTTGTGAGGATATATTTAAAGTTATTCATTTGTATCAACAATTCCCGTGCCTTTGGGATATTAAAAGTTCACAATACAAAAGGATTGATCTGAAGAGGAATGCTTGGCAAGAAATTTCAAAAAACATGTGTAAGGGTGAAGACGAGGTGAAAAAAAAGTTAAAAACTTGCGCAGCGCGTATGTTGCAGAAAAGAGGAAAATTGAATGTTCCAAAATATCGGGATCTTCTGCAGAAGACTTATATGTGCCTCATTTATTTTATTTTGAAGAATTGAATTTCCTAGACACCGCTGTAATGTTCAGGAAGACGACAAGCAATGTTATCCAGGTATGTATGTAAATGTGCAAAAATAGTAACAACAAAGTAGTGTTAATGAGTTATTATCTTGAAAGGGAGAACCAGAAACATGCACATTGTCTTTTGGTGTAGAAAACTGTGTATCAGTTGAAGAAACTTTAAATGATAGCCTTGTCGGAAGTCAAGAAAGGTTATTTTCAAATAACAGCTCGGAGTCTCCAGGAACTTCAATAGATGCAAGCAAATCTGCAAAAAAGAGACGAATTGAAAGGGACGAAAAATTTAATTCCGCAATAGATGCCTTTGTGCGACAAGCTGATGTTTCGTGCGCAATGATGATGTCGTCCTCAAAAAATGAAAAGGAAAATATGTATATTCCTTTTGGGAGATCAATTTCATTGCAATTGGCGCAACTTTCACTTACATCTGCTGCTGAAGCCATGGCTGAAATTCAGACTATGATAAGCAAAAGAATTCTGAAAGAAAATAAGCCGGACATTTTGCAAACTGCCATAAATGAAGCCAATATAGAGTGAAGTTTAAAGAAAGGGAAAACATTCACACCCGCCCACCGAGAAGACTGAATGATTTCCTCTAAATATTATTTTTTTTTTTAATTATAGTTTTTCATATCATACATGTATATTGTTGTTGCTACAGTTGGGCTGTAGTTATCAAATTATCTTTACTTTTTACTCATTTAACTACTGTACTGAATATGTACTAATGTTTGTATACCGAACAAACAAAGACAAAACGAATTTTGTGATGGAATTTAATATAATATAAGTGCATTAAATATAAATTAGATTTGTTTGCAAATTTTAATCATAATTGAAATTTATCTTTTTAGTTATATTATGTTACGTTTTTACCTCTTATGTTTTGTTACCTGAAAATTTTTATAAGAATTCATAATATGAAATAAAAACCAAATAAATTTTTAAATGAATTTTACTACTTTATTTTCATGATTTTCATTGTAACTTAAAAAAAGGTTTACAAAAATATTGTAGGTTCTATGTGGTGTAAGAATGTTGATAAAATTTTGAAAATGGTGTTTTAGTGATGCATATTGAAGGCAATAACATTTTTTATTCTATTGCAACAAGTACTGGATTTGCTACCTGTTTTTTTAACTTTGAGCCACTGGAATGGAACGTCGCCTTCTTTAATTAAGTACTCTTTAACGTTCCCCCTCATTGCATTAGCAAATCTTGGTATTTCATGGTTTTGAGAGGGCAGTGGTGTAATAGTTGACGGCAATTTGTCGATTATCCGTTCCGGATTCTGTTTTCGGAAATTTGATACATTTGTTAGCATGTTATGTAAAATGCAGCAAGCGTTAATAACAAGATCGCACGTCTTTACTTCGACTTCTATAGGCCTGTGAAATATTCGGAATCGGCTTGAGAGTCTGCCAAAGGCCATTTCTACTGACATTCTTGCTCGGCTGAGCCTATAATTAAAAATTTCTTGAGCTGTGGTCAATTTTGTGTTACGGTTATAGGCTTTTAGCAAGTTTCGATTTAAACCAAATATGTCGTCACCAATGAAAAAGTAAGACGTTTTTGTTAGTTGTCCCGGTAAATTCTCATCTTGTGGTATATTTAGATTTCCGGATTTCAAGTTGGCGTATAAACTGCTGTTTTTTAAAATAACGACATCCGATGCTCTCCCATTACCACCAATATCAACATATATAAATCTGCTGTGGGCATCCGCTACAGCTAAGAGCACAACGCTGTGGTAGCCTTTATAGTTATAGAAATCTGAACCAGCTTTTGGAGGTCGTTTGATTCGAATATGCTTGCCGTCAATAGCACCAAAAGTATGTGGAAACTGCCACAACTTATTAAAATCATGTGAAATACATATTTCTCCATTCGCTTTCATTGCACGGTATCTAAAAAAAAAAAACACCGATATTATTCATATCCATGATTTATATTATCCTCGCAAGTTTTAAGCTTTGTAATAAAGGGATTTGGCCTTTATTTTATTTAAAGCAAATTCCCTTTAATATGTACTTATATAGGATCCTTAAAAAGTTGTTTTTTTTTAATTTTACCTTTAAGAATCTATCTGATAGAGCAATGATTATGGCGTTCAAGACTTCAGGTATAAATTTGCTTATTGTTTTTCGGGATATACGAGTGAGAAATTCCAAAGATCTGTAAGAGTCTCCAGTGGCTATATAGCGTAACGTAATTGCTAAACGTGTTCTTGGCGGTATGGCGTCTCTCATGACAGTATTTTGTTTTTTAATATTATTCTGAACCTAATAATATAAATGTATGTCTGAATTATGAGCATTCATTTAAATTTTAAAAAGTGTTTCTTTCTCACCATTGATAGCAGATTTTCAAAGTCATCCACTTTTATGCGACAAAAGTTTTGATAGTCATCGGTGTCCCAAAGCAGATCATTTAGAATATGAGCTTCTAAGCTATGAAGCTGTCTCTTCTCTAGAAAGGGCTTTACCCAACATTGTCGTTCATTACAAGTTTCATCATCGAAACCTGGAACGTACCCGATTAATTCATATTCGTATGCTTGGTTCTCTTCCATTTTGTTATTTGATTTAATTTTTTGATGATGTTTTCTTGTAACACGCGAATAGTATACTTATTTGATAATGTCATGAAATAATAAAAAACGTGCTGATATAATCTAACAATTCTTCATACATACGGGTATGTTCCAGGTTTCGAATCGGATTGAAAACGAAAAATTTTTTGAATCCCCATAATTTATAAAATGGTGTTCTGAATTCAGCATGTTTTTCCACATTCGAAGTTTATGTTCGAAAAAAAATCTAAATGTCAACGGTCACAGGTACGCAAAAATCGACGGCGGTCGGCAAAAAAGTTGCAAAACTTAACAAATTACAAAAGTAACACCCAATTTTCACGATGATTTTTTTTACTTATCTTTAAGACATGTCTTTTTTGTTTGTAGGCATATTAGGTAGATAAGAAAGAGGGGTAGCAAAAGAAACGTGGTTTCTGTTTTCGTGATTCTTTTACAACAACAATGAAGAAAAATACATCTCTTCCTTTTAGCTGTCATTCGCAATTTCACTATTATATTTTATTTGCATTCGTCTGTGGTTATATCTCTGTGTTCTTCTTTATTTTTCTTGTTTTAAACCGACAAGTGCTTGTTTTTTGTTTTGTGTGTATATAAATAAAATAAATATAAATAAAAAGTTCAAATAAATATAAACCATGTGGAAAAACGAAATTGTGGAGCTTTTAATATCTAAATATCAGGAACACGAAAACTTGTATGATGTACGTAATCCTACATATATGGACCGTGTCAAGCGATCTAGCTCTTTGTTCACAATCTGCCAAGAGCTAATGATATAAACTTTTTAAAGTTATATATTAATAAAAGACGAATTTATTTCAATTAATGTACTTATAATAATTTAACTTGTTTTATTTTAATTTCAAAAATAATAAACCAAAGTATTACATTCTATGAATAGGCACAATAAAATAAGTTATTTTCCATATACATATGTACCTACTCAAAAACCTTTAAATATTCATTTTTAAAGTGTTTCCAAATTGCCTGGCATAATTCCAGAACTGCACGACAAAGAAAGGTTTCCCATAGTCTCGTCTGATAATTTGTGCTTTTGATGGACTCTCCAGCAGCGACGTGTTGGAGTGTGGCTGCCAGTTTCTCTGTTGGAGTTATCGCTTCTCTCAAGATGGTATCTTGTTTTACTACATCACCTTCGATTTTTGCGAGTATCAAATTAAATGTCTCTCGGCTCATTCTGATATAGTTCAGAAAAGACGACTTATCTCCCAAGAAGTCGTTCATAAGAAACTAAAATGTACCTCGCTCCACTCAGCATTTCCGCCGTTGCTTCACCCACTCACTAGTTTTAGTCCACTAGTTTTACCTCCATTGCTTTCTTCGAGGTTTTTCTGTATAGCACCCAATTTTGATTTTTTTTAAAAAATTTACCCTTTTAAATACTTTACTTCTCAAGTTATTAAATTCCGTTTTTGGCGCCCAAATTATAGAAATAAAAGGAATTAAAGATAAAGTAAAAAAAAACCAACTCTGGCTGTCAAGTGAAGAAATAGACATGTTTTAAAAATCATCATGAAAATGTGACATGATTTTGGGAGCAACTTTAAAAGAAAATAAAAAAAGACATGTCTTAAAAAATCATCGTGAAAATTGGATGTAAAACAATTTACAGGGTATGAAAAAGACATTCAAATTTTTCATTTAATTTTCAACGCGAATAAAAACACAATTAATATTCTTAAAGAAACATAGAATGAAAATAAAATTATTCAATACTCTCAAAAAAGACAACGAACGAAATTAAAATTATTTGCTTTTGGTTGATCTGCTTGCTGGCGTTATTTATCAGCGCGGCTGTTTGCCGGCTATAGACATATCGACTACGTTGTCCTGGCACCATTTCTTGTTAAAACAAAGTATTGCCTGATTATTACATGCGATTTTACAACTAAATGCATTCGAATTATTATAATTATTGTTTAAATAGATTTATATATATGAAATTAGTTTTAATTTCCTTCAAAAAATTCATCTTTCTTTTTCAATAAGATCTAAATGCATTGAGATTTAGTTCAAAAAAGATTGACATATCAAACTTTATTATGTAGGGCAACTTTGTGTTTTCGAACATAAACAAAATTTTTTCATGTTTTTTTACACAAGTGAGATCTGCCAAAACCAAATTGAAATTTTTGGCAAAGTTTAAAAAAAATTTGTTTGCATTAATATTTCTGTGAAAAATTGAATTGTTTTGATGAAATTCAATAAAAAACACTTCAAACTAAAAACCAAAATTTTATTTTTCTTAATAATGTTAGCATTTATAAGAATAAAGTACGATTCGTTTTACTTTCACCCACCCTTTACTACTCTAATTGAAAACGAATAAAAACATGGGGATGTGAATTGCAGAACACCAAAAATGCTAAAGTAATCCACTTTCGAGTGAATTCGGATTCTAGAACATACCCGATAGTCAGTACCGTTACTTTTTTTTTTTGAGAAAGTAATGTCGCGGCACCGCCCATCGGACGCGCGTCCGCCAACACCCCCATTCCCACCTCCTGTACCATATTTTTTAGACATTTGACAATGGCAATTCATTCTTTGGCAATTTATAACAATTACACAGTTATGGCGTTATTTCCAATTTGGTTACTAAATGATTATGGTGATATTGCACTTGGGTGTAGGCAATAAAGCCATATGGCCTTATTTCTCAATGAAATGAGAAATAAAACCATATGGATTTATTTCCTACGGCTTTATTGCACTGCACCAAAATTTCATTGATGATTCGTATCTAATAAAAAAAATTAAATTTCCCTAAAAAATCTACCGTTGCAAAAATGGGAGAATAAAGAGGGAACTGATAAATTTTGGATTGAAGTGCACAATTTTAAAAATTGTTTGGGGGAAAATCCTATTTATGAATTAGCTTACTTTGTTATTCGTATTCTTTCGTTTCCTTACTCAAATACCGAAGTCGAAATGATAACTTAATGATTTTTTTAAGCCAAATATAAAAATCGTTTTTTTAAACTCGGCTAATTCATTATTGCATATAAAATATGGTCTTAAGCAAGAAAAAGTTTGTTGTCGCAATTACAAATTGCCTTCAGGAGTTTACTTAAAAATTAATTCGAATCAAACTTATAAGAGATCTGAGTACTTCATTAAAACCGATTTGTGGCCAGAAGGTGATGATTATGAAACATATATATTTCACAATGAAATTGTTTTTCCATAAAATGTTATATTTACTTTGTGTTTCCTCCTAATAATAAAATAAAACATTTATTTTTATTTAACTTATTTGTTTTAACTTTTTATCCTTTTTCGAGAGGCAATTTCAGACCTTTTAACTTTTTTCCTGTTGTTTGCAGATTTTGTTTGTTAAAATTTTTATTTTTCTCTTGGCGCTTTTTACTCTTTTGTCGTAAATTTTTTACCCTTTTTGTCTTTACATTGAAGCTTTTCTTCATTTCCAAAATGGCAAGACTGGTTTTCTTTGAAAACTTTATAGTGTTGCCATATTTTGATAGCATTTAAATAAAAACTGTTTAAGACCGAATTATTAAAAATGTATGAAAGTCTATCTCAAATAGAATGAAAATTTACCAAACGAATATTTAAATATTGACTCAAAAACTGGGTCACTTTACAAAAACCCTGTACTGACTTGTATAATTATATGGTACATACTTACATATTTACCAGATATTTCAGTTATTAATGTTTTACATATTAAAAAACACTTTCGTTTAATTATACCAGATTACAGAATCAAAAACTTTAGTTGCAAGTGGTGTGATTCGTAGATTGTCTGAAAAAGCCTTGCCAGTAATTATGACTCCAGAGATCTATAAAGGCAAAGTTTTCTTATCGAAAAAAGACTTCTACAAGGAATTGAAAATACGTGGTTACCACTACAATGGAGATTTTCAATCTGTCGAGTTGGCTTACGGTGATGGATCGTATGCGAAAATAAAATGGTTTAATAACTGGGTTTCCTTTATGGATTGCATGCTGCAAGCAAGCATTGTGAGACATGACTCACGCAATTTGGCTCTACCGGTTAAATTACGCTCGATGCGGATCAACTCCAATTACCACAAGAAACATCATGCAAATAAAAGTGAGATTGAAGTTTATTGTAATGGTAATCGAATAGTTGCGGGAGGAGTCGAAATTATTGATCTGAAAACAAGTCATGTTCAAAGACGAAAGCCTCCTGGTGAAGCCGTGTTGGAGAGATATCAGTTCATACCACACTTTAACGCGCCTGTGCTTTCTGCTTTCGATGTATCGAAATGTTGCTTGCAACTATTTTTAGAAAATTTTCCATCCTCAAAATGTACTATAGTACAAGCGACCACTTCAGCTCAAGACGGATTGGTATTCCTGAATGGACTAATGCAGGGAGTTAATGATTTGCCAGTCATCCAGGGCAGCTACATGTTTCTTAATATAAACGAAGATGAGCACTTAAAGAAAACTATAGATTCATATGATATTACTAATATAAAATACGTCGCGTCCCCCGCTGAAATGGAAAGCAGTATCGATATATTATTATTGGATGAAGAGAATTTGATTTCGAATTTACTGACTTTAACAAAGCATCTGTCAGAGAACTCTATGCTCTTGATTAAGGCAACCAATAAAAGTGTTCTTGAAAAAGTCAGTTTATGCAAGGAATACTTCTCAGTAGCTCTGTTTTCGTGCTCGAATAACCCATTTTCGATATTGAGTCTCTTAAGGAAGCCAACAACAGTATATTCTACATGTTTACAGGACGAAGTATATATTAAGATTTCGCAGTATGACGATAACTTTAAATGGCTCAATGATATAAAAGGTGTAATTGGAAAGCGGACAGTTTTGGTAGCAGAAAATGAACCACTAAATGGTCTCATCGGTTTGGTTAATTGTCTGCGAAGAGAACCAGAAATGTTGAAAGTTCGATGTGTTTTTATAGATGATAAGCATGCGCCTGAATTTGATCCTGCTCTGCCATTTTATAGTAACCAGCTTAAGCTTGGACTAGCGATAAACATTTATCGGCAGGTAATTTAAACATGTTGTTGACTATGATGTATCGCTGAAATATTTTGCATTTTATGACAGGGTCAATGGGGCAGTTATCGTCATTTAGAGCTGAAGCCTACATACCCGTTAATTGAACATACGGATCATATCTGTAGTGCAATTAGTAACATTGGGGACTTTTCCACACTGTACTGGCAAAAAGGTCGAATGAGCAAAGATGATGTGAAAATTCGTATTTGTTATTCGGCACTAAATTTTAGAGATGTTATGCACGCTTCGGGACGTCTGTCGGCGGAGGATGTTGGCTTAACTAGGCTTAAGCAATCCTATATTCTTGGTCTTGAGTACAGTGGCATTGATGGGGAATCCGGCAAGGCTGTCATGGGGTTGACGGTGCACTCAGCCATTGCCTCCCACATAGAACCCTATTCAGTTATCTCATGGGAGGTGCCAAGTCATTGGACATTAAGGGAAGCAGCCACAGTACCAACAGCCTACACAACGGTTTATTATTCCTTCTTCTATACGGCCGATATAAGAAGTGGCAAAGATATACTTATACATTCCGGTAGTGGTGGAGTGGGAATCGCAGCTATAAGAGTCGCTATTGCTTATGGCTTAGAGGTGTACACAACAGTCAGTACAGCGGAAAAGAAAAAATTTTTATTACAGACTTTTCCACAATTAAAAGGTTTGTATATGTGTGTACTTATAAGAATTTTATTTAAATATTTATTAAATTCCAAATATTCTCCAAAATAATTTTTTAAAATTTTTTTGTTTGTTGCGTTTTAAACATGATTCAGATAAGGGGAACTGAAGGTATTGTTGGCGCTCATGAAATGCGGGCAACAACAAATAAAAAAAATTTTTAATTATTTAAATATTTTTCAAATATAAAAAATGTCACATGCCTATGGACAACATCTATTAAAAGAGTGGAGTAAAGGCTGTTCTGAGGACTAATCGACTGTATGCGTTTGTTCGATGGTGTTGTGATTCTAAATATGTACATATATTACGACAGGAATAAGCACAGTCGTTTAAACATGCTTCAAAATTTTATTTGGAATGAAAAGGACAGTGTGAACCCAGTAGCATAGCTTAGATATCTGAATATATATAGATATAATGCGGACTGTAGGCTATAAATTTTTGAGTATTTGAAAAATAACAAGGTGTTTAAAAAATACTTTATATTTCTTACATTATTTTCTTGACGTAAATAAAATTCAGAATAAGCCTTGACACTTTGATTATTTTTGTTTATTTTGCTTATGCGATGTAACGACGTCATGTTGGGAACTACGCTCGATTATAGAATTAATGATATAGGGATTTACATTTTCCAATGTTCTTGACCTCGAATTTCCCCTACTATACTTAATAATATTCAATGATATAATTTTTAAGACAGTTGCAGATGATGTGAACAGGGATACCTCAACTGGCCCACACCAAGTTCAATAAAGTGTGGAATAATTTGTGTCGATTGGTCTATAGATTTTATAAAGTAGTGATTTGGGGAATTAGTGATTTAAAGAAATTGCTATATTGCCTATATGTGATTGAATTTTCCGATTCTAATAGTAGATATGAGTAGTCCTTGCCCGAGGCTAATGTTTACATTACAAATAGTGTGACCTACTATATAATGGGCTACCTGGCGCTAAATGAATTTAAGAGATTAGGAATATGAATTTCCAGTTTTCAATTCCAGTTAATGTTTATATTGACGAATGTGATTTGTGTTCCAGAAACATAATTAAAAAAGTGAACATAGACCCCATATCATATTTCGGGTTGTGAAGAAATTTATTGCAAGCTTAAGCAACACAGTATTTGATTTGCACTTTTTCATATCAATTGATAAATTACAATCACTAAAATCAAGTCTTAAAGTCTTGTAACTGTTGGAAGTGACATTACAATTTTAAAGCAAAGTCACCTTTACATTATACACACAACATATTGCAAAGGCAGTTAATAAAAACTAGTCTCCTGTAAAACTTGATGTTTGTCTCTTAAACTTTTTTTAGCGGTTAAGGAACGATATGTAAGTCAGTTTTTAGCACCAAGGAAATTGAAATTTAATCCAGCAGTGTCCCCTATCAGTAGGAATGTTCGCTTTTTTTGTACTTTTAAATGGGAGTATATTTCATACGGAGTATGTGTGAGCGGAGAGTGCAACTGTGCACTGCACAAAAGTGAAAGTCATATGGAGATGTAAATCAAAATTTGGAATATACTTATAACAAATTTTTTATTCGGAATATTCATTGTTTGGTGTTGGCTTAGCTGAGTATAAGCCTGCATTTCATTGGCGCTAAGTCCCCGTCCATACTTGCAATTTCGTTGCATGCAATTTTTTAAAATTCTGCTTTGAAATTGCTTTAGTGTCCACATTAGAAAAAATCTAGTATTGCAATTTTTTGTATTTCTCATGCCTTCTTTTCGCTTTTCTTCCTTTTTCCTTTGTTTAAAACGCCAGCAATGAAAATGAATAAAATAAAACGTCAAGTACAACCACACCACCAAACTTCAAGTTGAATAGTGAGAATTGCAAAGCAAAAGAAAATTGCAGAGAACATGAAACTCTGTACTCCTGCCCAAGCTTCTTACCTCTCTCACCTAAAACAACCGAGAATTGCCGCAGCAAAATTGAAAGTCTGGACGGGGACTAACCACATCATCAGTACCCTCTTGAGCATTCAAGCTCAACGCGACACAACAAAACAAACAACTATAATCGACTTGCGTCTTTTTGTTGTTCTTTTTACGCTTTTATAGAATTAATTAATCGTCCTTTGGGTGATAATAAAAGTATTTTTAAGGCAAAATAAAAAACAAAAGCTATAATAACAATTGGGGGATTCAGACGGTGTGCTATTAAGACATATTCTGCCCAATTATGAACAACATTTCGCCGGGAAATTTCTCGCTTTTTTTATTCCTCCTATTATGAAAAAAATTTCCTCAAGAATTTTTTCCCTTTTTTTATTCCTCCTATTCTAAGGGAAAAATTACTCTGGGGAATAAGTAGGTATTACGAAAATTAAAAAAAGGGAAAAATTGTTAACAGTTTATTCAAGTTTTTCCCTCATACATTTTATAGGGAGCTAATGTAAAAATGTAAGTTTAAACGGAAAAATATATGAAAATTAAATTTAAATGAATCGCATTTCTCTGGAACCATCCTCTGGGACACGATGAGGTGTTAAAAGCCATGGCTCCAAAGGATAACCAGCATCACTTACATATAATAAAAGATAAAATTGTAAAAATTTACTTCAAACTTAAAACAAAACCTTACCTAAGAGCCAAAAATTGGTTCCACTTCTCAAGTATTCCCGTTCCAAATGAGTCCTAACATCACTAGTAGTCCAAGTGAAGAAATCATGGCGAGCTCCAGGGTGTGTTGCATCAACATACATAATTCTAAGGTCTTGATCGCAAATCTAAAAATATAAATTAAGAATTTATTACCACCATCATAAGCTATTATTAGATCACTTACTAGCATAGTATTCAAACTAGCAGGCATGTTCTCACACTCGCAAGTTTTTGAAATCGCCCAGCGACTTGAAAACGCCAAAGTTGTATTTAGATGTTCTGTAACTCACGTGTTTTGCTTGCGAGTTGCCATATTCGAGGTTGTATATACTCGCCAGAGTACAAGGAAACAATGGAGAGGAAAAATGAGCAAAACAAAAAACCTTTTTTTAAATTTAATATATTTTATTAAAATTGTCAGCAAAATCGTCTAGTTTTGATACAAATAAAAAGAAAACATATTTTATTTTAAATTTAAATAGGCTACTTAGTTCATTCGTATTTTATATAGTTCATTCGTATTGTATAAAAAGGATTACAAACAAGAAAAATGTTCATAAATAAAGAGAAATCTTAAACCTAAAATATAAAGAAAACATATTTTATTTTAAATTTAAATAGGCTACTTAGTTCAATCATATTTTATAAGCCAAATTACATGTGATAGTTATCAAAGAACAAATTACACCAAAGACACATGTGTAAATCATTCTGACAAACACTAGCAGAACGGAACAACATGCTGTTTTCGAAAGCCGCTACACTTTCATCATCAGCGTTCTTGTGTTTGGTCCACTTCTGTGGTGTCAGTTGATGTATATTTCAGCTATTTATACAAACTTTTTCACTGTAAATAGAATACGTGAATTTTTTTGATTCATCGTATCACAATTTGTGAAGATTTTTTTTTTTTGTAATGATTTACACATGTGTCTTTGGTGTAATTTGTTCTTTGATAACTATCACATGTAATTTGGCTTATAAAATACGAATGAACTAAGTAGCCTATTTAAATTTAAAATAAAATATGTTTTCTTTTTATTTGTATCAAAAATTTAAATTTAAAATAAAAAATCACAAGCAGGAAAAATGTTCATAAATAAAGAGAAATCTTAAACCTAAAATATAAATTAACAAAGCTAATGGCTTGTAGCAAAAATTAATAAATATACATACTTATAGTAACAAACCAAACAAGTTTGTCATAAGTTAAAAACAAAATAAGCAAATTGTCATAATGTCTTAATATTTGAATACTCAAATATTAAGACATTATGACAATCAGCCCAATTATGAAATTCCGCAGGGCATTTTTCCCCTTCCCAATCGTCTATTCCGGGGAAAAAATTCCTCCTATTCTATAAACTGAGGGAATATGAAAATAAGGGAGAAAGAAAAAACAAGGGAGATAGGGTCAGCTGTTTTCTGTTTACATTTTGTTTTATAGCAACGAAAAAGTTGATTGATAAATTAAATAAGTTTTTTACTGTTTTGTATTCATTTAAATTAAATTAAAACAATTAAAATGTTTGGTGTGGCTTTTCATTTGCTTGCGGAAGAAATAAGTGATGATGAACGGTGGAAAAATAGTGATGAAAGGGTTGCACCATACGGTTAAACCATACGGTTTAAAAATTTGTCTTTGTGCTGCAAACAAAAAAGTCATAAAATAATAAAACTTTTTGAGGTATGTTTATTGTTTTGTCATAAAATAATGGAAAAAATCTGAGCCAAAGTTAAACATGCGCGCACAAATCCAACTAAAAAATGGAATCTGCTGGAGGAAGATTTTGAAACCCCAAGGTGCAGAACCTAGTGCAGAAGCTAGTGAGCAAACTAGCAACATTTATTGAAAACCTTTCCTCGGTTTGTTCTTCCTCCTGTTCATCACCTACAAAGAGATGAATTAAAATTTAAGTGGATACATTTTTTTCGTACTTACTTGGTCCACCCATTCTGATGTCCAACATGTAATTTTCACACAAATTGTGTATTATTTTAGTTTTTTCGCTTGTTTTTGGCATTTTCAAACAACATGTTTGTAAAGGTTTTAATTTATTTTCTTTGATGTCAAATATTTATAAATGTTTTATGTATGTTCATATCAAGAGATCGAATTCTGAAATAGTATATTAAGTTATGACGGTTTGTTCATAGCAGTCATATACATATGTATGTTCGTGCAATTATTTTATGACATATGACTTTTGACTACCGTTTGAATCCGCCAAATATTTATAAAATTTGTTATTCGAAATATTCTCCAAAATAACGTTTGAGGGTTAAATAAGCACATAGTGCGATATAGGTGCCACCATAGAGAAGAGGAAATTGGTAAATAGCCATTTTAAAAACGGCCATCCGCGGCGAAAAATTGCTGAAATGGTTTGCCCAAGCAAATCGATAGTGGTAAGCATAAGATCTCGGATCGTTTACGAAAATAGGATACATAATGAGTGCAGAAAAGCTCCCAATAAAAATTTTAGTGGTAGTGGTGGGCTAGTCAAAAATAATCATAATTTTAATGGTAGAGTAGCCCGTAATAATAGTAAGAAAAATCAAGAAGTGCGCCTAAAATTCGCTAAGGAATACAACAGCACCCTCGAGGCATTTTAGTGCATATTATTTTTGCGAGTGAGCCCAAATATCAAAGTTAGGTCTGGCGTAAACCAAGTACGGAGCTCCATAAAAAAATGTTAAAACTAACCGTCCAAATCGGTGGTGGTATTATCATGGTGGGGGCTAGTATGTCATGAAGTGGGGTAGGGAACTTGCAGGTCATTGAGAGCACTATATACTAAAATTTATATCTCATCATCCTACAACACAATTCGTTAAGGTGCCGAAAAAATGGGTATAAGAGAGCAGTTTTGGTTCTATCAGGACAACGACCCGAAACATATATCGGGTATTGAACAATCAGGGTTTATTTGGTACTGTACCCACTTGATGCAAACCCCGGGCATAATTACCTAATCTAAGTGTAATTAAAGATTTATATGTAATTTTAGATCAAAGTGTCTGCCAACATTTAATGGTGCTTTATTATAACTGGTTGAAAGGACCTGTGACTAATTGTGTACCAATGCTTTTGGTTTTCAGTTTGTAATTTAAAAAAATGTAAATTTGATACTGAATGAAACTTCTTTCTTTAATTTTGGAAAGTATTTTATAAAACTCATTTGAATTTTGTCAAAATATTTTTATCTTCTTAAAAGAGACTGGTTGACTTTTTAATATTTTTGCAGAAGAGAATATAGGAAATTCCAGAGATTGTTCCTTTGAGGAAATGATTAGAGTGCGAACAAATGGAAGAGGTGTTGATTTCGTTTTGAACTCTTTGTCTGAAGAAAAGCTGAAGGCATCGCTTCGCTGTTTAGCACCAAATGGAAATTTTCTGGAGATTGGAAAATTCGATATGGCCAACGATAGTTTGATTGGTTTGGGTAGTTTTTTCCAAGGTCAACGTTTTTATGCTATTTTAACCGATAAACTGGAGCAGTACTCTCCTCATTTGATAAATGTAAGAAATAAGATCAGTTTTCACATATCAAATCTTAACACGTGCATGTGAATTTACTTGGCTGTTTTAGAAAATTAAAAAACACATTCAAGAAGATATTCAAAAGGGTGTAGTTCAACCTTTACCATCCACTTCTTTCAAACCGACTGAATTGGAGCATGCCTTTCGATATCTCATGACTAGCAAGCATATTGGCAAAGTTTTAATTGAAATGCGACCAGATGTTACGTCACTCGGTACTCACCCCGTTTCCGTAAAGCCAAAAGTATATTTCAGGGAAGAACTCGTTTACATTGTTCCAGGAGGTCTAGGTGGTTTTGGGTTGGAACTGGTCGATTGGATGGTATTGCGGGGAGCACGAAAGATTGTATTGAGCTCTAGACGGGGGTTATCGGATGACTATCAAAAGTTAAGGATTTCGTACGTTGCGTCTACAATACTGAATCTGTTCTGGCTTTTATTATTTTTCATACTTTCTATTACAGAATATGGAATAGTTACAACTGTCAAATACGAATAAGTACTTCGGATATAACAACAGAAAATGGTTGCTTGGAGCTTTTAAGTGAGTCTATGAAATTAGGAGACGTTGGCGGTATTTTTAATCTAGCGGTTTTACTAAATGATGGTATATTTGTGAATCAAACTATTGACACTTTCCAGCAGACTTTTGCACCCAAGTCAGTTGCAACCAAACATTTGGACAAGTTATCTCGAAAACTTTGCCCTCAACTGCATTGTTTTGTCGTATTCTCCAGTGTTGCATGTGGGAGGGGCAATCCTGGACAGACCAATTATGGCATGACAAACTCAATAATGGAGCGTATCATCGAAGAACGTGTAAGGCTCGGATACCCAGGAAAAGCTATTCAATGGGGTGCAGTTGGAGAAGTGGGACTGGCGTCTGCTATGGTGGAGGGAAAAATCGATATGAACATTGGTGGAACTCTTCAGCAAAGGATTAGTTCATGCCTTGAAGTATTGGATACTCTCTTAACATTTCCAGATCCAATTGTTTCTAGTATGGTTGTAGCCGAAAAAATAATAACGGCAGAAAGTCAAACAGCTCTTCAATTTGTAATGCAATCCTTGTCACTGTCGCAGCTAAAATCTGTATCAGGTATTTCCACGTTGTCAGAACTTGGCATGGACTCTCTAATGGGAGTAGAAATAAAACAAACACTAGAGAGAAGCTACGACATTGTACTAACACCAGCCGAATTGCGTGCTCTCACAATTGATCGCTTAAAAGAACTGTCAGAACTACATAAAAAACAGAGTGCTGAGTGCCAAAATAATAATAATAATGACAATTACATTAATAATTTCCTGGATGTTTTATATTTAAATGTAACATATAAATCTGTAAACACCGAAATCCTACTTCCCCTCAACAACATCAATTCAGACCAGGTTCCTGTAATAATGTTTCCCGGTGTCGAAAGTGTTTGCTCTGAAAGATGGGAAAACATTGCATCCCAATTAAATGCGCAATCATATTGTGTGCAACTATCAGCCAAAGTTGGAACAGAAGACTTTGATTGTTTGGTCAAAATTATTGCTACGGTAAGTCCATTTTGTATAACACATGCGCAAAGTAAATTTTTAATTTTTAAACCTTCTTAAAACCGTTAGTATACGGGTAGCATATGGGTGCTACTTTATTTGTGCAATTTTAAATTTTTACGGTGTCGATATCGCATGACTAGTTCAATAAATAGAAAATGTGAAGGAATAAATTGCTTCACTGTTGGCTACTCTTCTAACCAAATGAGGTTTTAGTTTTCCTTTCACTACCAGCAACAGTAACGGTATAAATTGTTTACAAATATACTCTACGCCCATGTGGCATGTTGCTACATGACGGCACATAATCATGGTAGCACGATCACTAGGTTTCAAGTTATCAGTTTATGTAGGTACTGTCCAAAAGCGCGATACAAATTAAACATAAATACATTTTATTTTGATTATATTCTCGCGAAGTAAGTATATCCCATGAAAGAAAAATTGCGAAAAAAATAAACAAAATAGTACACAAAAACAACAAAAAATTGCCGATAGAATATTTGGGCAATGGGAACAGATTATATTCATTTTATTAACACTTTCGTGTTTGTTTTAAATTTTAGTTAAATTAATTATATGGCTAAGAAAAGTAAACTAATTCATGTGAAATTTAATTGACTGTAATTCAAAATAACTATTTAAAAGTTTATCGTTAATTGTTGCCTTAGCTGAGCATATGCCTGCATTTCATTGTTTACGCTGCATTTACACATTAAAGAACTTTCTTGAAAGTTGCATAAACACATTATCAGCAAAAACTTCACAGAAATAATGGATTTTAATGAAAATTTCTTGAAGGTTTACGAGTCGCAGGAAAGTGAAAGTTCATTTTCAACATATCGAAGGGAAAACTTATTGCTGAAATTGCTTTTCTTCCAGAGTTGAAAATCTATTCAAAGTTGCCAAGAAAATTAGTCAGACAGATCTTAAAGGAACAATGCATGGCAATTAATAATTATATTTATATATGTATCTCCATATTTATTTACTAAAACAACACAAATTGATTTCTTTAAAAGTCAAAAAACACCCATTTCAAAAAATATAACAGACTTTTTCCTGAAACCCATTGCAGTATATTTTGTTCCAAACAGCTTGATCTTAGTCCCTTTCTGACAAGGAAATCTAAATGAAAAAATTCTATTATATAGAATATATATCTTTCAAAAAATATTTATTTTATTACAATTTGTAGTAACAAAATTTTTACTGTCGTAGCAAAATCAATAGCAGTGCGACCAATTGCTTGAGGCTGCATGTGCTAGTAGGTGAGAGATCTGATGAACATTCTACGAAGTCATTTGTCGTGACGCATGAAATGTACAGAGTTGTAGTCATACCACTTGCGAGGAAACTACGGATTGAGAATTTACTAATCAGAAGCCTTGAATTTCATTTATAAAATATCCACTTAGGGTTTTATCTAAAATACAAATTTATGTATGATATATCTTTATAGGAAATTTCAAAACTGTTGACTTTCCGTCGGTGCAGAACTTTCAGATTTGTAGCACACTCTTTTGGGACTCTTGTTGCACACATTGTGGCCAAATATTTGGAAAAATCGGGATTCTCCGGTTCCATGGTATACATTGACGGATCTCCTGCATGGGTAGAAAACATGTGTAAACAAGTGAGAGCAACGGACATTTTGGAAGTCAAGAAACGAATTCTTCTTTTGGCACTGAAATCTATTGCAAATGATGAGCAGATGGACACTTTCGCAAGAATTGTTGCAGCAAATCAAGATATAGAAGCAGTTTACTGGAACATAAAACAAAATTTAAATTCAAAGGACGTGGATGAGAGCATGCGTTTCTTAATGGCGGTAATTGCCACCACCGAAACGGTATTAGACTTAAGCACTTATAAATTAGTAAAGATTCTTGAGTCGAAAATTCTCGTGATAAGACCAACGACATTAGTACAGCCAAATCTAGATGAGTTGTATGGCCTAAAACCAGTTACAAGAAATGTTATAGATGTCACAAATCTCGATGGCGATCATCATACAATATTGCTAAATAAGCAAGTCCCTGCATTGATTAGTAAATATTTTGGGATGAAGCCAGTCTCAAATACTTAATCATCTCAGCAAAAGGAGTGGAAGAAATGTTTAAACAAACAGTTTCAATTCAACAACCATTTGTAATTCGGTTATATTTTATGGAAATACCTGCGATACTAATAATCGAACCATTTGCATTATATTCAGATTTTTATTTTTATATACATATATTTTTTAATGGCTTAATGTGTAATACATATAACATATATTTCTGGTAATAAAATCAATAAAACTACGGAATAAAAAAAAATTAACGCGATTTTTGTCATTCCGAAACATGCATTTCTCAAAGCACTTGAATAGGGAGTTATTTTATAATCATTATATAATTTTATGTACATATGAAGGCCAAAATTTGCAGTCATCAGCTAAATACAATATTTTAGCTATTGATTTATAACATAATTCTTTGTGTAGGATTAGTGAAACCATCTTATATTTTTGTTGATAAATTTAATTTAAAAAAATACAATTTTGATTTTTGAGTTTTCTAAATTTTTATGTGGCAGACGTTAATTGCGGCACGTTCTAAATAAAAAATTACATTGGAAAATAATTTTCACATAAAATAAAAATTAATTTTACCAATTCTGTTCATTAAATTTAATAAATCTATTTTTTATTTCACAAATCCACACAATTTCAAATGTTATCAATAATTTTGTTCACAAAACTTTGTTTGTCAAAACAATAAAATATTTTAAGACTGCTTTAAATTATTTGATGTTAACGTTGGTTTACAATACGTGTGTTAAGCTAATAATCGTTTTTGAATGAAACTTTAAGGAATTTTGCTTAAAGTTGGTTTACCAACCTGTGTTAATTTTTTTTGAATATGGCTGTTAGTATTTATTGTTTTTGTTCATCAGCGTTATGTTTTTTTTATTTGTCAATCATAATTATTAAAAAGTCAAAAACATAATAGAATAATAATAATTATGGGTAATAATGAACACATCAACCTTCATTCGCCGGCTGGTTAATTCGACTAAATACTCAAATTGTTGTGGATTTCTTGGGAATTATTTGCAACAGTTTGCACAGGATTGCCTTACAAAAATATGACCCGAACATTTAATTCCTTTTTAGCAGAAAATAAATGCAAATATAGAACTAGACAAGAAAATATTTAAAAAGGTGTAGAAAGTGGTGAAATTTAACAAATAAAATAATTTTAAATGTAAATGAACAGTCTATTTAAAGAAAAAACATTCATATAGAAGTTAAAAATATCAAAAGAATAACACTTATAAAATACAATGAAAAGTCCAAATGTGTTATAATAACTAAGATCCAGAAAGGAGAAGTAAAAATGGACAAATAAAGAACAGAGTGAAGAAATTTATTTAAACAAGAAAAACAAATTATATAAAAACATAGTAGTAAATAGCATATTAGTAAAAACAATTTAATAAGAAACATTATAATGTCGTGTTTTAAAAAACATCTTAGCAACAATTCCGCTGTTTGTCGCCGGCTATGAAGTCAGAAAAACTATTGAGGAAAAGGATGAAAAGCCAGAACATCCAAATCTGAATACCAAAACCGAGAAGAAAATAGATAATGTAGAGATGATCATAATAGTTTTAATTGGCATCATCATCTTAATATGGACATCCAAACAATTAGGAAAATATATTTAAAAAGCTGCAAGGAGGCAACAACATCAACAAGCTGGGATCTAAGCAGAACAAGGGTCAGTCTAAAATTTTTTTGTTAGTAAAGTAATATAACAAATAGAAAAATATCATGCTTGAAATGTTCTTTGCAATAGTGAATTAAATTATTTAACTAAACAAACAAAAGACACACACACACAAAAAGAGTTATTCAAAAATTTACGTAGATCTAACTAAAGGTCAATAAACACACATTCAAAAAACACATTTGCTAAACTTTGAAAAAAGGACCTACATTTTTTGTTTTCAGACAAATATTTTATCAAAAATTTTATGCCAAATGCAGTACTTTGTTTGCGATAATTTTTGTTACAACTAAAAATATATATATATATATATATATATATATATATATATATATATATATATATATATTTAGAGGGCTTAAACTATAATATTAAAATTATACTATTGAAATTATTTTTAAAACCAATAAATGTCCTTACATAAGGCCCCAACTTGGGAAACAATAGAAGAGCGATTTAAATACTCTAAAGAGATACATATATATGTTTAAAATCCTATAAATGTCTAAACAAACAAAAACTTTCAAGCGACGAAACAATAATATGGCATGATCAGTTACTTCAAGCACACTACAATAGTATAGTGTCAACACACATTAATGTACGGTATGCTCTTACTGCCGAACATAAGGAAGCTAAGGCGTTAATTGACTTTCTTCAAGATAAGATATTAACAGTCTCTAAAAGAATTAGCTCAGATTTGATAGTAAATACTATTTCCATTGCAATACGGTACGAAAAGAAAATAAAATTGAACTAAATATGGATGCTAGCAAGTTTATTGATTTGGCATCAAAAATTCTTCCAGAATTCAATGGAAAATATGAAAATCTGCAAAAATTTGTTGACGCACTAACTCTTCTGGACAGCGTAAAAAGAACACATGAACTTTTAGCAGTTCAATTAATACAAACAAGAATTAGCGGTACGGCACGCACTTCCATTAATGGACTAACCACAATTGCAGAAATATCAGAAAAATTAAAAAGTACCATAAAAGGTGACTTTACCGATGTAATTGTATCAAAGCTGATGGCTACACGCCAAGGTAATAAACCAAATAATGTATATGCACAGGAGATAGAAAACCTTTCAAAAACATTGGCTAATGCCTACATTTCAGATGGTTTGCCTGCAGAAACAGCAACCAAATATGCTGTAGAAACAACTGTTACAGCTCTGACAAAAAATTTGAGTTCTGATAGAACTAAAATAATAATTGAAGCGGGAAATTTTGAAAATATAGAACAAATAATAGCAAAATTAGCCAACATACAAGCAGACCAGTCAGGAGCATCGACTGTGTTACATATGCGTACCACACACCGAAAAGAAAATAAAAAATTTTCAAACTGGCGCATTGGCAGTGGAAATTACAGTACTAGGTACTCTCGAGGAAATCACTCTAATAATTTTTGTACTCGAGGTAATTATATAGCTACCCAAAGACGTCCAGGAAACCAACAACAATATAGAAATTACAATAATGACCACAATCAGCAAAACACCCCGAACTATGATAACCGATCACGTCATTATCAAGGAGGGCGACACAATATGAGAATTACGCAAAGGGTATCGGAAAACTCCGAGGACCCCGGGATAAACCTGGGGGAACAGTAAAAAATATATTTACATTGAACCTGAATTTGTGCGCTTTCATTGGTCTCTCCATAATAGGTACGGACAGAAAATTAATATTTTTAATAGATACGGCTGCAGATGTTTCATTGTTAAAACGAAAATATGCTGGTGATAAAATTGATACTAGTGATATAATGGAAATAAAGGGAATAGGTGATGGAAGTATATGTACACTTGGTACAACTTTAGCTTCATTCAGGTTTAAGAACTGTAATTTTCATCACAAACTTCATGTAGTACCAGACGATTTTTCGGTCCCTTGTGATGGGGTTTTAGACTTGATTTTATAAAAATTCAAGATTCAATAGTACTGCCTCCCAGAGCAGAGGTAGTACGAAAAATTAGATTGCAAGAAGGGATACAAGATATATTCATTCCTCATCAAGAAATAGAAGAAGATGTTTTTATCGCAATTACTGTTACCAACCAGAAAAATCCTGTAGTACGAATAATGAACACGTCCAATATTTCAAAAACTTTAAGTTTTAAAAAAGTAAAGTACGAAGCTCTGTCTGATTACGAAATTCTAACAATCTTGGGTCATAAGTGTACATCTCAGGGCATTTTACTTGATAGCAGTAAATACCATGTTATTAAAAATTACCCAAATCCAAAAAATAGTGACGAAGCAAGACGTTTCATAGCTGTTTGTAATTATTATCGGAAATTCATCCCAAATTTCGCGCTTTACAGCAAATCCTTAACAAATTTGTCAAAAAAGAATTCAACGTTTAATTGGTCAACTAAATGCGAAACGTCGTTTAACTATTTAAAAAAGGCTTTATTAAAACCAGCTATTTTGCAGTATCCAGATTTCTCTAAAACATTCTTTATAACCACAAACGCCAGTAAGGTAGCATGCGGAGCAGTTTTAAGCCAAAAACATAACGACTTGCTGCCAGTAGCCTATGAATCAAGATCTTTCTCAAAGGGAGAATCTAATAAGGCTACAATTGAACAGGAACTTTTAGCTATTCACTGGGCCATAAATTATTTCAGGCCTTATGTCTACGGAAAAAGATTCATAGTTAAGACGGATCACAGACCGTTGACGTATCTATTCTCAATGAAAACCCCTTCTTCTAAACTTACAAGGGTACGATTAGACTTAGAGGAGTACAACTTTGATATCGAATATATTAAGGGAAAAGAAAATTTTACGGCCGACGCTTTGTCAAGAATAACATTTGAGGATATAAAAACTTGTAATGTTAGGATGGTTACAACTAGATCTAAAAAACAAGCTCAAACTCAGAATATGTATATGAAAATATTTCGGCGCGCCAATTTAGAAGACTCCCCAAGATAATAACACACGTCCAAGGATGTAATGTTAAAAAAGGGAACAAAAACATTATAAAATTTGAGAATAATGATTATGTTACTAAAGGGAAAATATGCTTAGGTAAATTTTTCCTAATGCTTGACAAATAAGCTAACAACATGAACATTTATAAATTACAAATGTCAATGAATGATAAAATTTTTGAGCAGGTACCGCTCACGGAATTCAAAAGTATGGGCAATAAAGTTCTAAAATATATCACAATAGGTTAAACTCAAAGGAGCGCACAACAAGCCTTCACTGGCTTAGGTGTATGTCGTATGACATGGGCTGACATACCCCTCCAATCAACCTAACCTAACCTAACCTATCACAATAGCGCTAACACCATCAGTTACTGCAGTCACTACTGAAACAGAAAAACAATATATACTTAAAAAATTTCACGAGGACCCCCTGTTAGGTGGCCACCCAGGGATTACTCGAATGATTAATAATATAAGAAGATATTTTTACTGGAAAAATCTTACAAAATATGTCTCAAAATATGTAAAAAACTGCATAACATGCAAAGCTAACAAAACTTATAAACATACAAAAGAACCCTTGAATATCACACCTACACCAGCAAAACCATTTGACACAGTTGTAATTGACACGATAGGACCATTACCGATCACTGAACAATCACATCAATATACTGTAACAATTGTTTGTGACTTGACCAAATAGGACTGCGAAAACTGTAGCTAGGACAATTTTTGAAAACTTATTTCTGATCTACGGATATGTCCGCAAAATTTTAACAGATATGGGAACGGAATACGAAAATGGAATATTTCAAGAATTACTAAAGTTATTAAATACAGAATTAGTTCATCGATCACGAGAAAGTTGGTACAGTTGAACGATCACATCGAACATTTAATGAATTCATAAGATCATATGTTTCAAAATCAATAGATAATTGGGATCAGTGGTTACCGTACTTCACATATTGCTACAACACAACTCCAACAACTACTCACAAATTTTGTCCTGTTGAATTAGTATTTGGTAAAACGCAAGAACTATTGTCGATACTAAATTCCAAAACGATAGAACCAATATATAACTTTGATGATTATGTCAAAGAAGTTAAATATAGAATCAAAGTTGCTAATGAAAATGCAAAAGCCGCTTTGGAAAAGTTAAAATACTTACACAAAATACAATATGATAAAACCACAAACCAAATTGAGGTAAATATAAATGATCAGGTTTTTGTAAGAAATGAAAAAGGGCATAAATTACAAAACGTATATGCAGGTCCATACAAAGTTATAAATATTGATAACAATAGCAATTGTACTCTGCTTACCGATAAAAACAAAGAAATTAAAGTCCATAAAAACAGAATCAAGTTAGCAAATGGGTAATAATAATAAAAAAAGGAGAAGAATGAGGAAAACAAAATAATATTTACAAAACCTTAAGTAATAAGGCTAAATTACATGACCTACCACCATTAGTACAAAAAAAAAAAAAAAAAAAAATATATATATATATATATATATATATATATATATATATATATATATATAAACATACATGTATATGAACATGAATATACACATATAATTATAAATAACTAACCTTAAGAAAGTCAAATATAAATTGTTAATAAAAATAAGATACTAAAATAAAAATAATTATAGGGTATCAAAGTACATTAAATATAAAAATACGAGGATCCTCTAGAAATTAAGCGAAAAAAATTACATTTATGTACATTTATATCTTCACTACTAATCAAGAATTTTATTTTAATCCAAACAATATACAATCATAATGTACGAGTGCTCATTATTTCCTTTAGAAATTATGATCGCTCTGTTGTTTGGATTACAGTACATGCCACACGATGGGTGTCAGGTTATTCTCACTTCACCTACATTATTAAACTATATTTTATTATTAAATTACATTTTATTGACTTACTTTTATTTATTTATTAATTTTATGATCAGTTAACATAATTTATAGTATATAAGCGATTAATGTAGAAAAACTGTATCATTATTAATCAGTCAATAAAAGACATAAAAACATATTAGTAAATACCAACTCTTACTGAGAATGAAAAAGTTGACAGACTTACGGTCATAATTACATACATGCGGGCGTACGGAGCAACTACTTGAAGTGCCCGCACTTAAAAGTGACACTGGCAGAAAGCAGGCGTCTGCAGTTTGTAAAGCAATATTTGAATGGGTACTTCCAGATTATATAAAAGCCTTGGTGTTCGATACAAGTGCCGTAAATAGAGGCCATTTTAATGGAACCTGTACGACTATTGCACAGTCTTCAAAAGCAGCTTCTTTGGCTACCTTGCCGTCACCAAATTTTGGAAGTCGTATTAAAAAGTGCCTTTGAAGTTAAGATAAATAAAAAATGTTTGAGCAGTTTAAAAGTACATGGGGAAATATAAACCAAATTAATTATCAGTCTGGAATGGAAGATAATGATGTCAAAAAATATTTAACAGCAGATAAAGATTACAGGGAGTTTCTTTAGCTAACACTAATATTTCTTGGCGAGGCTCCACCTATTCGCAATGCAGCTTTTCGCGCCCCTGCGGCTGTCCACCAGGCGAGATGGATGGCAAAAGCTATATACTGCTTAAAAACATTTTTATTTCGACGTGAATTTGATTTGGCAGTAAAATATAGGAAAGCTTTACGTAATATATGTATGTATGTATGTATTTTTATTGTTTCAATATATGTTGGGATGTGGTTCTCTGCTTCTTCTGCTGCTCAAGCATCATACAAAGATTTTCAGGTTTTGAACAAACTAGATTTCTTTAAAAAATTGACGCTTATATATCTCAAGTTGCATTGAACAAATGTAAAAACCACTTATGGTACTTGAGTCCTGAATGTGTGGCTTTAGCATTTTTTGATACAGTGTTTCTGTTGAGTCAAAAAAAATAGATGGTGAAGGCATTTAGTCGCGAAGCTTTAGATGAAGACCTAAATCACGCCTCAATTCAAAATTTAAATGTTATGCAGGTTATCGAAGGCGGGATGGATCAGTTCATTTCTTCTGAGACAAACAATTTTTTTCTTCGCTTTAAAATCAATACAGCATTTTTGAAAAATGATCCAACTTCATTGCCTGCGGATAATAATTAAAAAAAAAAAACAATATATATTGCAAGTAGTCAAAAACTATCAAAAACAATTTCTTATGAGCACGAAGGAGATTTTATCACAAAACTTTTTATAATTAGACCATTTAATAAAACAAAATGTAAACAATGCGAAGATATGTGAAAATTTCGCAGTTATTTTTAATTTGATTTTTTCTGGATTAAATATTAATGTTAAAGAAAACTAATACAGAGTAACATTGTTCATCATATAGTATAGCCCTAGAATATTTGTAAATAAGGTTTTTCTCTAAAATAAATATTACTGAAGTTATGAACAATTAAAGCGAGCTATAGTGAGAAAAATAGCATTTTTAGCAAACTTTGTGGGCCCAAGGCACGCCCAATAATTATGCAAACCATATAAAATTTTTTATATATACTTACATATATTTTTTGTAATTTGGAACCAATCTAAGGGGTTTGGCAAGTGAAAATATGAAAAAAGGAAATAACGGTCACACTAATGTACATGCATAAAAGTATTTTAATTTCTGCCAATATGGAAGTGCTGGAGTCTAAATTCAACTTGAGCCCTTATTCCTTATTGTCTCAGAAAAATTTAATTCAATACAAATCAAACAAAACGTACATACATACTTATGTATGTATATGGATGAAATTTAAAATTAGGAAATAATTTAGAAACGAAATATATATGTATGTACAATTTAAATTGGTTTTGTAAACGTGCATCATGTATAGAAAAGTTTTATGTGTTCTGATTGGATCAAGTCTTATATACATACAGTGTTGGGCAAAATACGTGGTTTGCGGTATTTAAAATACAAAACACAAAATACTTGCTGATCATGTATTTAAAATACAAAATACAAAATACTTTCAGGACATGTATTTAAAATACAAAATACAAAATACTTAAAAATCTGTATGTATTTAAAATACAAAATACAAAATACTTGCATTTATTGCACGTATTTGAAATACAAAATACAAAATACTTTCAGTTCATGTACATGTATGTATTTAGGTAATGTTAATACCAGTACCGTATCTTCTATTCAACGTACGAGCCAACCCACTCAATTGTCTACAGCCGCCGAAAGATCACCTGTTAATACTTTATTAACTACTAATAACCTATCTAATAGATGTACTAGTCCTCCTCAAACTAGAATCGAAAATAATACTGCAGGTCTTATTAGAGGTATGTGTCGTCCAGTAATAATTTATAGTTTTTCCATGAGGTGAAAAATCCCTCAGAGAAACAGTACTGTGCACAAAAAAATTCAAATAAATTTTTTCGATAGACCAAAATGTTTTTGGTAAAAAGTCTTTATAAATAAAAAATCTAGGATGAATTGCCTTAAAAAGAGGTATGTGTCGTCCCGTAATAACTTATAGTTTTTCCATGAGGTGAGAAATCCTTCAGAGAAACAGTACTGTGCACCAAAAGATTCAAATAAATTTTTTCGATAGACCAAAATGTTTTTGGTACAAAGTCTTTATAAATAAAAAATCAAGGATGAATTGCCTTTAAAAAGAGGTATGTGTTACAATTCTTTAGAAAAAACTATGCTAATTCTGATCCCTTTGTTAGAGCTGCAGGGAATTTAATAAATTTTACTCTTATATTGATTTCTCATTAAATGATAATCTAATAAAACGTAATATTTTGTTTGCATACTTAAATACATATATAAATATACCTATGTAATCAGTCTGTAAGAATTGTAAATTCATAGACTTGAAATAAATAAATAAAAAATAAATAAAATAAAAAAATACGAGATACACATACCGTTTTTATTTAAACCATAAAATACATTAGATAAAACTAATTAACAAAACAATTGTTTCCTTTCACAAATATCCGATTTTTGAATGTAGCATCAGACAAACAGTTTCTTGTTGGAGAATAAATAAAACCTGCTGAAGAAAATAATTTTTCTACAGGTCCTGATGAGCAGTGTTGGGCAAAATACATGGTTTGCGGTATTTAAAATACAAAATACAAAATACTTGCTGATCATGTATTTAAAATACAAAATACTTTCAGGACATGTATTTAAAATACAAAATACAAAATACTTAAAAATCTGTATGTATTTGAAATACAAAATACAAAATACGTATTTGTATTTTAAATACGTATTTCAAATACATGTATTTCAAATACTGCCCAACCCTATATACATATATGTACATATATAATTTTCATGAGGTTAATGTGTTATGTTTTGTTAATGTGGTATTAGTATGCAAATGAGGTGAAGTGTTTGTGTTTGGCGATTAAATAGTAAATGTTAATAAAGTATAAAAAATTACTGTAGCAACTTACTACATGTACATTTTACTTGTTATAAATTATGTTTTAATTTAAATATTTTTTGAATTGATCTAGTTTCATGTTTTTGTATTTTCAAAAAATTTCTTTTATAATATTATTATTCTGATATATAATTTTGATTGGTATTGTTCATTTAATAATTATAAATTTAATAAAGATAGTTTTTTTACTTTTTAAATAAGTATTTTAATTGATTAAACAACTACATTGGCGATCCCGCATACAAATAAACCCGAACTTTAGACAACAAATAAATTAAATTGATCTTTTAAGAAACCAACATAATAAGCTGCATTATTCATAATTGATATTTGAAAATCTGAAGATAAATAACATCAATCAATACCAAAAACATCCAACGGTTTTGGATCAAGTTATTATCTTTTAATCATTCAAAATTCGTAGAAAGAAAAAACCACCAATGCATACCATCATCAAGAAATATAATCAAAAATATCAACTTTTTTGAAATTCAACCAGAAGAAACCTAAAACTTTTCTTTGAAATCAACATTCTACTATATTAAAAAGTCTTGGAATATCCTCGCATGTATTGGTATTTACATATATATTAATATTTTTATTAAGGCAATTTATAAGTAAGTTTTGCAAATTATACTACATTTATACAAGTAACTTAATAATTTCATAATGGTTAACACACGCTCAATGACACAAAACGACACTAATCCAAATACCGATGAAAATAATAACGAGTTTCAAGATGCACAATCTGTTCCAACCCCTAACTTTTATTTATATAATAATCCAAGTACAAGTAATTCATCCCAAGTTTCAATAAAATTACCACAGTTTTGGAGTTCTTGTCCTGAAACTTGGTTTATTCAAACTGAATTGACTTTTAACTTTAAAAATATCACAAATGACACAACTAAATACCAACTTGTTATTATTTCTCTTCCTGAGGATGTCCTAGGGAAATTAACAGATATTATTCACAATCCACCCACAGAAAACAAATATGATTATATCAAGAAAATCATTATTGAACGTTTTTCCTTAAACGAAGATCTCCGTTTTGAAAAAATACTTAACGAAACAGACATTGGAGATAGAAAACCATCTGAGTTTTTCCATGATTTAAATAAACTTGCTCTTAATAATTCTCTAATAAATAACGATCTATTAATTAAATTATGGATGAGAAAACTTCCACCTACTGTTCGGGTACCTTTAAAAACATCTCAGTTAACTTCTTTAACAGAAAAGATAGCTTTAGCAGATAAAATTTTCAAATTGTCAAACAAATGTCAAATATCTTCTTTTTATACTTCAATTCGCACAAATATAGATATTCAACTTCAGAATCCAGTTAAAGTTACCTCGAATTTACCAGAAAATATAAATGAAATATCACATGAATTATTTGAGATTAAAAATAACTCAAAATATAAAACTAACAACTATAAAATAAATAGTACAAAACGCAAACTCTGTTGGTATCATAAAAAATTCGGTAAAAAAGCTATTAAATGTAATCAGCCCTGTAATTTCTTTCAAAGTTACAACAGACAAAATTTTAACCAATATTAACCACCCAATTTTAGGAGCCGATTTTTTTTTGAAAAATTTGGAATTATTATCGACATTAAAAATAAAATCATTAAAGATTCAAATACAGAATCTTCAGTTTTAGCATCAATAGGAATTTCACGAATACATTCACTAAAAGTTCATCAACATAAAAATAAATATGCGAAACTTTTAGATAAATTTTCGTAAATAACAACTGAACCAGATTATACCAAACCCATTAAGCACACGACAGTACATAGAATCGAAACTAAAGGTAATCTTCCATTTTCAAAACCGCGAAGATTAGATCCTGTCAGATTGAAAGTAGCAAAATCCGAATTTAAGTTTTTATTGGACGCTCCATCTTGTTTCCAAAAAAGAACATAACGATTGGAGGCCATGTGGAGATTACCGTAGATTGAATTGTATTACAATACCAGATAGATCCCCGATACCTCATATTCAGGATCTGACTACAGATTTTAGAGGTAAGACATTTTTTTCAAAAATTGACTTAGTAAAAGCATATCATCAAATCCCCATGGCTGAGAATGATATACATAAAACAGCCATTACTACACCTTTTGGAATGTTTGAATTCAAGCGAATGCCCTTTGGACTTCGAAATAGCGCGCAAACTTTTCAAAGATTTATTAATGAAGTTTTCTTTGGTATAGATTTCGTGTTCACGATGTATTAATTGCAATTGAGAATGAAAAACAACACTTAGAACATATAGAAATTGTTTTTCAACGGCTTGATGAATATGGTCTCAATATTAAAACATCAAAATGCAATTTTGCAGTACCGAGCTTAGAATTTTTAGGTTATCATATCTCTTATGAAGGAATCAAACCTTCAACTGAAAGAGTTGATACAATTGTCTCTTATAATAAGCCTAATTCAATAACAAAACTGCAAAAATTTATTGGAATGGTAAACTATTATCACAGGTATATACCAATGATTGCAAATTTTCTATCACCACTCCATGAAATAATAACGAAAGCATCTAAAAAAAAGAAATAAGGAACTCTTGTGGACAAATGATGCAGAAAAGGCTTTTGAGATAATAAAGTTAAAATTTTCTCAGAAAACATTATTAACACATTTTGATAAGGATGCTTCTCTTACTTTGGCGTAACCCCTTGCATATTTTTCTAGAAAACTAAGTCAGAGTGAATGCAAATATTCTACATTTGACTGAGAGCTCTTAGCTATTTATTCGTCCGTGAAACATTGTAGACATTTATTTGAAGGAAGAGAATTTAAAATTTTAACCGACCACAAACCTCTGACATATGTCTTAGATTCTAAAACAGAAAGATCTCCACGTCAAACCCGGCATTTAGAATATATAGCTCAATTTACTTCTTATATATGTTATATTAATGGCAAAGACAACATTGTGGCAGATACACTTTCCAGGCCCCCAGAATTGTGTGCTTTTGCTAGTCAAAATATCAATATAGAACTACTACATACATAAAGAACAGAATATTGATAAAGAATTGAAGAACTTAACATGTAGTAAAACTATAGTAAACAATTTAAAAGAAATTGATTTTCCTTTACTACAGATTAAAATATGGTGTGATATTTCGGGTAAAATAAATCGGCCTTTTGTTCCACTTTAATTAAAAAAACTGTTTTTAATAATTTACATTCTATGTCACATCCGGGAGTTCGTGCTACACGAAAACTTATACAAAGTAAATACTTTTGGCCATCAATGCGTAAAGACATTAATACATTGGTTTCAATATACTAAATCTAGGGTTGAGAAAATAAATATACCCTCAATAAGATTCAAACACATACATATGGACATTGTTGGACCTTTACCAGTTTCAAATGGATATAAATATATTTTGACTATAATTGACCGATTTTCCAGGTGGCCAGAGGCATATCCAATTAGAGATATTTCCAATTAGAGATATTTTATATACAATTATATTCCCCGCTTTGGTATTCCACTTCAAATCACGGTTGACCAAGGTAAACAATTTACGTCTAAACTATTTAGCGAATTAAATAAATTTTTAGGCACACACAAAATTCATACGTCTTCTTATCACCCGCAAGCAAATGGTATGGTCGAGCGTTTTCATCGACAGTTAAAAACTGCCCTTAAGGCTAGTAATATATAATGTTAAAAAGTGGTCTGAACAGTTACCGATCGTTTTGTTGGGAATTCGTGCAAGCGTCAAGGAAGAACTTAAATGCAGTCCGTGTGAATTAGTATATGGACAGATTTTGGGATTACCTGGAGATCTGGTAATTAAAAGTAATAATTTTTTTACTCATGAGTACGTGCTACAAAATTTGAGAGACCATTTTGATACGGTACGGACTACAGTAATTCATCATAATAATAAAACACACTACTTTGTTCCTAAAGATCTATTGAATTGTGAATATGTTTTTGATAAAATACTTAGACCGAATGGGCTAGAATGTCCTTACGAAGGACCTTACAAGGTTTTAGAGAAGAATAAGAACACTTTTAAAGCTGAATGTGGTAATAATATTAGAACTATTCCATTGATTTACTTAAACCTGCTTTTATTGAAAAACTAACAGAACCATATCAAACATTTAAAAACCCAAATATTACTTTCCACATTCAATAATACAATACACGATTAGAATGATGTTATTACTGGTGGGGGACTAATGTAGCAACTTACTACATGTACATTTTACTTGTTATAAATTATGTTTTAATTTAAATATTTTTTGAATTGATCTAGTTTCATGTTTTTGTATTTTCAAAAAAGTTCTTCCATAATATTATTATTCTGATATATAATTTTGATTGGTGTTGTTCATTTAATAATTATAAATTTAACAAAGATAGTTGTTTTAATTTTTAAATAAGTATTTTAATTGATTAAACAACTACAATTACATTCATGATCATTAGTTAAAAAATATTTAAGTATATATATGTACATATATTTATGTATGTATGTTAATTAAAGAAGATTTATATTAATGTTCTAAATCAAGAAATGTAGTTCTGAGCTAATTTTTAAGGCGAATGTGAAAAATTTCAATAAAGGAATAAAATATACTTATGTGTATCTACATATATAAGAAATACGTTTGTCCGGTCTATCCTAAAAGAATTTAATTACATATTTGAACGTAAATGCAGATGAAATTGGGAACAAAGTTAGATCTTCACTTAGAGCAAAAGAAAAAGTATTCAAAAATTTTATATTTCAAATATATTATACTCAAATAAAAAAGTTATTTATTTGATACGCATAAAAATTTTTGCTTGAACTTTGGTTCCTTTAATTTTGCATTAAAATACCTAAGAATGAAGTAAATTCTGTTTCTAATGAAAAGATTCAAAATGTCTTCACGCTTAACTGCATCACAGCACAAATAACGCTGTTCTGCCAAAAGTGTGTCGAATATTATTTGTCATATACCGCAGCGGTGGCAGTTCTGATCAAACAAATCATGAAACTTGATCTCTAGCTTTCTAAAATAGTCAACAAAGCCCTGTGAAGGTTTTACTAGATGACACTTATCGAACTGCTTCTCATATGTAAAATAATAGTCTTTGGAATTTCCTCCTGCTCCTCAAACTTCGGCAAAGGAGATGTGCACAAATGTGCTCGGTGCAATTTGTAATAAAAATAGCCGCATGTACTTATAAATGTGCACGTTCGTCTCTTTAACGGATGGGCAGGGATTAGGCAATGCATGAAAGTCATCCCACTGGGTATTATTTGGGTCAAAGCTATAAAGAAGGCCTACAATTGAAAAATCTAAAATTTTATCTTCAGGAGAAACGTCTTCACAGTTGCCATTCACAACAACATTAACATAATCTAGACCCCAACTCTTTTGAAATGAGCTCGAAAAATTCCGAGGAATTATGCGGACGGAATTACCAGAACCCTTTCGAATTTGTCCAAAAAAGTGCTCTAAATGGTCCTGGCTCAGTCTTCGAGTCTTTAGTCCACGAAAACCTTCTTGATTAAGATGTGACCAAAGACTTTTTAGGGCCGAGATGTTGGTAAGCCAACCGGAAACGAACTTGAAAGCCTTTGTAATATTATTACCCCTTTTATCTATGATTGTAAAAGTTTTAAGTTTTTTTGAGGCCTGTCTTAAAAGTTCTAATTGTTCTTTTGATCCAGTGAAAATAAGGCTTTCTGCACGACTATTAAAAACATCGAAGAGGTTGTTGAAAAATGCTAAATATTCTGCTGTATTTAATAATGAAAGAAACAAATGTGCTCCATACTTAGCTTAGGAGCACATTTCAACGAATTCGAATCGATATTAAAAAAGTGCACTATATCTTTCCATGATACAAGCTTATTATTAAAATAAACTTTATGGTCTGAATTAAGAAGACAATTAATTATGTGCACTTTTCAAGAAATGGGGACAGTTATGCATGAAATATATTTTTTTGTCATTAACTAGTATAAAATATAAAATAAAAAAATATGATACTGCTTGCGACCAACTATTGTCACCTATACCACTTGCCATTATAACCATAGCGCTAGTTGCTATATTTCTGGAACGATTTTCGTCACCGAAATCTTCAAGACCTATTATTTTATCTTTGAATCTATCATACTCAAGGAAGGTTTTTAAAGACATTTCATCGCAGGATGCATTTATGTATTTCTCTTCCTCTTTAAATTCTCGCGCACGTAAGTTTAAAGCTGCAAACGTACCATTCAAATTACCCGGGGTCTTCGGCCAATCCTTTACAAAACGGCGAAAGTTCTTACTTCATACTTACTTATACTTATCTAATTGATTACATAACCTTGCATTAGCTGTTCTAAACTTAGATTTTTAAAGCCTCTCTGCTAAATAAAGGGTCCGGTAATAGTCTAGAGCAGCTTGTAAAGTCTTTAATTTAGAATAACTGTCAGTTTTATGATCTAAATTTTTCATACTTTTTTCATTATCTATATCTAGCTCATCTACGTCCATTTGCAGTTCTCCGCCATTTATGTCGCTACCTATTGAAATATCTAAAGTCAAATTGTCATTTGTTTGTATACTTTCGTTTAGAATAGGAATTGGAGGTGAATTTAATAAATTTGATACCGATTCTTCATCATTCGACACTCAATTCGCGATTAGTTCAGGACATTCACATCTTGGTACAGCAAATTTCGAAATTTAGTTGCCATAAATGAATTCCTCCGAAAAATGCCGAGACTACATGCATATATGTAATCGCTTTTTGGTTTTCATTACCCATAAAATTCGAAGCCATATTCCGCATGTCTAAAAAAATTTATTAAATGTTCATTAATGTTTAAAGACATAAATTAATGTTATATATTTGAGAAAAATAAAAAGCATAATGTTAGATCCCATCCACCACAAATAAAAAACAAGAGCAATAAGTCCTAAAAGAAAATGCAATTTTCAAAATTCCAACAAAATTAGCATTTCCTAAATTAATATTCAAAGCAAAAGTAACAAAGTGATAAAATATAATCTCTTGAATAGTAATTAAAAAAAAAACAAAAATATTAATGTTTAATGAAATACCCTTCTAAGGAAACACTTTTTTGTACAAATAAATTTAAAACCCACGCCCTGAAACTGACTTAAATACCTTTTCTAAAAGGGTGAATTCTAGTTCAAAAAATATACTTATATGCAAGTATAATAGCTTTCCATAGCTTTTATACAAATACAATACAACATACAATTATAGTCGACACACGTCTTTTTATTTTTCTTACATCTGTACTGATAATATTGTACTTATAACGCAAAATTAAAATCAAAGTTTATAATCTGTATGAATTTCGTTATTCGATATATTCTGTAAAATACTTACATATTTAAAATTTTATTGTTTTTTGTTGGCTTATCTGAGTATATGCCTACATATATGTATTTCATTGGTGGTGACCAAATCATCACTACTCTTTAACCAAATCATGTTTGTTGTGTTATGTTTGTATAAAAGTCCTCTAAAGCTATTATAATTATATGCTTTGCAAATTACAAATAGAAATGCATACATATGTATATGATTCAGTTCTATTTATTGATAATAATGTGGCATTTGTAGTTTTTATATACATATGTAAGTATATGCGTTTGAATGCGTTTCAATCATGACTTGGCAGTGATGATCAGCACCAATGAAATATAGGCATATACTCAGATAACACACAAAAATCAATAACATGTTAAATATATATTTTGCAGAATATATCGAATAACAAATTTTATAAATAAAAAAATTTTTTATGAGAATACTGAAGTACTCTATATTATCCATATTTTCTTTAATAAAATAGAAGTTACTAATGCTAGTAGCCGCAAAAGCACAACATATCACTACATGCTCTACACTACTGTTTACTGTACGACATACATAGATGACATATTTCCCAAACTCCATCGGTTTCCGACTGTAAAACAGCGTTAAGCACGTAATACTAAGGGTTGCTTGCTGGGCTGCTAGCACTCGTAACTTTTATTAAAGAAAACATGAAAACTCTATTTTAGTATTCTAAAAAAACAAATTCATATATGTACATATGTATGTATTCTGGCACAATGTACCAACTTTACTAATAGACACAGCACATACTGTATGTAAGTTCCATTTGGTTATACATACTAATTGGAACTTAGGCCGGAAACGTAAAATACAGAAACATATAAACTTACCTTGTCGGATCCTTCGGAATGCGATGTAGTTTCTCCAATTTTGGTCATCCCAAAACACATCTGCGACTCCTGAAACAAAAATACAATATTAATACATAATAAAAATTTATTAACAAAAAAATACATTTTTAAAGGTTTTTCACTTTTTAAATTTTTCTTCTTCTTTTTTGACTCTTCTTCACTCACTTTTTGTTATATCTGTGGGATTGTTTTGTTAGAAAGTCCGCCAAAACATGACTTTCTGCTTTTTTTGCGCCAATTCCAATAATATTTCATTTCATCCCTAAAGGCTGTGTCAGATAAAACTTTGTAGCGTTGCGTGACGTTTTTAATTTTGACAGAAAAGCGTAACGCAAAAGGTGTATGATAATAAAAACTTTGGCAGAACGCGCGTATTACTACCAAAAAGGTGGCTATGAATTTTGCTAATTATTTTTTATTATAAAAATGAAAGTCAAAATATTATTTGCTTTTGTGTGAAAATACACCACTATACAGTATAAATGTTTTTGTTTTTTGGATTTTCGAGTACATAATCATATAAAAAGGTAAAATCTTGTTAACAATAGGCTGCCACTGATTTTTTACAATAAAATAATCTTATGCTATATACTTACATATAGCATGCAAATAGGTACTATTTTATAAATTGGTTAAAAAAACACTCTCATATTTTTCAACAGGAAATAAATTTTAAAAATAAAAAATAAGTATTTTTCATATCACATCACATTTTCATATCATATTCTAACATAACTTTGATTTCCAAAGCACGCAAAAAGATGAGAGTTGTCGAACTTTTTGCGTCACGCTGCGTTAAAAGTGTTTTATGTGGCATGTTTCGTATAAGTATGTACATTTCATCTTAAATTTCAAAGCGAAGCTGTAACGCAACGCGAATTAAAAGTTTTATCTGACACGGCCTTAATAATTTAATGTAAACTAGTGTTCGCCCAGTGGTTGAAATTCAACCATTTTTGCAATAACACAAAATCGCTCAGATAAAATGTCATATTTTTCTTCATTTCTAATAAAATAAAATACTTACTCCATTCTTTAATAGTTGTATCTATTAATGTGAGCTTTCCAAATAAATAATAGAAACGGTTTTGATGTTCATTTAAGAAACATAAATTTATTGCTTATATTAAAAATATTAAATTTTTTTGATTAATTGAAGAAAAACTAAAAGTAAAAAAAATCATTTTATTCAAAATATTTAAAATAGTTGTACGACTGGCATCTTTATCTATGGAAAATTTCTTTATATACAATATTCTTCGTAAAAACTCTATTGTCATTGAGTATGTTTCCTTGACCATTTTCATTTTAAATATAAAATTTTACGCCGTCGAATGAACGAACTCTACTCGCAGCTACATATAATTGTCCATCAGCAAATACAGGTAGTCTCAAAAGGACACCTATCTTTTCAAATTTTTGCCCCTGTAACTTGTTAATGGTCATAGCAAATGCGGCGTTAATTGGAAATTGTGTCCGCTGCAATTTAAATGGAAGAATTGTTCCAGAAAATGTTAAATTTATTCGTGGAATCAAAATTCTTTTATTACGAACTACTCCCGTTAATGCTTTGCAATCTATGGTGTTGCGGTGCAAGCATTTTACTCTCATTCGAGTTCCATTTACTATGGCTTGTGCCGTGTTCAAATTACGAATCAGCATAACAATGGAATTTATTTTCAATTTCAATTTATTCGGTGCCATTCCGCTTACGTTTAGTGAATTTTAAAATTAAGAAGGATATTCATTTACGTCATTGACATCATTAGAAACTTGATAACTAATATTATAAACTGTATAAACCTTCCCCTCACATGAAAGACGACTAAGTATATCATTAATTATTGAAGCGCAGTCTTCATTGGTAGGAGCGAAAATAACGGAATTAAGAATTTGATCCGATAATATATTCTCACGAATATTACCATAGATATCAGTAATTAAATTATCAAAACAACCAATTATTTGTTGTGGCAATTCAATAATGTGATCACCTAACTCTGGATAATTTCTTAATTCACAATTACCAAGTTTATTTATGAAATTCGACAAATTCTATTTCTTCTGGTCTAGCTCCCATATTCTGTGTTAAGGTAACTTTGTGAAAAGAATCAAATTCCTTCCAACTAATGACGCAATTTTTAATTAAAGTAAATCGGGTCCCGTGTGGAACAACAGGTAAAATTTGCCTTAAATCGCACCATAGTATAATATTTTTACCACCAAATGGTGGAATAGAATGAACAAATAAAATAAGTTTTTCCTTCTGAATGTTTACGGAGTTGCCAAGGCAAATTTAATTTAGTTAATTTTGAGTTTTTTCTTGTAATTTTTTTTAGCAAATTAAGAGAGAAAGAGAGATCATGGCTTTATGATTGGCTAATATTCTTAACTGTTTTTAACAGTCTTAGGCACAAAAATTTAGAATAAAAAATACATTCTGCACTGCTCCTATTGACAATCTATCAAACAAAAAAAAAAAATCAAGCGAATACGTTGAGTTTAGGTCAGTTAAAATGGTTCTTAACTTTTTCCACTTGCCTATTAATATATAGATAAAGAAATTGCCACAAAAGAAAAGAGAAAGTTACATTTTGACAAATACTCTGTCCTTCATTATTTATTGGGTTAACTTTGTGTTGCCATTCGGTGATTTCTTAGGGACAATTGTCACCGCTAGGTGGCCGTGTCCAATCTGGTTAGTAATCTGTGGTTGAGATTTACGGCTGATATTTTTAATATTAATTTATGTTATATAATTTTTTACACTGTCGTGTGAAAATGTAAATATTCCTGAAAGCGGTCAACGTCACTTCAGATATCGCAATTTTTTAAAATAGTTGGCGTTAAGAATTTTAGACATAATATCATCTGATCGGGGAGGTTGCTCGGAACTGGCTGGAGAACATATCTCCAAAAAAATGCATAGTACTCGTAGAACAATAACATGCAGTCCATAACACAATTGTGAAAACTAAAATCACCCACCCTCTTATGCTCTTTCATTTAAGCTCTAAACACATAGACGACAGCAGACTACACGACTTCACGGCTTCAAATGCTGCCAACTTCAAATGCTGCTCTGAAGTCAGCTTCATAATAATCAGCTGATATGTATTTTAGGAATACAAATTTCAGGGATGCCGGATATATATTTTATAATGAATAAAATTAAAGTTATTGATAAAAAATGTAATAATATCACGATAAACTATAAAAACACATAAATTTATTTCTTTATTGTGGTTTTGTAATGTTCCTTTATGTTTAATATTAAAAAAAAAGTTTTTGTTTTTATTTTTCCAACTTATATATATATAATGGCAACACTATATTTGCTTAGTGCTGCCCGTCAAAATAGAAAATAGCCTAAATTGGCAGCAGCAGCAAATGCTGTTGTGCAGTCGTGCTGCTGCCCTTAAAATAATCGTTTTCATTTAAATATATGCATTTTATTTTTGACATATTGCTGCTTGCTGTTTGCTGTCGTCTATGTGTTTAGAGCTTTAGTCACCAAAGAGACAGCGACGAATGAACATGTGCACGGGTGTCCAAATTTATTGAACTTTTTACAGAAATAATGCTGTTTTAATATTCTATTGTTTGTTGTTGCCTTAGCTAGGTATATGCTTGCATGTCATTGGCACTAACCGAATAATCAGTACCCTTTTAGCCAAATCATGATTGAAAGTATTCAAAGCTCGTATACTTATGCCACAGACTACAAACACTATATGAGAATTCAAACAGAACTCAGTCATATTTTTCTATTTGTAATCAACAAAAACACAAAAGTATAAATAGCTTTAGAAAGCCTTTGTACAATCACAACACAACAAACAATTATAATTGACTTGCGTCTTTTTGTTTTTTCTTTTTACGCCTTTATACAATTAATCGCAAAAGCTTTCTAAAGCTATTTATACTTTTGTGTTTTTGTTGATTACAAATAGAAAAATATGATTGAGTTCTGTTTGGATTCTCTTATAGTGTTTGTAGTCTGTGGCATAGTATACGAGCTTTGAATACTTTCAATCATGATTTGGCTAAAAGGGTACTGATGATTTGGTTAGCGCCAATGAAATGCAGGCATATGTATGCTCTTCAGCCATTGTTCGCTTTATTATGAATGATAAAATGCATTTAATGTTCCTTAACGATGTAACGGTTACAAATCATCAGTATGCAAATTATTAAAAAAAGCATTGCATAATGTATGAACTTGGTATTAATACTGTATTGACACATTGTAAATACTTATATGTACCTTTAGGAAGTCAGCCAATTATTTATAGTCAATTAAATAAAATGCTACCAAAATTTAATGGGACTAATCCAGAAATCGGAAAATGGTTTAAAGTTTTTGAAGAGTAAACTTTTCAATAAAATGATCGAGAAAAACTTGTAAGTCATGGAATCTGAGTCGGTTTTGCTGATTATCGGTTTTGCAAACCAATATTGGTTTCATTTGGTGTCACAAAACCCAATCGGTTTTGTTTCTTTCGAATGCAGTTAAAATCGATATTCGAATCAGCTGTTTTGCTTAATTGGCTTTTGTTTTCTTGTTTTTTTGTTTATTTTGTTGTGATAATTTTACATATTAATGATTTTAATAAGATATTTCTAAAAATTGCTGTTTTTAATATTAATTATAAAAAGTGAAAATAAAAACAATAAATATTGGCATCTGCAGTTATAGCATTCTTATTATTAGGAGAAGAGCGCTCAGTGAAAGTAACAAAAATAATTTTTAGAGATTGCAGCCAGTGTTTAAAAAAACTTAAGTCGAAGTAGCAAAAGTTGCAAAATTTTTACTCTTCATTGCTTTTGATTTTTTAAACTTTTTAAAACAAACCAATTCTTTTGATTTCGCTTCCGAAAAAAACATCAGTTTCAGTCAAAGCAAAATCAGAAAATGATTCGTCAACAATTACGCAGCACTTTCAGCATTTGTTGCTTTGAAAGTTTTTAATGTAATTTTCTCTTGATTTCGATTAGTGTAGCAAGTAAAGGTGCGTACAGAGTGGCCGCTTGTTGCCGAGCCGAGCTGACTGACGCTTATTGCGAGAACTTGTTCATGCGAGCAACAAGTTTGAGTGTGCATAGTGGATGCGAGAATCAGCGCTGATATTTCATCTAGTATTTGTGTTTTATGTATATTTGGATGCATTTGGGTTTGTTGTTCATTCGTGTTTGTGAAATCTTTCTGATCCCACAAAGAAGGCCGTGAAAACACTTATTAATTGTTCCATATTCATTTTAAATAAACCAAAACAGACGACTGTTTCCAAGAAAAGTTCAACAAGAATGACATTAAATGATGAATGACAGCATATAATATTTGCTTTAAATTTTTAAAAAGAATTCTATGCCTAAAAATGCAACAACCGAAATGCAATAGACAAAAAGAGAAAAAGCATTTTTTCTACTTTTCTTAAATATTTGTTTTTATTTTTTTATGTTTTCCAAACTTTTATCAGTTCCATGCTTGAATCGTTAACAATTCTGTCTGTGCATATTTTTAGTTTTAACCATTGTGCATAAAAATTTCCATAGTGCAATTGCTCCTCGTGAAATTTTTTCAATGTTCTTTGCAAGGGACTGAAAATTGTGCAAAAGCTTTCGACGAAATCCCAAAATGATGTATCTACTTCAAAACTCTCATTTTGAGATTCTTAATTGATTCAATTTCGCTAAGTATGTATATCTTTAGCTGCAACTAAGTCTGCCAACATAGCATACGTTGATCCCCATCTAGTTGGGCAATCAAGTTGAGGCATCTTTAATTGTTTAAGCTCAAATATTTCGCGATATCCATTAGAGGATTTTCGAATATATTTTGTAAGATTTCGACAGTTCCATATGTATTTAAGCATGCCCGGTGATTTAATAACATCAAGAGCAACCAGCTGGGCTGTATGTGTAACACAGCGGCAAACTTGTATACTATAGGAAGTATAAAAAGTAAATTTGGAACTCTTTCTACTAGAGCAATTCTTTTTAGATATTCGTCGTTTGTGCACATTTCATTTATCTCTCCAACATTTTCTTCACAAACAGATGACAATATATTTATTGCTTTTAGCATGTTTGCACCATTATCTGATGTAATCGAAACTATTTGGCTTAAATTGATATTATATCGGTTAAGCACATTGGACACTTCTGCGGCAAGATTTTTGGCTCTGCTCGAGCCGACAACTTTTAACTCCACCATTCCCAAAATAATTGATTTTATTTTTGCCGAATGAATGAATTGCGCACTTACACCAAAAATATTTCTTGACAGCCGTGTAGCGCTGCCTATTTTTAACGACAACAATTTGTTTTTCAATTCACTACTGATTTTTAGTTTTATATTATCAGCCACCGTTGTCAGAGTATTTTTACAAGTTGATGAATTCAACATAATTTTTTTCCCACCCGCAGCTCTTACCCCATTGCAAATGGGATCAACGATGTTTTGCATATTTGGCGAACTTAATGTATGAAATGAAATGCAATCTTCTGTCACCAGTCCGATATATGATCTCAGAAATTGCTTCCTATTTATTCCAATTTGTATCTTCTTTTTCCGAATTGTTTTCGCAACACTTTTTGAAGAAATATCTAGCTCTGCATCAGATTCATTAATATTAATTTTGTGCAATTTAATCAAATGCGTTTTTAAATTAGACACTCTATTATTTTTAAGCTGGCTTTGGCATATTTTACACACGGCTAAGCCCTTGCTTTCAATGTTTTTGAAATAATTTCAAATCTTATTTTTGCAGGCCATGGCATAATGTACATATGTACATATATTTATACACCAAAAGAAACTAAATATTTAATTCTGATCTTATGTTTACAAATAGAACGCAACTTATTTTCAAAGAAGCGGAAGCAGAAAGCACTTGATTGTAATTGCTTTCAACACTCAAAGGTTAAACTTTTTGATTTTTGCTTCTTTGACTGTAACTGTTTGTTACTTGCAAAAGCAAAGAGACTGCTTCTGATCTTACTTGCTACACTAATCTAAATCAAGAGAAAATTAAATTAAAAGCTTTCAAAGCAACAAATGCTGGAAGTGCTGCGCAATTGTTGACGAATCGTTTTCTGATTTTGCTTTGACTGAAACTGATGTTTTTTTCAGAAGCCTAAGCAGAGCAAAAAGCAGGAGAAATGAAAATCCTTGCAGTTTTTTGAACACTGATTGCAGCAACCCACTTGAGCTTCCAGAGAACGCGTAAGTACATATTTAAAGCTGCTTTGTAGATTCGTAGCTTATTATAGGGTAAACAAAGACGCTTTCCGTATGCTACTTGACACTATTGAAGGGCATTTGACACGCTTTGAAATTTCGCCAATCTTGCAATTAGCATCGTCATTAAGATTTTTGGCTGAAGGATCTTACTAGAGATCTATTGAGAACGACTCCACCATTAATGTAGGAAGAAGCACTGTATCAACAATTTTAGGTGATGTACTCAGGGTTTTAGAGACGGTCATTTGCGCTCAATGGGTGAAACTTGATATGAACAGCAACGAGAAACGTAGATCAAGAGACCTCTTTTACAGCAAATATAAAATACCTTCAGTAATTGGTTGCATAGACGCACGTAAAAATTATAAAACCCCATATTGACGAGCATTTATACTTTAATCGCAAAGGATATTATAGTATGAATGCCATGATTGTAAGTAAAACTTAATCTTTATTTTATATGGCCTATTGTAACTGGTCCAGTAAATAAATATTTATTAATTCAGATTTGCGATTGTGACATGATAATTCGAGTGGTAGACGCACGGTATCCCGGCTCTAGCCACGACGCATTTGTGTAGAATATAAACAGCGCCAGGCAGGACTTTCTTAGGAATTATGAGTCAGGCGACCGGACATCGAAACTACTAGGCGATTGTAGTTACATATGGCATTGATCCGGGGGTTACTCTCTATTGCGATGCGTATGCAATGCGTAAGAAAAATGGTTGAGTTTACGCGCATCAGATTTTTTCACTTTCGCAAATCTGGCATTAATGCACTCTGTAATTGTCAAAATCGTTCGCTAAAACCAAATATCTTGCGCTAACAAAACATCAAACCGCATTGAACTAGCTTACGCATCGCAATAGAGAGTAATCCCCGTTTTTTTAACGCTGTCCCGGAATCCGAGCTATATTTCCAAAGAATACAAATTTAATATAACCCATTTTTCAGCTCATAATATTATAGAGCGAACTATTGGAGTGCTAAAAAGCCAATTCCGCTGTTTATTAAGAACATTGCATTATCGGCCACAAAAAGTGGTGAAAATTATAAATGTCTGTTGTGCTTTGCACATCTGTAGAAACTACAATGTGGAATACAATGAATGTGACATAAATGTACCATTTGATGACAATGAGGACGATACTACATATATTGCCATCAAATGCGTCGTTACAAAGTTAAGGTCAGAGAGTTAGGGACGATATAGCTAATAGTTTATAAGAAAATAAATAATAATTTGAATAAAAAAGTAGAAAAAAATTCATTTCAATATAGTTAAATTTATAAATATATCACAAAAAATCCATGTAAGTTTGTTTAAAACTATAAAATATAATAAATATAATAAAGGCACATTGTTGCGTATTGTACTTTCAGGAACTTTCTAAAAAAAAATTTTAAAAATCACTTTAAATTCAAGGCAAATTGTCTTTTTTTATTTTCTTTTAAAGTTGCTCCCAAAATCATGTCACATTTTCATGATGATTTTTAAAACATGTCTATTTCTTCACTGTTGTTGTAAAAAAAAAACTCTTATATGACAGCCAGAGTTGGTTTTTTTTACTTTATCTTTAATTCCTTTTATTTCTATAATTTGGGCGCCAAAAACGGAATTTAATAACTTGAGAAGTAAAGTATATAAAAAAGTAAATTTTCTTAAAAAAATCAAAATTGGGTGCTATACAGAAAAGCCTCGAAGAAAGCAATGGAGGTAAAACTAGTGGACTAAAACTAGTGAGTGGGTGAAGCAATGGCGGAAATGCTGAGTGGAGCGAGGTACATTTTAGTTTCTTATGAACGACTTCTTGGGAGATAAGTCGTCTTTTCTGAACTATATCAGAATGAGCCGAGAGACATTTAATTTGATACTCGCAAAAATCGAAGGTGATATAGTAAAACAAGATACCATCTTGAGAGAAGCGATAACTCCAGCAGAGAAACTGGCAGCCACACTCCAATATGTCGCTGCTGGAGAGTCCATCAAAAGCACAAATTATCAGACGAGACTATGGGAAACCTTTCTTTGTCGTGCAGTTCTGGAATTATGCCAGGCAATTTGGAAACATTTTTAAAATGAATATTTAAAGGTTTTTGAATAGGTACATATGTATATGGAAAATGACTTATTTTATTTTGCCTATTCATAGAATGTAATACTTTGGTTTATTATTTTGAAATTAAAATAAAACAAGTTAAATTATTATAAGTACATTAATTGAAATAAATTCGTTTTTATTAATACATATATAACTTTAAAAAGTATATATCATTAGCTCTTGGCAGATTGTGAACAAAGAGCTAGATCGCTTGTCCATATATGTAGGCTTTCGTGTTCCTGATATTTAGATATTAAAAGACCCACAATTTCGTTTTTCCACATGGTTTATATTTATTTGCACTTTTTATTTATATATTAATATATGTATCTTTTATATACACACAAAACAAAAAACAAGCACTTGTCGCTTTAAAACAAGAAAAATAAAGAAGAACACAGAGAAATAACCACCTTAACAGACGAATGCAAATAAAATATAATAGTAAAATTGCGAATGACAGCTAAAAGGAAGAGATGTATTTTTCTTCATTGTTGTTGTAAAAAAATCACGAAAACAGAAACCAGGTTTCTTTTGCTACCCCTCTTTCTTATCTACCTAATATGCCAACAAACAAAAAGACATGTCTTAAAGATAAGTAAAAAAATCATCCTGAAAATTGAGTGTTACTTTTGTAATTTGTTAATTTTTTGCCGACCGCCGTCGATTTTTGCGTACCTGTGGCCGTTGACATTTACATTTTTTTTTCGAACATAAACTTCGAATGTGGAAAAACATGCTGAATTCAGAACACCATTTTATAAATTATGGGGATTCAAAAAATTTTTCGTTTTCAATCCGAGTCGAAACCTGGAACATACCCGATTGTTATCACTGCGAAGCGAGATGATTTTGTAATGCTGGAATGCTTTAAAGAATTTATTTACTATATTTAATAAAATTAATACAGTAGAATGTTAAAAAAGTTAACCAAAATGTCCCAAGGGGTATTAACTTTTTCGAACTTTTAACTTTTCTAAGCGGTTTTTTTAGTCGAAAAAAAAGGAATAATTACCTAAAGGTTGTATGTAATATGTAAAAAATATTTTTAGATACCAAATGTTACATTTTTATTAAAAGACTTATATAATAGTTTTCATTATTACAAAAAAGAAACTTAGGTTTAGTTTGTACTGGGTGTTCAATTTCAGTCCCGCTCAGTTTTTTTGTTGCATAAAAATAGTTTATAGAGGTTTAAAGAAGCAGTCAAGGCTTGTTTGTTTCTTTTCTTTTGTATAATAGCTCTTGATCATTTTCGTGCGCATATTGATTATGTCTAACACATGATTTGCATCATTGTTGCTCTCAAACCATTTTATAACGCTATTGATGCTTTTAACTGCTTTCGAGAAACTTACTTTAGATGTATATATGTATGTACACGCTCTAAAAAGTTAACCGAAAAGTTAACTTTTTAGAGCTGCACGTGGATTATGAAAAACTGTTAACTTATCCTCGTGTTTAACTTTTATGAGAGTTAACTTTTCTAAGATTCTACTGTAATTTTCTTTAATTTTACCTGTTTTCCTTCTTATCCGGGCACATTCCTTCCAAAGAGCTACCCGTATTTTAATATAAGTATAAGAACTTAATAATTGTATATTCCCTAAAAAAAATTGAAAAGTGAGTTATTCAGTACAGTTAAAACATTAAGCTAATACATGCATACATACACACAAGTTTATACTTATGTATGTACATACCTACTTCTTTTGGATTTTCCCATTATTGCCTCTCCGAAACCCAACTCCTTGCTTGCTTTGTATGAATTACCTAAAAGAATAGTTCATTAAAAAATTAATTCAATTAACAATTTATTATTAATTTAATATTTCAAAAAAAAGTCGAAAAGTTAATTACTAAATAATATATCATATCTATAAAATATTAATTAATATTTTATAAGAATAAAATATTAATTAATAATTTATAAGAACATAGTTATATATTAAATTGAAAAACCATAATTCGACTTTTTTATTAAAAAATATACATCCATACATATGTATTTATTCATATGTATGTATGTATATCTACCAAACTTACCTTCGCTTTCAACCGATCACGTACAATAAATGACGCTTCAAAAACTTTACAGCAAACCAAGCCATCGCATTTTACCGTTACATGAGAGTGTTACCACACTGGCCTCATATTTTATGATTTCGAAAGTTGGCAATTTAGTGATATACTTATTTTAGAGATGATTTTACGTTTTTATATGGTCATATATAAAGTTTACACTAAATACACGATATATGTATATAATATAATTTTAGTTTCCATACGAAGTTTTTTATACAACCATTTCATAATAATGCGATTCAATTTTAAGAAAAATGTGTTGGTAACCAAATCGCTCTTATTACTTCCATTCTCAGTTCTTTTTTCCTTAAGAACAAAGGAAAATTCATGTTTATGCGAACTTTAGATGTTCTTAACTAAAGTCGGTAAAATACTCATATGTATATATGACAAAGCTGATATTTTATTATACTATATATGTTAACTGCAACTTTTTTAGCATTGAATATTCTCGGCTAAGACAACAATGAAAATCTAATACTTGGATCACACACTGCGCAGCTGTTGGTGCAGACGTGAGAAAAATAGAGAAAGCACATGCGTACTCCTTTATCTGCCTTTACCTTTCTAAGGTTTGTTGTATTATTCTCAAAATCATGTCGTGTGAATACTTTGTATGGTAAAAATGTTTATTAATGAAAGTCCATGCAATCTAAAGAAAAATAATCATCCAATACCTCAAGAAACTGCTAAAACCTATAAATGAAAAAGTTTCGTTTATGTTTTTTCATATGGAGTTTGACAGTGTCACGATAACGAATGTCTCGTCAGCTGCTGAATGGTACGGTACATATGTACTTATATAATAGCTCTTGTATTGTGTGAAGTTGGTATAATGATGGCAGCACTTACCTTTCGAGAAATCATCGTATTGGCAATAAGTGATGCCAACTTTTAGATTTTATAAGCATTGTAATCGAGCAAATTCATAGTTACTAATACCAGAAGCCAAATATCACCCCATACCATTATATGCTAACACCATGCTTTAGTGTCGCATGTTGACGCAGTTTGTAATTATGCGGGGAGAGATTTTTTATTCCAGAAATAACGTTTTATTATCTGATGAGTATTTTAGGATCAAATGGAAGAATAAAAGCTGGGAGAAAACCGAATCAAGATATGCATGCAAAACATTTGTGTTCGACAGTGAAACGTGGTGTTGAGCATGTAATGGTATGGGGTGCTTTTTCGGCTACTGGTGTTAGTAACTTAAATTTTTTAAGAAAATATGGATAAAATGTATTATTTTCGTATTCTAAAATAAGTAATTAGAGGCAACTCGGAATAATGAAGTCATATTTTTACCAATGTAATGATTAAAAACATAATGCTTAGTGAAATCTGCAAAGCGCCAGGAAGGCTGGGATGAAGATATTCGTTGTATAAACAAAAAAACTTAGATGATCAATGTATCCAAAAGAGCTCAAAAAGTGATTATTTAAATAAAGAAGTAGTTACGGAGTCTGTTGGGAGTGAAATTCTTGAAAACATGTCGTAGGAGTCATTGTCATTCGCAAAGCAATTTGTTCGATTAACACTGCGAAGAAAATTGGGACGACCTGTGAGTGTGCTTCTAAGCCCCTTAGGCATAAAGGCGATTGATTTAATTATTAAACACAGGGCCAGAGCGGGAATAACAAACAATGAATTAATTTTTTCTAAAAATACAACATGGAAATTCGCAAAGCCCTATTACAGGGCTTGTCCCCTTCTTAAAAAATTTTCCGTTGAATGTGGAGCTAAAATGCCGGACAACTTGAGAGGAACTTCTTTGCGAAAACACACTGCTACCTACACGTCATTGCTCAACATAGAAGATTCAACAATTGACACCCTTGCTAACTTTATGGGACATCACAAAGACATCCACATATTTACCGCGTTTCAGTGCCGGTAGCATAGGTGACACGTGTATCGAAGTTGTTGATGTCGGCGATAGGTGATGAGGAGTTAAACGAAGATAGCGAGGATAATGAAGGTGAATATCCCGAAGTAAATAGTAATGCTCAATTATACCAAGAGTCAAAATGTAACGAAAGTACATCTTCAAAAAAAAAAAAAAACGAAGCAGTAAGTACAAATTCCTAATTGGTTACAACATAAATTTAAATTTTAATCAGAATAAATTTGAAAAAATTTATAAGTTTACCAGATGTCCATACATATTTAAAAACAGCTCTTGTAGATGCAGAAAACGGCAGCTTACATTATTTTTCAAAATGATATATATTCAAGAAGGATCAATGCTACAATTATTTATATTTTTCCATAAAACTCGCATAATTACTATGCGTTAATAAAAATAAAATATAATAAAAATATAAAAAAAATTATTGCATTTAGCAGTCTTAAATAAATATAATTTTTTAAAACAATGTAAGAATTTTTACGCGTAGTTTTTGTACCTTGTATATTTACGTATAAATCGATTATAGTTTTCCTTTACATAGCTAATATGTTGTAGAAAGGTTTTCGTTGAATCTACTTTACAGATAAATACTTGATACAGCGAACATTAATTTTTTTTTATTAAAATTTTTAAATTCTATGTAAAAGCATCTCCTTACGGTAAAACGAGACGTGTTAGGTGGAGTAAACAGGAGAGAGAAGCAATTCATTAATTTTTGGCGATTTAAAAAAACTTGAAAAGTTGCCTAGCACGATGCAATGTATAGCCGCAATTAATACTCAAGCACCTTTAAAAGACAGGACCCCACTTCAACTAAAGACTTGGATCGATAACCAGAGGCGATACAAATTAAATGTGAGAAATTAGAAATCGTTATATTTATTAAAATTTTAAAATTAAAAATTAATTTGGTTAATATAATAGTAAAGCTTGAGGTCTTATTGTATCATTAAATAATTTTATTCAAAAACTATCGATATTTCCATACTCATTGATTATCATCCTCAGGACAATTCTCTTTTTTTTTAATAATAAAAATAATAAATGAACATTTCAAAAAAATGAAAGAAAGAAAAATACATTTTTTTTGTGTCATATATGAAAAAGTATGCACTCATGTGCATAATAATAAGTATTTTTTGAAAACACATAGACATATGTACATATAAATAATAAAAATAATTATTTAAAAACATGTAAGTATATATAAATATGTACTTATGTAGGAGTAGACTTATACTTTATATAAATGTTCTCCAACATACATACATACATACATACATATTTACAACTATCAAATGATAATGAGGTGTTACAGGCACTTGTTACACAAGAAGTAACACCTCATCATTTTATAGTTGTAAATATGTATGTATGTATGTATGTTGGAGAACATTTATATAAAGCATATGTATGTCTACTCCTACATACATATTTATATATACATGTTTCTAAATAATTATTTTTATTATTTATATGTACATACATATGTATGTATATGTGTTTTCAAAAAATACTTATTATTATATACATGAGTGTATACTTTTTCATATATGACACAAAAAAATGTATTTTTCTTTCTTTCATTTTTTGAAATGTTCATTTATTATTTTTATTATTTAAAAAAAAGAGAATTGTCCTGAAGATGATAATCAATGAGTATGGAAATATCGATAGTTTTTGAATAAAATTATTTAATGATACAATAAGACCTCAAGCTTGACTATTATGTTAACCAAATTATTATAAAGAAAAGTTAAAAATATAGATATATTATTATTGTATATTGTTAGTATAATCAATAGCGATAAAAAGTTCAATTAGTAATTATTAACCAATGTTCTGAGACTCGCATGACATTTCATAATATATGTATAAAAATTTACACAATAAAACTATAGATATAAAATAAATAAATTATAAACATATAATTTCTGCAATTGCAACTACAATTAATAATTTTCTATATTTTTAGGTTTATATGCAAATATTTTCACCCGACGACACTGGACGCAGTTCTACCGTTTCTATTTTTTATTTTATGTTAAAATTGCTTTTAACTTTTTGTTTTCCATCACATTTTCCATAACATTGCTTTTGACATATTGCATCGAAAATTAGTTTAATTTTTAATGACTAAAAATATTGTATGTAAGACTAATGAAATGTTTTTAAATCATAATTACTAAATATAAAAACAAACAAAAAATTGTAATTAGAAAATTTAACTTTTTTATTCTTAATGAATCTTACATATAAGTATGATTGGAGCTTTATGCGTTTTCCAATTTTATTAAAACATACTTATGTACATAAAAAGCCTCTAACTGTTATTCAGCTATTATAACATGAAACATTTTGAAGGAAATTTTTAGATGGCTTTGAGAAAGACTCTTCATTCAATGACAGTAATTGATTTACATATAAGCTATCTTTAAATTTTTAAAAGTAAATTTTTATATTTTTTGTCATATTTCTTGCAAAGAAAATAATGAATGTAAAATATTATATTAAGATAAGTTATTTACAGTGCCACTAGCAACGGAAGTCTTTAAAGATTAAAAACTTTCTAACAACTAGAGTTTGTTTTTTCTTGTATGAAATTAACAGTTTCTAACACAAAATAAAGAAAATTACTGTCCTTATGTAAATGTAAAAATAAGTACTTTTATTTCAATGTAATCAAGATCTCAACTCAATTTCCAAAGAAATAAAATAATCCACTGATGGATATCTTGGAAACATAAAAACATTCCCCAAGAAAAACTTACATCTTATTACTGGACTACATGCACGTAATTGTAAAAAAGTATAAGAATGGAGAAAGCAAACTGATAGTTTGAACATTCTTTTGGACAAATTGTCCAGATAATGAACAAACACAAAAATGATTATCAAACTCTTGATTTGCTGGTGATATCCTGATAATTGCAGCTCTTTGAAAACCATTTGATCGTTCAAGTAAAACTGAAATATCAAGGATCGTTGAAGATCCATACTGATTTGTTGATGTTCTTATACATGAATGTGTTTATATAGACTCCTTGACTTTGTTTTTACTAAAATGAAGAATTTGTTTGATGGGTAATTTTTTTATGAACCCCTTAGTAAGTAAATTGCAGAATATAGCCTATGGCGTACAATAAAAAAATAGAATATGAAAAGGTAACATAAAAAATGCAAGAAAGGTATCCAACAGAAGCATGAGAAACTTTTATTTACATATTTTTAATTATAAATTATTTTTCTAGGAGCCAACGATGTCCAGCATGGCAAAAGATCCGACAAGCCAGTATATTTTGTACATTTTATTTACTTCCAATTTACAAAACAATTCGGAACCTTGTTTTTTGTTGGTAAATTGATTTTAATGTCTTTACGTGTGTTTAGTAGATGTAAGTTAGCTTAAATGCAGGACTTTGTGTTTTATTCAAATAGGTTAATTATCTTTGGATGAGTACCAAGCAAGCGACCGGGATTTCATTATAAACAAATATAATGAAGCAACTTTGTTTTATTTTAAAAAATTCTGCGAAATAATCCCCCTTATTATGATTGTCAACGTCAACGTCACATCAAGTCGTCAGTAAAAAGAGACAGCAGTTCTGAACTCCTTGTAGGCAATAATCAACTAATATTGATGGCCAATTGTAATTTTATAAGCCATAGTAGTAGTAATATCCTATTAATAATAGTTAATACTTCTCGATAACGATCCCACAATTTCCAATATATTGATGTCGACTTGGTGTGACGTCGACGTCGACAATCATAATAAGGGGGAATATTTAATATCTCTTCTTTCCAGACGTGATCATGGATTGAAAAGCAAAGAGGAGAACAATGCCAAAATAGAAAGTGGTAATCAATCTGCAAATCTTCCAATACGTCAATGAGGAAACTGCCTCCCAACAACTGCTAGAAATCTGACAAATTTAAACTACACTAACTTAATGAACACACATTTCTATTTGTTTCACTTTATTTTAATTTATAAAAAAAAAATAATATAATATTTAAAAATATTATTTTAATCTTTAAAATAAAAATTATGTATGAATATTTCTAAGGTGTAAACAATATCTATAAAAATTTACAAAATCAGTAAACGCAAATTATATTTTTCCAATAAATTAAAAACATTCTTATTGTAAGTTAATATAATTTTATTTTCTTCTTTTACTTCATACTAAAATATAGTTTTATATTAAATAAAATTATTTTGGTGTTTAAATATTAATTTTGTAAATATGTTAATTTACTTTAGTGTTGTAAAAAACTATTTATGTTATAATTAATGTATATATAATACATAAATATACAAAATTAATGCACAATGTTTCTGTATTATACACTAATTATTTTATATAAATGCAATGATATAAAATTCCTTTTAAAAGACTTTTGTTACATATAGAAATGGAAATTTAAAAATAAAGTTCAGTTAGTCGTTTTATAATTTTGCTACAAAATAAATAGAAGTTTATTATACACAATTTGTTTCCATCATTAAGCTACAAGCCCATCCATGTGGATTGTTAGATCGATTCTTTATTTCATAAGTATGAGCTGCAAACGAATTTTTAATCCTTGCCATAGTTTTCTGTAGCTGTTCAGGTTCAAGAAAATCTTCACATACAAAGTACAATACTACGAAGAGATAAGAAAAATTATAGTTAACACAGTGATTTGGTTATCAATATAAAATCGATTGATTTGATCGCACTATTTTTTCTTACATTTATCTTACCTTGACTTTAATAATTTACCATCTTTTAGCCAATCATATGCATATGTCCATTGCACGTACGATCACTGGGTTAGCAAACAATACCAATATTTTTGTATTGGAAATCTGGAAGGCTGCAGATACGATAGAACATGATAAAATATTGTTTTACTTGGTCTCAGTGCTATTTTGGGCAGTAAGGGTTAGGTTAGGTTAGGTTGATTGGAGGGGTGTGATAGCCCATGTCATACGACATACACTTAAGCCAGTGAAAGGCTTGTTGTGCGCTCCCTTTAATTATCAAACACAACTGCCACAGTTCTGCGGCAGGATTCGAACCTGGGACCTTCGCACTACGAGTCTAGTACACTACCTACTAGTCTACGAAGGTCAGTTATTTTGGGCAGTAAAATATATCCGGTTTTCCATGTAGTAGTAGAAAAACTGTAATTGCTTTCATTATGTTAGTTTCCTGTTCTTAGCTAATCAGTCCTAAATGTTTTATGACAATAAATTTCAAAAATTATTTATTTTATATTTTCCCGACGTTTCGTGAATTTTTTGTTCACTTTATCAAGGGATTCGTCTATTTTATTAAAATATTAAAAACATCAAGATTTAGAATTTTTTGTAATTAGTAGTGAGAATTTTAAGAATTACTTACAATACAGGATTATTGTATTACATTAGCAGGGCTGGGCAGTATTTGAAATACATGTATTTGAAATACGTATTTAAAATACAAATACGTATTTTGTATTTTGTATTTTAAATACATACAGATTTTTTAAGTATTTTGTATTTTGTATTTTAAATACATATCCTGAAAGTATTTTGTATTTTGTATTTTAAATACATGATCAGCAAGTATTTTGTATTTTGTATTTTAAATACTGCAAACAATGTATTTTATCCGATCCACTGTTGTAGGAAAATTTCAATTTCTTTAAACCGTTAAGAACAGACAATTCATCTATAAAAGGGATTAAGATAGACTGACTTCCAATATTGGACCATGGTAGTAGACCAGTGTCTCTAATTTGATCATTGGCATAAGTAGATGAAAAGAAATCTGCAAACAAGTTACTTATTTCAGCATCCTCATCTGATTCATTTTCATTTAACTTCATTGTAGGTGGAAAGAAGCAGATTTTCTTTTTAAATTTACAAAATTGTGAATCGATTCTTCTTAAGGTTGTTTTTAATTTTGACGATATAGCTGTTACAGCAATTCTGATTTTATTTGTTATATTCGGCATGAGCAACTGAATATTTAGCAAAGTCTGATGCTGATCCAGATTTTTTATACTTTTTATAATATTTATTTTTGCTATTTTTAATTTTAGAAAGAGCTTTAGTATTCCATGGCGGTCCAAAGGAATCTGAACAGGTTTTTCTTGGAAAACATTGGTTCAAGATCAAATATATTCTTTGTAGAAACTCATAATAATATGATCGATGACATCAGCTTTGTTTTCAAAGTTAGAAATTGTCAGTAAACTACTCCAGTCAGTATTATAAAGTAGCTCAGTTACCCTGCTATAATTCCCTTTTTTGAAGCATAAGCTATTGACTATAGATTTTTTCCGCAAAATGAGATGTATATAATGAAAAATATGAATTTACTAAAATTATAGGATGATAGCGGTCTTCTGGCAAAGTTAATGGATCAGTGCGAAGAATGGAGGTGTCAACATAATCATTTACAAAAACTAGGTCTAAGAATTTAATATTATCGTTATAGATGCCATTCATCTGATAAAGATTCACATCTAGTAAGCAATCAATAAACTCAGTGTATTTCTCATTGGCGCCAGATTTATAGGGCGTGAATTAACCATTATCAGTAGAACGGTTCCAGGAAATAATAGGCATATTAAAATCACCAACTGCGATGATAGTATCATTGTGATTAGACATTCGCACAACGGAGGAGATAGCTTCTGAGTGTTTCTGGTAAATTATTTCAGGTGAATTAGAAGGGATATACGAACACGCTACGAAAATTCTCTTATGTTGAATTTTGTCAAAACAGCCATAAATTCAATATCCAGAAAAGACGTAAACGATAAAGCTTCGGAAGTGAGCAGGCTAGAAACTGCTATCAAGACACCACCTTCCTTTATGTTATTGCTACGATCACGTCTATATATAGTATACTTAGCAGCAAAATTTTCCGTGTTCAATATACGTATTATCATTAAGCCATGTTTCCGTAAATGCTATAGCATGATAGTCAAATGAGTAACTTTGATTAAATAACGCAGATAACTTCTTATTAATGCCACGAAAATATTGGTATATAAGAATAAATTTTCAATATATTTGTTTAGTTTTTTTCAATATTTGTTGCCGTTAAAGGCAATTGAACCGAATTCCTTTGTCTTGTTTTAAATATAAATTCGTGAACGTAAATACCATTAGGCCAGAAATTTGGAGAAATAACTATATTAAACAACTCATCCGGTACAGAAATCTTGAATAATGCCACTATTCTTGGTTCAGTGTAAGAAAATTTATACACTGAGATATCTAAGTTGGAACCGTGCTTTAAGTTTATATATGAATAAACTTCTTCAACAGTAGTATCTGATGCTAATCGGGAAACGAAGATTGTTTTGTTGGAGGTATAACTGTAATCGGTCTAATAAGACCTGAAGTATTATTTTTGATTCCAGTTTGAGCAGGACTAGTACATCTATTATTATTAGTTATTAGTAGTTAATAAAGTATTAACAGGTGTTCTTTCGGCGACTGTAGACAATTGAGTGGGTTGGCTCGTACGTTGAATAGAAGATACGGTGCTGTCATTAACAATACATAAATACATACATGTACATGACGTGAAAGTATTTTGTATTTTGTATTTGAAATACGTGCAATAAATGGAAGTATTTTGTATTTTGTATTTTAAATACATACAGATTTTTTAAGTATTTTGTATTTTGTATTTTAAATACATATCCTGAAAGTATTTTGTATTTTGTATTTTAAATACATGATCAGCAAGTATTTTGTATTTTGTATTTTAAATACCGCAAACCATGTATTTTGCCCAACACTGTACATTAGTAAGTTAATATCTTAAAATTTAACATCATCAATAAATAATTATAAGTAAAAATATAACAAACTTTTGAAAAGAGCTTTTATCAAAAAGGCACACTGACCAAAAAGGCATAATGACCATCTTATATTATGTGGATGAGTTGTGGTTCCAACAAGACGGCGCTACATGCCACACAGCGCACGTCACAATCGATTTATTGCAGGAAACATTCGATGAGCGCATAATTTCGCGGAATGGACCTGTCAATTGGCCACCAAGATCGTGTGATTTGACACCATTGGATTATTTTCTTTGGGGATATGTGAAGTCGCTCGTCTACGCCAACAAACCAGAAACGTTAGGGGACTTGGAAGCCAACATTCGTGGCGTTATTGCCAACATACGGCCCCATATGCTCTAAAAAGTGGTTGAAAATTGGACCTGTAGAATTGGCTTTATTCGAGCCAGCCGCGGCGGCCACATGCCCGAAATCATATTTAAACGTTAATGGCATAAAATTATCCTTCCAATAAAGCCAAATTGATGGACATTAAAAAGATTTTCTTGTGTTTTATTTCAATTCGAAGTTCTATACCTCTAAAAAAAACACCCTGTAGTTACTGAAATAAATAATTTTTTGAAATTTATTGTCATAAAACATATTAGGCCTGATTAGTTAAGAACAGGAAACTAACGTAATGTAATTGTTTTCATTATGACTTGTTAATATAGGATGGAAGTCAACGAAACATAAACGAAGGAATTATAGTTTATAACACCAATTCAATTTTATGTAAATTTTAACAATTCAACAATTTGTTGAAATTTTTCACTTTATTGTTTTACACTTTTCACACACAGATATGCCTGAAATTACTTAATTTCTGCAATCTGTCTCTTAATGGAAACATATTTAACACTTTACACTTGTTTATTATTTCAGATATAATTTCAATTATTTATTATTTAAATTTCAAAAACACTGTAAAATTTCACATCACTAATTTACAAAATAACACAAAATAAATTCAAAAAAACATGTGTATAGTTGGTAAAGAATAGATAACAATGGCCACACTGTTGTAAGTTAGTGAGGTGGAATTTGCGCTTTCCATTACAAAAAAAGTTTTCACAAATTGTAATACGAATGAATCAAAAAAATTCACGTATTCTATTTACAGTGAAAAAGTTTGTATAAATAGCTGAAATATACATCAACTGACACCACAAAAGTGGACCAAACACAAGAACGCTGATGATGAAAGTGTAGCTCTAAACACATAGACGACAGCAGACAGCAAGCAGCAATATGCCAAAAATAAAATGCATGTATTTAAATGAAAACGATTATTTTAACGGCAGCACAGCAGCACGACTGCACAACAGCATTTGCTGCTGCTGCCAATTTAGGCTATTTTCTATTTTGACGGGCAGCACTAAACAAATATAGTGTTGCCACTATATACATATATAAATTGGATAAATAAAAACAAAAACAAAATTTTTTAATATTAAACATAAAAGAACATTACAAAAATACAATAAAGAAATAAATTTATGTGTTTGTATAGTTTTTCGTGATATTACATTTTTTTATCAATAACTTTAATTTTATTCATTATAAAATATATATCCGGCATCCCTGAAATTTGTATTGCTAAAATATACATCAGCTGACCATTATGCTGTTGCTGTCTTCAAAATAATTATGAAGCTGACTTCAGAGCAGCATTTGAAGTTGGATGCATTTAAAGCCGTGAAGTCGTGAAGTCTGCTGTCGTCTATGCGTTTAAAGCTTGTAGCGGCTTTCGAAAACAGCATGTTGTTCCGTTCTGCTAGTGTTTGTCAGAATGATTTACACGTGTGTCTTTGGTGTAATTTGTTCTTTGATAACTATCACATGTAAATTGGCTTATAAAATACTATTGAACTAAGTAGCCTATTTAAATTTAAATAAAAAGATTACAAAATAAATTCATTTTTGTATAGCTGTTGCTTTTAATACATTGAGTCAACCGCATTAATTTATTGTCCAAAGTACAAAGTGACATTTGAAAGCGCGCTTGCAAATGTACCGTTGGGTGTACTAATGCTTTCAAAAACACCGCTAGTAACTGAAAACGCTCTATATGAAAATTTATGCAGATATATAGCAAAATATCGGTCAGTTGAGGAATATATAGATGTAAATTGTTGAATTCCACAACAAAAAGTTGAAATTTTTTGTGCTTTCAAAATGACCGCTTTACATATATATATATATATATATATATATATATATATATATATATATATATACATATATATATATATATATATATATATATATATATATATATATATATATATATATACAAGTATATATACATACTTATTTATATAGAAATAAGAAAATAAAATTATATCATTCTAAATTCAAAATGGCACTTATTACAAATCGCGGATCATTATATATACATACTTTATACATCGCAATGGTATGATGTAAGTATGTACACCAAATGAAAGGATTTTGCGAGAAAAGAAATACAAATAATATGGAATCACTCTCAATACAATGGTGAACGCATACCTTCGTTAAAAGCAAAAAGATTCAGGAAAATTCATGCCTACACATACCATACATATGTACATACATATGTACTTATATACATATGTAAGTATGTAAATCTTTTTGTGTACGTGCATGTATGAGCGAGTGTGTGATACAAATTGTCTTAGGCGACTGTATGTATTGAATATTAATTTCTTCCTTTTGACGTGCGTCAAACTTAAATTAGAATTTATTTAAAATTTAATTGAGGTTAGTATGTGGTCATTCATTTAGTTCAAATTGCTTATTTCTGAAATAAATTCAATTATTTAAATATAAACAACAAAATCAAATTGAAAATAAATTAAAATAAAATCATTCTTTGCTGTAGGTTAAACTGCACTGTCTATACGTCTGCATTTTAGAGGACATGGCAAATGTTCGCATTCGCTAGAATTTATAGCAAATGTGATGGGGTTAGTGCATTTAATACAATATCAAAAAATCTGACAACCCTCTACAAAAATAGATTATTTCAAAGGTCAAAAATGGCAAGTGGTTTTCAGCAGGCATCAAAAACACACACATAGATACATACATATGTATGTATACACACACTCAAAGATTATGTAAGTCATCCGTAATTAAGCCAAAGCGGTGTCAAAAGTACTTTAAGTAGTGGTTTTCTTAAAACGAATATGAAACTCTTGGCTTAGGGATGGATTTGGGATTGAGTTTTAGCAAAACTAAAAACTAAGTTACAGAAAGTTGATTTAAGGCAGAAGAGTCCTTGGACTGGAAATTTAACTTAAGGTGGATTCACCCATTGGTTCATAACAAAATTATTGTTGTGAGACAAATATTCTGGAGCAACAAGGCCACCATATGAAACAACTTTGTAAATGATGTGTGTTACTTTTACAAACCGGCAGCACAGTGGCAGATGATTGCAATTTGATGTGTTCGAAATTAAAAAATTTTTAATAAAACAAAAATATATAAATGAATAAAAGTCGAGTGCTTGTTCTAATAGCTATTGATTTAACTAAATATACAAAAATTTACAAATATACTCTGTATATTATTATACATATATATGTACATATAATATGATGGGGCAGCTCAGTTCAATTTTGGTTAAAAAATGTATGTAGCTGGCAACACAGTTCAATTTGTACGGAACAAAAATTAAAATTAAAACAAAATTTACTCTCTTTATCTCTCAAAAAGAGAGACGTCAAAATATATATAAAAAGGATAAATGGGTGAATCCACCTTTACAATCCAAGCGATACCTCGCATGCTCCTAAGCAAAAGCCCTTACGACTCCAGCCACAGCAAACATTTATTATATCAACAACATGCACATAAAATAACTGAGACCTCTCGTACTTGATTCAAATTTTTTCAGCATAGACGAAAAATATTGAATATAGAAAGAGTTTTCTTTCTGTGTATTCATATATATACTCGACTGCACAAATATGCAGTAACGTAAATAACGCCAAAATTGTAACAGTTGATGCAAGTTTCTCTTGTCATAACAAGTTAAACCAATATCCAATGGAGTGTTTGGTTTGTGAGAAAATATTTTCTCCTTAAAGGCGATGTACTAAAGGATTAATTACTCATTGAAAAGACAAATATAATGATAAGCATCGTTAAGTCGAAAAAAGCTAAAAATCAGTCCATCGCTACTCCATCAACCGGTACTTTTAACTCCTCTTCAAGTCCAAAAATGCAATTAACACTTAAAGAATCATTCAAAATCCAACCATGTGGGATTTTTCGAATTCAAGTTCAAATTCAATTCGAGAGATGATTGCAGTCCATGACTAACCTTTCAAATTTGTACAAGGAATAGATTCTAGACTCCAAATGTCATCAATGCGGTTTGATATAAGCTGCCGATAAGGGATCTCTTTTCAGAATACGTTTGTGGAACTATGTATGTAGTTGTGAAAATTATAGAACACGTTCTTATGTTGTGAAGGACATTTATAAACCTTTAGTTTACAACTGACATTTGGTCAAAACACATGTTACTTTTTACCATCTATGTTTGACGGCCCACAGTATAACGTTGGATTTTACTTTATAATGGGTGATTTTGTAACCGTTTCCGCTTTGCAAATTGAAAGAAATATAGAAAATTTGCTGAATGAAAAAGATATTTATCCGAGAGTTCCAATTTTGTCATACCTTTTTAAGCATTTCAGTCGGTATCACACCAATGGTAGCTTTAATGTTGTTTTTCAGACCTGAAATTGTGGGTGCCTTGTCTATATACATGAGTTATTTCATGTATCCCTCCAAAAAAGTCTATTGGGCTCAAACGGGATGATATTAGCGGCCAACGTACTTCTGCAAAACACGGGAATAGTTGCTCCTTCAACTCGACTCTCAATAATTTCTAATATCGCGTCTTCCATATTTGTCCAACAAAATGTTGGTAATCATCGCAAGCTACATTGCTCTATTGCGTTTTTCATCGCTCTTGAAGAAGCACGGTGTGCCTGCTCTTCATACAAAATTTGAGCTTCGTCTCTGAAGATAGTTTTTCGAGAAAAAAATTGATCTTTATTCGACTCTCCTAAGGGCCATTCATCAAACAAATAAAGTTGCGGTTCCTCAGCTGGCTCCAGCTCTTGCAGCAGCTCAATGTTGTATTTTTTCATACCGAGATCCTTAACTAAAATCTTCTAAGTGGTCAAATAACACAAGCTCAATTGGTGACAACGCCGACGAATTAACATATTGCGAGCTTCATTGACACTGGCTAATGCAGCAGCAATATGCTCCTTGCTTCATACTCTTCACATACGGGTGGGTGAGTTAATATAGAATAATGTGAAACTAGAGCAAAATTTACTTACAAAAGCTTGAATAGCCTATTCGGTGGGTCGATTATGATGAAACACATTTCGCACACAGCACGAATTTCGATAATAAAATTGAATGAATTATTCTTTTGTTAGTCTAGTCATGGTGAAATGGCGAGCCTTACTGAACATTTTTGCCATTGCCACATGTCACGAATCAAGTTTTAGACTGAAAACAAATTTTAAATGAAAAACCAAATGGCAAAAAAATCGCCCGATATATATTTATGTGTCCGTATTACATAAGTTAATTTAAATTGAATCAAAAGTTCTAGCAAACACCCAGGCTTGATTTTAAATTAAGAATGATTTGAGATCAAACTGTTTTTAAAATTTCAAAAGATTGATAATAATTTGAGAAACATAGAATATTCAACAAAAATGATAAATTATTCTCAAATTTGAGAAATTCATTATTCTCAAGGTACTCTAAAACGTAATTATCAAATGCGTTTCATATGTGGATTGCAATTTTATGAGGAACATAAATAAAATACAACATTTCATTTAATATATTTTTGATATTTTATTTTTTGTTGTTGGCTTAGCTAGGTATATGCCTGCATTTCATTGGCGCTAACCAAATCATCAGTACCCTTTTAGCCAAATCATGATTGAAAGCATTCAAGCTCGTATACTTAAGCCACAGGCTACAAACACTATATGAGAATTCAAACAGAACTCAATTATATTTTTCTATTTATAATCAACAAAAACACAAAAGTATAATAGCTTTAGAAAGCTTTTGTACAATCACAACACAACAAACAGTTATAATTGACTTCCGTCTTTTTGTTTTTTTCTTTTTACGCCTTTATACAATGATTAATTGGGTGATAATGAAAGTATTTATGGCAGTGAAAAACAAAATTTATAATAACAATATTTATCAAATTTGTTATTCGAGATATTCTCCAAAAAAATATTTTAATATTTTATATTCATGCATATACCTAGATAGCTAAGCCAACAACAAACAATAAAATATTAAAATAGTTATTTTGGAGAATATTTCGAATAACAAATTTGATAAATAATATATTTTTGTTTATATATTTTTTCAATTAATTTTTTATATAAATACTTTTTCAATTAAGCTTAATCATAAGAAGCATATAATTTATTTTTTTACTCACAAATAAATTTTTTTCGAAAAACAGTAAAATGTGCAATTTTTCTTCAGCGGAGACAATTAACTTTGATCACCATATTGTCAAAATATTGATAGTTTGTTTTTTGATTTAAAAGTGTTGCACGTTTGAGAATAAAACTTGATAACAAATGGAAAAACAAAGGTTGAAATGTTAAGTCTTGCTTTGGATAATTAAAATGATAAGGTTTTCTTATTCTAACGAGTGACTTCATAGATATATATGTACGTTTTTATAGTAACATTTTGTTTGCATATCTTAAATATATGGTACGAGGTCGCTATAATTTCAAACTATTCGCATACGCTAAACACAAATTCGGTACCCCCTACTGCATTTCATTGGTACTAGTGCCAACTCTGACATGTCATGACGTCCATGAACGTTAGATACCAGCAACATTATTGCATGCCATTTTTATTATTATGTTCAGATTGCAGTAGTAATTCGATTCTTGCACATACTCGATAGTTGCACACCTCGATTCTTGCAACAAAGAAATATTTTTCATTAAGCACTGATGGTGAAGAAACCGTTGATGTGGTACTCAATACGAAGCAATTTACATCGGAGGAGACTATATCAGCGTTTAATATTTGCTTAGAATGGGCGGAGCAAAACAATGCTTCATTAGGCGATATTATGATGCTCCAGAGACTAAGAAGCAGTGTAGTACTGAACAAGCGACTTTGTACAAAACAAACAAAAATTTTAAATTTCTTTAATTACACATATAATATGTATATACTGTTATACGAATGCGTTGAACTTAACTGTTTTGAATTGAAATATTAAACTTAGATTCTAAACAGATGCATGCATGCTTTTATTTTGTATTAAAACTCGGTACATGCGACAACCTCGAAACTTGCACCGAGCCCGGTTTTCATCACGTGCAAGAATCGAGTTTCTACTGTATATTATTTCAAAAATATGCAACGTTAAACGCTTTTATTTTTCAACATGTTTATAAGACACCAATTTCAATCATTTTCTTTCACTTTGTCATATACTGATAAATATTTATTTTAATCGCTTAGAAAATTATTTAAAAACTTTTGCGATTTCGCTTTGTTCGCTAGAAGTGTAAAAAGTTACATGCATTTTTTAGTTCGCTGTAGCCGAAGTTCGTATAAGTGTGAAATATTAGTAAATAATAGTTGGTATTGGGGAGATTGTTCGTTATAGGCGATTATTCAGTGTATGTTATAACCGAAATCCACTGTATATTCCTATAACTTAAGCCCGGGAAATGCTAAATAGTTTCCAGAAAATAACATAAAATTAACAACCTGGATCGTTTTGCTTATTACAAAAAAAGATATTAAACGAAAGGAAATTAAATGAATAAAAATGAAGCGACTCTTGTAAATTTAAATATTTAATAAACATTTTATACAGTCCATTGCACTTGAAATGAAAAAAAAATAAAACACAAGTTTCAATTTAACATTACTTAAAATTCGGCATAATATGCATACCCAGAGAAATCAAATATTCACAGTGGTTTTTGTGTGTCAAAAAACAAACAAAAATATATATATGGTTAAGATTCGCTTTTTCACTTAATCCGGATCACTTAATTTCATCTGGATCTTATTGGTTTCTTTGGAAGTTGGTTTGTATTGGTCGCAATGTTCATAGTTGTCGCAAGCATTTTCTCTCCTATGAATGCAGATATATTCTTTTATGTGGTATGTCTAAGTCCGGGTTCATTTCTGAAGCATCGCTGCCGGCTTCTCTTTACAAAACAATGCAGAAATGCTGTAGAAAGTCTCACTATCTAAAGTATAATTTTTGAAAGGATGTAACATTTTACGGTCTTATTTCTCAAATGGAAATTTTTTCTTATTGTTTTATTTCTTAACGTTAGTTAATTTTGGGTGATAAAATTATTGATTAATTAGACGCTCTTGATGTTCTTGGCATGAAAATTCAATGTGTTTTTCGATGGACGGACCACATTTTTCATGCAGCTAAAGAAGCATATAAGTGCCTCGTTTATTTAAGACGATGTATGAGATACTCCCCCTGAGATATACTCCTTCTGATCTCTTTTTTATTATTTATACCAATTATAGCCGGCTAAAAATTAAATGCATCTCTCATGTGTGGACCGTTGCTATAAGACCGACTATAAGAGGAGACATAGTGGCTCATTGGTTACAGTAGTGCAGTCAGCACTATTGACTCACTGTATTGATTAACTGTTCTTATTTGCGAATAACTTGTTCTTCATTAAGAGCACATCCATTTGTGGTCGCTATGAAAATGGATGGTACTACTCCCTCTATCCTTCCCCTCATAACCTATTCCTAGTACCTGCACAATTCATTTCATGAGTAGCGCCCATCCCCTTAATCAAGGGCGTAGCCAGGATATGAAATAGGGTGGTGCCACGAAAATTATGATTTTCTATGATTATGATTTTTTTATGATTATTACAATTTCGATCTATTCGAGGAGTAATCTGCGAGGATCTTCTGAAAATTTTGCTAGAATTTTTTCCACAATTCATCCTTCTTCTCGGTTACCAATCTTCCGTGGACGCTTTGTTGTATATTATTTACATTTTCACATCTTTAATTATATATAACTTGTTTTATCTAATTTTCTTTAAGCATTGTAAAGCTTGTCAATCAAAACACTTGTCAATGTAACTTCTTTTTTCTCTCTCTCTTTTTTGTTAACCACATGAACAGCATAGCGCGTTTGTTAAATAAAATAATAATCTTCTTTCCTATTGAATTAATGAATAAGAAATAAATATATATTTTCTTCAAATAAATAAGAAAGTTGTTTTTTCGATTCTTGGCTCCAACACGCTTAGCACACATAGTCCTGCAATATACAATATACTTATTTTTTGATAATAAGTAAAATTGCATATTATTTTACTGCTTAAACGAGCTTCAGTCACTGTGGAACGCAACCATGTTTTTTACTCGCCTTAAAGTGCTAAATGACCGCTCAACAGTTGCAGTGGTGCACGGCTGTGGCAATGAAATTAATAACGCCTTCCTTATATTTGGATAAAATAATCCAGCGTCTTTCAAAATACTCGCCAGATCTAAGTCGGGTAATTCGTCTTTACCCATTTTTCTTTTTTTGTTGTCAAGAATTATACCAAAGCTCAATTTCTCCTTCCAAATCATCCAACTCATAAAAATGCTCGTTTTTGTGGCATCTTTAAGCTCTTCCAGCTTCAAAGAAAGCATGTTTGACGAGTGCAAACAATGAATTGCAAACGCTGGCCTATTCTCTTTATTAAATCTTCTGTCCAGTGATGAAATTAAAGAATCTATATAAGGAATGTATATAGATCGCTTCCAGTATTCAGCAGGTGATGAAAACGGGGAATTTGAACGGTGCGTTTGACGAGAGACTATCCTTGAAACAGACATCTCTATGCCTAAATTGGCTGTGTTTCCTGAATAGAAAGAAGCAATATGTCCACAATACCCTGTGCATTTTTTAATAATTTTATATTGTATCCATGTAAAAAAAATTGTTATAGAATTAGGTGGGTGCCACGGCCCTCTAGGCCCATACCTGGCTGGCTACGCCCATGCCCTTAATTATACTTTGTATAATAAATAAATGTGTTCAAATATTTTATGCATATTTATACAGCCGCATATTTTGTTTTACTAATAATAAGAGCTTAAAACTCTTTTGGACTTGCAGTTGAAGAAAGAAAAAAGAATTGCAAATAAATTCGATCAAATGAATGGCTTTGATTTTTATTAGTTTTATTGGTCCATTTTGCTGAGCGTTCACTGTAATTCTTATTAAAAACTATTTAAATAATGCACCTGAAAAAATATATCTAAAATGTTTGTTTATTCCCGTAAGAAAATCCCCATCATATTTTTTTAAAATTCTGTTTTTTATTAATATTTTCTTGTCCTACACCCGTTGATGTTGATGCTAGTGCTCTCTAGTTAAAGATTTATTATTTGCAGTATAAATTGAGATAATGTCTAAGTAAAAATAAATAATAGCAAGAATACCTTCAAAGCCACCTTTTACCAATCCTGTGGTCGCATTCAGAAATGAAATTAAAGCATTTTGCTGTATAGAAAATTCAATGACAACCTTTTTCACTTTATTAATCAGAACTGACAGGCCTTTCGTCCCACTACCTTAATAAACACTAAAGATCTATGTGTACTTTGAGGAGTGGCAAATAAATACTTGCTACTTCAGTTTTGTATGCTGGAAATGGCTTAAGGTCCTTCCATAAGCGGAAACTTAAATCGCTTAGAGTTGATCTCAACTGGATTTGTAAAAAATTTAATTAAACATACATAATTTATATATTTCGCTAGAAATATTATTTCCCTATCACTCCAAGAGTGATATAATTGAATACTTTAATAAAATAAAAGTGGGAAGGATAAGAAAAACTTGTTTTCAGCCACCGGAACTCTACTCGAATGAATTTTTAATAAAATGACAAATTAAATATGCCATTCGCAACACATATTTGGCCAATAATACCATAATGTTGCATATTTGGTTGATATATGTATAACAACTTTGAATACACTAGTATTTTTTACCAATGGAATGGCACCTTTATATCTTGCATGTAATATGTCTTTAATTTTCAGCATTGTTCCGAAGACTTCTGCAGAGGCGCAGTGCATATGCCACGAAGATGAAAAAGTGAAAAGAAATGTGGATTTCAAATGCTTAGAGATTCTGCATAAACCAGAAAGTATATATTATTTGTGGGTGTTAGGAATTTATAATGCACTTGCTTTAGGAAATTACGTTTTCATTCTTTAAAATGCATTATAAAATTTGTATTCTTAAGAAGTTATCTTGCAAGATTATTTAAATTTAGATATAGTTTTTACAAGTAAAGCGTGGTCTAACCAAATACACGATTTTAATTTTGAGTCACACACCAAGTTTTTTGGCCAATTCAATTTGACATGTATTTGTTTCAGTGTTTGACAAATTCAACCATGCAGAGGAACACAGTTGAGTAGCGGGTTAATATTGTTGAAGCCTTTTACGAAAAAGGCCGGTCAAATCAAAATGCATTTCGTGTGCTTCATGCTTTTTTTTGTCACCATAATCAAACAAATGTGCTCACAATCGGGAGAATTGTGTGCAAATTTCAGCAAACCGGGTCCTTAGGATATATAAAAACACCTCGCTCAGTTCGAAGCCTGCTTGGTGCGGTTTATGGGCTGGCTGCGCCATTGGGCTATACTTCTGCGAAAATCGGGTCGGCCAACCAGTTACCGTTAATGGTGTTCGCTATTGCGAGATGATAACGGCCTTCTTGTGGCCAGAAATCAAGGATGTGGAACTGGACGATATGTGGCCCCAGCGGGACGGTGCCACTTGCCGCATAGCCAACGATACAATAACTCTTTTTCGCGAAATATTCAATGGCCGCAACGATCCTATATATATATATATATATATATATATATATATATATATATATATATATATATATATATATATATATATATATATATATATATATATATATATATTGCATAATTGTAAAGCGTCTTGAGAACATGCGGTAGTAAATGAGTACCACTGTGCATTGATCTTTTATTCTTTTTATACATAAATTATCAAATTGTTTTCTAATTATATACAATATATTGCCTTCTTCATTCAGTGTTTTTAATTCGTAATTAAAATTTTTGAAGCGGCCAACACTTGCTTGAATTTTAAATTAGAACAAATCAAATTATAAAAGTAACCACAACTTCACCCATGAAGCAATTGCAATCTGAATGGCAATTCGTTCAGTACACTGGATAAATTTTGCTTTTATTGGATTACGCGTACAATCATTATCCTCGGGCTAATCATCGAAATAAAAATTTTAAGTAAATTCCGTTTTACAAAAGATTATCGTTAATCATGTCGAATGTTCAAGATGAAACACCTAGTGATAATAAATTGAAAACTAACCCAAGGATATTTCCGGAAAGTGAAGGGGATGAAATTGTGATTTCGGGAATCTCTGGTAGATTTCCAAATTGTCACAATGTGGCCGAATATGAGTATAATCTTTACAATAAAGTGAGTATGTGGTGTGTAAAAACGAAAATAATATATTAATCAGTCAACAGAGCCACTTTTATATATATATATATATATATATATATATATATATATATATATATATATGTGTGTGTGTGTGTGTGTGTGTGTGTGTGTGTGTGTGTGTGTGCTTGTATATAGCTTTTTCGTACATAATAAATTATTTTTGAGAGCACTGATATCATTCTTACATCTGTTTTTCACTAAAAAATAATTGTAATAGTTCAAATACGAGTATGTACTTTTAAGAAAGAAACATTTTATATCTCTATAAATGGTTCGAAACTAATCTGTCAATGTTTTTTTTTTATCAAAAAATATAATTTTGTGTGTCATATGTATGTAATTCTGAACTAGAAATGTGACAATCACGCCTGATTACGAATAGAGCCACTTCTCCAAGTAATTTACACACGGAAAATTTCGCGGTGATACAAATTCTTATTTATCATTATCATATATAAAATTGACCTATAATTACTAGCCATCATATCATAAATATCCTGAATCACGACCGATGACAATTTGCAGGCAAAATAAGATTTTAAATCAATTTTCAGACTGACTCGTAAATAATCATATATAAATCTTGCCACTTTCTAGTCTAAGCACTAGACTACGATTTGAGGTATCCAGGAAACGGGAATATGAATGCGTTCCAAATCTTTCGGTATTCTCAGGAGAAATATATATATGGTTGCTAATATAGGAAAGTATGAAATCTAATAGATGGATGTGGGAAAAAATTAATACAAAGAAGAATCAAGATTAGTGAATCTAAGAAGCAGTGTTGACTTAATGAAATTTAGTTGTTTTGCTTATGTTACGATAGCAAAACTCATACCGTCTTTCTGGTCTTATTTGTAGTGAAATGTATGTATTTAGTACAAATGTAAATGCGATAAGATCATATTTTAACGAGGGTTTGTTTCAAAGGCATATAAACGGGTTTTCTGCTGCCCTTCACTTCAACTTAAAATTATTCACAAATAAAAAACATGCTAGATGTGTTTGTACTTATGCTTCTCTTACCTGTAACGAATTTTCTCTATAAAAATTTACTACTTTAATTTCTATCGAGTTTAATGTCGTCGATGCAGTCAAAATGCAACAGAAACTTGCAAATGTGTTGCCAAAACGTTATAAATATGCTGTCAACAGAGAATTCATTTTACTTCAGCACCAAAAGGTATAACGATGAGAGGACTGACATTTTGCACAGTATTTTATTGTAATTCGTACTGCTATTGATTTACACTTTAAAATAAAAAAGATACACATTAAATATTCATCAATATAAAATTTCATTAAATTAAAACTTTTTCCACTAGAGAAATATACAAGACGTCTTGATTATTTTAAGATTATGCAGAAAAAGTAAACAAAAGTCAAATAAAAAAATATAAAAATCAAATTTTTTCTTAAATTTTGGTCCTACAAAGATATTTGTAAATCTAACTGCAACAAATTGTAATAATTTGTTTGAAAAAAATATAGACTTTGTCAATACTTTAATTTTTACTCAATATAATGCCCGTTAAAACTAAATTGTCAACAGTGGTTGTATTTTGAATATTAAAATTCAAACAAAAATTAACCGAGACAACACAAACATTTAATGAAAATAAAATTTTGTTTGGAACAAACGTTCGTTTAAAAAATAATTTTTAAATAATTTTATTCCGTGTACTGCAGCGAATGTATTAAGACAAGGCAAGTGATGCAAATTTGCATCAAGATGTCTTGAACTATTATACAAGGTATATCAAAAGATAAAACTTCTCCGACATCATGCGAACATATAATTACTTCGCTGTCAAAGTGCACAGCTGAATGCCTAAACGTTTTTTATAATTTATCGATGCAGTATTAATGCAGTTCTGTTTTTTTTGTCCTGAAGATGATACTCAATGAGTATCGAAATATCGATAGTTTTTGAATAAAATTGTTTAAAGATAAAATAAGACCTCAAGCTTGACTATTATATTAACTAAATTAGAAAAATAATTATGTTTGTACTACGAGTATGAGCAAGAAAATTCGCTTCGAATTTGATTAAAATAGAATTTCTTTATATAATGTTTTGAATTAATTCCACAATGCATTAGCAATTGGTTTTGCTCTTTCAGAGCAAAAATTTTTAAAATTTTTAATAAGTTTTTAATTTAAACTTAATTTTTTGTTTTACTTTACATAATATGTAAGTATGTGCACAGAAACAAATTATTTGTAAAATGATGTTAGATGTTGCAATGTAAGTATGTAAGCATATGTTTAATTTTTTAACAATATGCATGCGCTCCAAATACCCCTGACACACATACACTTACATATGTGTGTATGGCTGTATGGTTTACATACTATGGTACGTATACTACGGTTTTGTATACTACTTATGGGTGACAGACTTGTGGTATCTATACTATGTTTTTGTTTTTATGTTTGATCATATGTTTACAAATATGGAACGAGAGAATGTGTTGACTGTTATTACAAATAATAACAAAATTTGGGATTATATGTGAAAAAAATTTTTTCTTACGTTATGCATTAATTATTTATAACAGAATAAAAAGAAAATGTACTATATAGTACATATGTATGTATGTATGTATGTAGTAGGCTTTTGCAAAAGTACAAAAAACAAATAATTAAGTACATACATCCTCTTTTTCGTTTATTTGTTTTATGGTACTCTTCTCTTAAAAAAGCAAATGGCTGTTCTCTTATAAGAAACAAGCACAATATATATTAGGTTTGTTCCACAAGATCTCGGACAAGTTCGGACTATTGAGAGCAAAATGAAAATTACTCTCTAAATTTGCCAAAGTTACCCAAAATAGTTGGAACGCAAAAAACCATTTTTGTAGTTCCTGAAATACTAATGCTGCTTACTTTTTAAACTAAAATCTATTTAAGTGCTTTTAGACGCTTAAAAGTCATTAAATTATAAAAACAAAGCATTTGCATTATTGTCAATAGCTGTAAAATAATTGAAAAACAAGTGGAAGAAAAACTTAACAATTGCAACTTTTTTTAAATATTTATAAATCTTTTAAAATGGAAAGAAAAATTACGATCGATTTAAATATTTTTAATGCTGTTTCTTTTTTCAACTTCTTTTTAATATATTTATTTATAAAAACTAAACTTTTTCTTTTGCTTGCAAAGTTTTCGATAAATCTATCAGTTTCATATGTAAACAAAAAACAGCTGATTGTTAAATTCTTGTCCGAACTTACCCAAAGAAAAAGTTCGTGCAAATTTGTACAGGAAATTAAAAAAATTACTCTCTCAATTTCTCTCTTTTTTGCACAAAAATTGTTATGTGGAACGGTTTTGGGTAACTTTGTGCTAGTTCGGACTATTTCGTTATGCATGTGGAACAGAGCTATTGTGTTTGTACAAAATAAATACGGCAAGTGGTAGAGCATAGGAAAAGTAAGCAAAATTAATAATAAGACATGCACATGCTTGGAGTTACGGCAAGTAGTACTTAAACCATTTAGTATAATACTTGAGTATTTTTGTAATTTTTATTTTATTTGTATGAAATTACAATTTTGTTTAATTTGATTCTAATATCAAATTATCAACATACATGCATATGTATCTACCTAGATATCGTCATCTAAATTTATAAAAGTAATATTTGCGTTTGAAAAAATTTACAGAACTTGAAAAACAATTTAAAAAATAGCTTAAAATGGAAAAAAATTTAAGTTTTGATTTTGGAAAAGTTTACAAATCTTTTTTTGCATATCTCCTGCAATTGCTCGCATGTGACTTATCAAGGTGAATTCAATACTAGGTGAAATTGAAATTACGACAAGTACAACAATACAAAAACAATATTGTATTTTGTTATTGCTTGAGTGACTCGCTTGTCAAAAATAGTTAAAAAGAAATAGGAAAAAAATATCATTAGATATTATGCGCCATTGCAAGCTTTTTGTTTCTTTTCTACATACATACATAAGTATGCAGCAACTTTTCATTTTTTCCTTCTAACTAAATACGCACATACAAATTGTAACTTTTATTTATCACTTTTATTTTATCTTCATTTTACTTCTTACCTTTTGTGATTAAATTTTCACTTTTTATATATAAAAAATTTCACATATACTTTCTTTACCACGAATAAAATTTTTAATTTAAAAACAAAAAGTAACGCAAGAGTAAAGTATAATAAAAACAACTTTTGACGAGTCGCGAGTAACGTATAACAAAAACAACTTTTGACATGCGAGTCGCCTCCATGTTGAAAAAAAGTACAACGGCTGCGTTTTCAGTTCCACCTAGTATTGAATTCGCCTTGTGACTTATGACTTTGTAAAATCTTCTACAAAAATTATTCGAAAAATTATTTTATTTTATTTTTTTTTATTATTATTATTATATAAATTATGCAACTTTAGCATGAACTTTAACTAAACACTCGAGCGTTGCTTAACCGTTATTGGGGAGGGCGTATGCTTCTTAAAAATATAAAAAAACAATTTTTTTTATACAAATAGAAAATAAAATTTAATAACTCAAAAATTCAATTTTGGGATGGGTATGAAATATCCTATCTTTGGGTGGTTGAAAAATAAAACACATTAAAAAGTCATAACCATTGCTTTAATTCAATGCTTAAAATACTCATATGGTAAAATAAATACATACTGCATATCAGCAAAATTTGTCACATATTATTAATAAGTATATAAATAAAGTTTTTACATGCTCTGAATAATAGAGTTATTTTTAATTAAATTTACAATTTTATTTCTAAATATTTTGATGTTTGGTTCATTTTTAATATTATCTGGTATTGAATTATATAACCTCAGTCCTTTATAAAATAATGAATTTTGCATCGCATTTGTGTGTGCCATTTGAAGCCGGAAATTATTAGCATTTCTTAAATTATACGGCTGAATGTCTCCTACATATCTTGTCTGGTCGCATAAATAGCGCGGCGCATCTCCCATATCTAATTTCTTTATAAAGCAAATTGTGTTGAGTTGTAGCCTCTGACAGATATTTAACCATTTTAATGATTCTAGCATGAATTTTATTGAAGTATACCGATTACATTTTAGTATTGAGCGCATAGCTTTATTTTGTAACTTTTGTAACCTTGTTAGTTGTTGATCTGAATAGCTGAAATATATTATTGTTGATCCGAATTCGAAATGTGGTTTGATAATTGTATTATATATATTAATTGCCGTTAATATAGATATTTTATTTCTTATTCGTTTAAAGAAACCATTTTTTTTACCGATTTTTTTACAAACGTAATCAATGTGGTCTTTAAATTTTAAATTTTTATCAATTATAAAGCCTAAATATTTTAAATTATTAACTTTTTCTATGGTTATGTTATTTATTTTCAATATTTTACTTGTGTTCATATTTATTTCCATTAGTTTCGTTTTCTTCTCATTTAACTTTAATTTATTCATTTTAAGCCATTTATTTATGTTGGATATGTCTTCTGATATATTGGCGTAAAATTTTTCTTCAGTTTCAGCTTCCGTAAAGATTAATGTGTCGTCAGCATACATTACTATTTCACAGTTCTCCAAAACGTTTTCCATATCGTTTATATACATTATAAATAGGAGTGCTCCCAATATTGAGCCTTGTGGAACACCATATTCGTTTTCTATCGCACTTGACTCTATATTATTAACCTTAGTAATTTGCATTCGAGCGGCTAGGTATGATTTAAACCAATTTAGTTCTTTCCCTTGTACGCCATAGCAGTATAGTTTTCTTATAATGATGTCTCTATCTATTGTTTCGAAGGCGCATTTAAAATCGAGAAATACAGCTAAAAGTTTGTTGCTTTTCTTGATAAATTTCCACCTATTTAGTACATAGTTCACAGCAGTTTCGCATGAGTGTTTTTTTTCTAAACCCAGACTGGTATTTAGATATTAATAAATTCTTTTCCATGTAATCTTCTAGTTGTTGTTTGACACATGTTTCAAGAATTTTCTCGCAAATTTTTAAGTTATTTATTGGGCGATATTCCTCACATTTAATTGTATTTTTTACTTTTTCAACCGGGCTAACCATTGTTTCTTTCCAGTTTTGAGGGAAGACTCCTGTCTGCAATGATTTATTTATTATATTAAGTAAAATATTGCCAACTGTGTCCCAGTTATCTAATATAATGACTTTTGATGTTTTTTATAGTCCGGTTTATTTTTGATATTTCGACATACCGATTTTAATTCCAACATAGATATTGCACGAAACTTAAATTTTAAATTAATCACAGGTACTTGATTTTCATATTGCACATATTCGATAGTGTTTCTTATTCCTCTGATGCTGTCGACAAAGTAGTTGTTAAACTTATCGGCTATTTCGATGCCTTCTTTGTACTCTACGTTTTCAAATATCACCGATTTTATTACATTTTTGGATTTTCTTAAAACTAGGTCTTTTATTGCTCTCCACATTTCTTTTTGATCGTTCGATGCTGTTATTTTATCATTTATATATTTATTTTTTTGATATTCAATTTTGGCTTTGTATTTATTTCTTATTATTTTATAATTTGTCCACGCTACATTGGTATTTTGAAATTTTGCTCTATGGTAAGAGTTTACTTTTTCTAATTTTAGGATTCTTAGTTCATTGGTAAACCACTTATTATTAATTTTGTTATTGTTTTGTTTCTTAACAGTAAATTTTTTTATTGTGTCTTCTACACATTTGTCGAAGTCTTCGACCATTTCATTTATATTAATTGTAAAATCATATTTTAATTTTGTGTTGAGTTCATTTCTAAATTTCAGTCTGGCTTCGCGTTATTGTTTGCAACCGTTTTAGCATATATCATCTTTCTTTTTGTATTTGTTTCTTTAACAATTTTCTTGATTTCGTCGAACAACTTTAAATTGTTGTTGTTTATTGTTTCACACAACTTATTATTTTTATTTTCGACTTGGTTAACATTTCCGTATAGACCCTTTATCGTCTCCATATTTTTTTCACAAGATTTCTGTATATTATCCATTTTTTTAAATCGTTCATCATACCGCTTCTCAATTGCCTCTAATAAAGATTTTAATTCATTTTCGTTTTGCCTTAATGCATTTGAAAATTCAAGTTTATATTCTTTAAGAGCTTGATTGTTTTTATTTACATTGTCCTGCATATCTCTTAGTACCAGATCAACATTTTGGATATAAAGCATACAGTCTTCACAAATAAACCTTATGAAATTGCTTTCCTCAATAATTTTGGACGCATATTGGTCAATGCCCGCGCACTTTTTTGATAAATGGTAGATTTTATTACAAACGCCATTACATCTTATTCCACTTTCTCCTCTTATTGCCGATCTGCGTTCATTATTTTGCTTGCTGTTTCTCTCAGGGTTGCCAGATAATTATGAATGCTCTGAGCGTGTATAAAGATAATAAAGATCAAGAATGATTAAATAAAGATTAGACCATCACACAGCCATAAAAAACATTTCTGTGCATGTTGGTACTCTGACGTCACTCAAGTTGTGTTCTCATTGGCTAATAAAATTCAGCTGTAGAACTATAATGTTTGTGCAAAAACATGACAGTGGGACAAATTGTTATTTTTCTAACTAAATTTTTTGAAAGCAAAGAAATTCTTCATAAGGATTCCATATATAGATTTTCATTACTTTTATAACAATATTTCACTATTGCTGCAAATAAAATATAGTTTTCAAAAAGAAAATTTGTTATAGAGATGGATAGAATTAAAAGACAAAACATAATATCAACGCTTGTTTTTAACTTGAAAATAAACCTAAAACTAATTAACTTTTCAGAATTCATATTTGCTGTTTCAGTATCATACAAAGTAGTGAATAGCATGTCTTCAATACAATGTTTGATGGATTCAAATAGTAAAATTATATAGTATTAGTTTTGCTTCTTACGTGTAGAATTGCTTCACTCTTTTGCAAAATAATACCCATAACTTCCTTTGAGCTTCATCTTTGGTAAAACGATACAGCTTTTTGAAAACGCAAACGTTTTATTAAAACCACGCAAAATATTATGTTTTAACATAATTTCTCACTTTTTTTGCTGTTACTTTGTTTGCATTTGCCCACTGCACATTTCATATTTGCTCTCTTTCTTATCTTTTCACTTTATTTTGTTTTTCTTAGTTTTGGAGCTTTTAAACAACAAAATTAAAAACTTTATATAATTTAATTCGTTGTTTATTAACCACCAATGAAATCCTTTTTTTTGCAAAACTCTCTGAGTAAATTAATTACGGGGCTGCCATCCTTTATAAAATACATACATTTTTTGTAAGATATTATAACTTTTATAGCTTGTTTCCACGACAATTTGAATCTCCTGTTTCGCTTTCTCAAGCAAGTTTATGAATCATGCTGTTTACACGACTCATCTACCTGCTTCGATTTTATAATTTTTTTCTCTTTCCATTGTTTTTTAACTTTTATAAAATTTAAATAAATTAACTTTTCACTGAATTCAAATTTATTATTACGCCTAGGAAACACATACAAAAAACAATTATATTTTTTAACTTTTCACTTTTAATTTTGCTTTGTTTACAAAAATATTTAATTTTGACAACTAGTGCAGATAAACTCACGATAAAAATTAGAGAAGAGAGGATTTTTTCTTGATTCGCAAGTAGATTCAATATGAATCCACCTGTTTCACTCTTAAAATTTTGTATGGCGAAGCAAGTTGATTCGGGTGTGAAGCAAGAATAGAGCAGGTGCCGTGGAAACATGCTATACTATAACGGATTTGCAGCTGACTTTGTTACTGGGCTTATACAAATGCTTACTGAACACAGCTAAAAAGATGTGTTCAATGAGATACTACATTTATACCACATTAATATTCGTAGTATACAAACCAACCATGGCATAAAAAATAGAAGGTACCTCTACTCTCAATTTATTTTCTTTAATAAGGATTTTTGAAGTTTGTTTTTTGAGTAAAAATTAAAATAGCGTTGCCAGACAAGGAAAAAGGAAAATATATTCCTGGAATTTTTTTACACAAATGTGTAATGAAGTGTATTAAGTATACTAGTAATAATAAATAAATGTGTAATGATATTACATTATGTATATGATGTACATAAATATGTTTTTAGGTATTTGTGGACTTTGTGAAAAACATTTTAACGATCTTATTGTTATTTTTTTTGCAGTGCAAGTTTACTATAACACGATAAAAAATTTTGGATTAATTTTACATATTTGAACAGCTGGACAGTATTAAAAGTATCGAATTCGAAAAAAATGCAATTTAGTCGAGAACAATATTCCAAATAATAAAAAAATTCATTTCTTGGGGTACAATGTATTTTGGAGATAAAACTAATTCATTTGCAATTAATTAAGTTTAATTTAATTCCGAAATAGTCTATAGTGTAAACCGCCAAGTTTTAAAATTAAACCTTAACGTTTTACCGTGCAAGTATTGCACAAAAAAACTTCTGGTACTTAAAAAAAAAACAAATAAAGTATACTTCATTTACTTTTACATTTGTGGAACATACCTGATTGCAACGAATTTTCGAACGTTCAAAAAATTTAATGTTCACTCATTACGAAATAAAAAACAGAGCTCGGATCGTAATATCTGTGAACGTCAGTGTTGCCAGTGAAATTTCGAGAAAGATACATTTTAGTTTCCAAAAAGATAAAATTTTTCCCAAAAAGATACATTTTGAAAAAAAAAATTGAAAATCCATGTTCAACGTTTACCATTTGTTAACAGAACATTCTTATTTCATATTTAATATTTTTTCATTAACCATCCATTGTACTCATTTATTAACAGACATTTATCATTAAAATTGTACATTATCTTTTTTGGAGAATGACCTGCAAATTATAATAAAATGCCAATAATTCCATATAGAAACATATGTACATATGTATGTAAGTATGTACATACAATTTTTTTAAAATTTAAAATTCACTCTCATTTTGTTTATATGTACATAAATATATAATATATTATATATAATATTTGCAGTCAGCTGTTTTAGTTTTCTTCTTTTAATTTTGGGGATTAAAATTGTTTTATTTCATAAAACTATTATACGGTCTGAAATTATTACCTGTAAAGATCGTTATTGTTTTCTTCTAAAAGTCCATCTTAACACATGTACATATGTATATGCATCTGTATATGTACACAAGAATAAGCAGACGACAGAAGAACTTAGAAAACCTAACAACAAAATACATGTAATTTTTCTATTTAGTTGTCACTGTTTTTTTTTAATATTCATAACGAAGTGATAATTTTAAAAAACTTTGTCTGGGACGGAAAGCTTAATATTTTATTTCTGTACATTTTGAATACAGATTCAAAAGATACGAAAAATGTCAGGATTATACATGGTACCTGAAGTCATCAAAAGATACGAAAAATGTATCTTTCGTATCCTAATGGCAACACTGGTGAACGTACAACACGCTTGTTTTCGTATGATTGCCGATCCGTTCACGTATGTTAGGAATCCATACTAGATTGATTTAGCTTTAAAACGTAGTTATAGTTTTTTCATCTTTTTATTTAAACATGTGTTGATTTTTTGCTTTAAATGAGAATTTAAAAATCCTATTCTGAAAAATATTCTGCCCAAAAGAAAATTTTATACAACAGTTTTATCTAAGTTAGAGGTTGCTAACTGTAATAAATTCACAATATAATTCTTATTAATTGATAAAGCATTTGCATTAAAGCTTAAAAGACTGAATTTAAATATTATAAGGATTTCAAAAATTCTGAATTTAGTTTGTGTATTTATTTCACTTTTTTTTCTTTGTTTATTGTTTGTCACAATTTCAATATTATTTTTAAACACAATTTGAAATAAAAAAACAGGATATATAAATAACTAATACGGTAGCACAATTTTATAGAAAATGTCACGATCCTTATTCTTGTCAGATGGTGAATGTCAAGGCAAAATTGAGAGAGTGGATGTACCTTCTATTTTTTATACCATGAAACCAATTACATAAGTATATACATACATATGTATGTATATACATACTGGCTTGTTTTGTGGTTTAATTGTGGTTTACGTTGACATACATACATACATATAGTATACCATGCTATTATGGTATACAAATCCTATGTCTGTCAGGGGTTAAGAAGGACTCAGGTGTAAAGAGGCTATTAAAATATACAGTGTATTTCTTTTATAAGCCACACCGCTTATAGTGGAATTAGCAATATATTCCAAAAATGGTTTACTTTCTGCCAGATATTAGTGAAATTCATACAAAATATTCGTTATTCAATCCATTACCAATATAGTCCATTTTCGGTTATACGCCATTTATATGTGAGGAAAAAAAATAAATTAGTGCGAAGTTTTTCACATATAGTCCAATTGACAAATTGTAGAACATAAGAATGCAACCTAGTATTATTCTTACACTTTAATACAAAAATCAAGTGATTTCCCTTTTAATGTTGTTCAATTAAACAAACTGACTTTTTTGAGTAAAATTGTACATATGTATCACAGAATACACAGAATACTCAACTTTGACGTATAAAAAGGGTCCGAATCATATTTTGCATAAACTTTGTATAATGCTGGAGTTAATGTCGACGTCGTCGACGACGTCAAATGTCAAAAAAAAGTTGAATCGTATGAAATTATATGAGATCAGTTAATCTCAACGACGTAAGAAATTTGACGCCGAAAAAGTTCAATCTGTTTCAACTTTTTCGGCGTTGAGAGGTGAAAGAGAGAGATAAGTATATGCGGGAGAGAAAGTCAAAATAGTATTCTCTGTTCGTTTCGGCGTTAAGACGCCGTCAACGACGTCGACATTAACTCTAGCATAAATCATAAAGTTTGTGTGAAGAGATATCTATATAAAAACAACTCTCCCTTTCACACAAACTTTATACACGTTTTCAAAGTTGTCGGGTCTATGTTTAGTTTATTATATGTATGTACATACACGTTGTTTCAAAATGGGTAAAGATGTAAATTTTGACAACATACATACATACATACATATTTGAAAAGATAGAGGACAAAGTTCTTAAAAATTCAGTAAAATTAAATCAATCAAAAATAATAAATTTCTTTAAATAATATAAGAAAACTTACATACACACAATAAGTATGTACATACAAATGTTCATATGTATGTGTAAATGTATACCCTGCAGAAATCGAGACTACTCCTTACACGCGTGTAAAGAGTACTCCACAAGGGACCAGGACTAGTCCAAAAGTAATCCAAATATATGGGAAAAACATGCTCCATTTTACATTAAAATGTCCTAGGAGAGGACCATATAATCCAAAAAACATTACGGCAGAGTAATCCAAAAACTACTCCAAGTAACTACTCCGCAAATTATTAACACAGGGTTAGTCTTGTAATTACTTCATGTCACTACTCCATGGATTACCACAGAAAACTAGTTTGGAAACCATTTTATACTATTACCCCGCGGAATATAAACAAAGGACTAGTTTTGAAATTACTCTGATGTGAATACTCCATGAAAACTATCCTTTGGTAAAATTTTTCGGGGCACCCCAAACAATGTTTTTTCAAAAAAAAAAAAAAAAAAAAAAAAATCAAAAGAAATGTATGTAATCACAAAATTTTTCGTATGATTTTTTTTTATTTATTAAAAAACTGTGATAAACAAAAACAAGTATGTAATATCAAACAAATTAAACGCATATGAATGTTTTATTATAAATAAAAATGAAAAACAATAAATAATTGCAAACATAAGAATTGTATTCATAGAATATACCTGCGTACTTCAAACCTGCATAAAAAGTAATGGATGGGCTTTTTACCCTGATTTGGAATTTTTTTTATCTATTTTTGGTATAGGTTCCAATAAACCAATTAATTTCATACATTGCTTATAGGAGTTTTAAACATATGTAGTTTACTCTAAAATTTGTACAGATTTTACGTCGTTCGTTTACCAAAAGTCTATATAAAAAATTAAAAAAAAAAAAATGAAATTCAGTAACATTTATACTATTCAATAAAAACTTGAGTAAAAACGCAACTACTAATAATAATAAACATTTAAACATATTACACTTAGTGTATACTAATAAGGCAATGGATATTTTTGGTTAATGTTTTATTAAAACTCAAGGCAAAGAACTTGAATTGATTTGCTGAGTAGACTTCTTCTTTTCAAGAAATGAACCGGAGGTGTCGTTTCTTTACGACTTGAAGTGCATTCCTCATTTCTTTATCTGCATTGGTAGAATACGAACTAATTGCATCTGAAAACAATTTTACTTGTTGAGATTATACCGAGTTATTTTATACAATAAATACATACCTATAACAGTTTTATAGAAGCTTTTAGAATCACGTAAACTTTTTTCCCACATAATCCGTCAGTATTATACAAAACGCACAATTCTCGGGATAATATACGTTCGAGATTTTTGATAGCACTTCCACATAATACGTCCTTTATTGCTGATATCTATAAATTTGTAAAAGTTAGGCAATATGTATTTACTATCCTTTTTAAAAGCTCAATATTTTGTAATAATTACATATTTTTCTTCATTAGCTTCGTTTATATCTGTCTCTATCTTCTGGAGATCTTCTTCTATTGGAAATTTTTGGATTAGGGTGTTTATATTTTGGCGCACTTTTTGTAGACCTTGTAGCTGTAGTTTTTGCTCAGTCAGCATTTCGACTATTATTTTGTTCTGGTCAACCATTGTTGCTGCAAAATTTTAAGGCAAACTTATTAAGATAAAAATAATAAGTTTGTAAGCTAATAATACCTTGTAATTTTGACAACTGTTCTCTTAAGTTTTTGTGATCGTGTCTCGTTTCCATAATTATTTTGTTTTGTTTGTCTATCATTTCTGAAACATAAATTAACAATTTAATATTGAAATTTATTATTCGGGAGAATATCCCGACGATTTGGTTTTAGCAACCAATGAAATGGCGGCATATGAAGAGCTAAAGCCACAACAAACATTTTTTCAATAAATTAACAATGTTATTGCACTGATTGTTTGGCTATGTAGTAGTGATAATTTTTGAAACCGGATTTTACTAAGTTAAAGACTGAACTATTGTTTTTATTAGATTAAAAGGTGTGAATTTGGAGTTATGCCGTTGATATATAAGACTGCTAAACATGTTAGAAACGTACCTTTAAATTGTATACACCCATAACATGGGGTTTTTTTGGCACGATCTAAAAAGAAAACAAAATATATTATTTATTTAATAGATACGACAGTGCTGATATTTTATACTTACAATTTAAGAGTTCGCTGCAGGCATTTAGTCTTTTCAGGTTTGACTGTTCTCTCTCCATTTTGACAGTATGTATATTGTTTTATTATTTTTAATTTATTGTAAATATTACTTTAGTTATTATTAAGTGCAGCTATGTAAGATTGGTATTAAAAGAATTTTATTTTCAAAGGGCAATGACAGAAGTTTGCAGTGAATAGTATTTATACTAAAAATAATTTCTTCTTCTACCAAGTTATGCCTAATGCCGACAGTGAATTTATCGGTTCCTCAAAAAATGGCTGAATATTTATAAAACGTTTTCCCACTACTAAAGTTTCATTGTTTTGTCCAATTTTGAAGCAAGAGATTTTAAAAGGCACATAAGGAAGTGCAAGGCATACATTATTTGGAGCTTTTATACTTAAGTCATATTCCTCGGATGAATAGCTATAAATAATACCATTTTTCTCTTTTAATCCAAATTTTTTTTGTTCTTTTAGTAGAGATGTATGCTGATTTCTTTTGAACAATTGCTCCAAGATGCAAGTGGCCTTGCGAACGTCTTTTTTAATCATCTGCAAATGATTTTCAAAGTCGTATGCCGAGAAATTGTATAGCACCCCGTGTTGCCTGACGCACTCGCATATATTACTAGGTTTATACGCACGTCTTATTTGCAAATAAAAAAGAAGAATGTTGCCGTATAACTTTTTTATTGTAACTTATTAACTCACTTAAACAAGTCGTGAATAACGACACTATTTGCAAATAAAAAGTAAGACGTTGCCACTTCATGAACGTTTTTTTGTGTGTTACTTACCAAACAATCATATTTTCGTCACATGGCATCACTAAGAATAACATAAGTTCTGTATACAATTACCCGTATAAACAGTGAATTAGTTATTTGCAAATAGTTCTATTTGCAAATAAGACGTGCGTATAAACGTGGTATATGAAGCATACTGTGTATATTGTATGTTACACTTTGGGGGCCAAAAACGATACTAAAATTTTCAACAAATAGTCTTAATAAATTTTCTGCAGATTCGATGTTATTTGTAAAATTTATTGGGCACGACAATAGCCTTACAGCACAGTGTAACTGGAGAAATATGTAATAAAAATCAGCGCTAACATTATTTTTTAAAACTAAAATGCTTCGTCTAAACGTCGAGGCAATCTTGTAAAATCATTCGTCATATTTTTTTTAGAGAAACCAAGAAAGTTGATATGTTTGCTTTTTTCCAAATTCGATCTACGTTCAATTAATTTATTTTGCATAAGTTTTTTCAGCATTTTTCTAGTAACACCCAAATCAATAACGTGCATAGGATCTAGGGGAATTTGGCTGACCATATTTAAACCTATTTTCTCCAAAGGCGTTGTAGTATTAAGAAACTTTAATTGGTGCTGATTTCTATACTTTTTGTTAGCAAAGTCATCATCACTAATAATTTCCGCAATTTCTGTGCTATAAGATAAAACGTTGCATATTTTTTTTGCAGTTTGGGTACACTTTGAGCATCCATTAGCTGACGAGTGATGAGAAATGCCACAAACCAATGACTTTGCGGGTGCATCACAAATTACAGCCCGTATTTTAAAAACAATTTCTTTTGCGCCAATTGTTAAATTATTTTTTTGAAAATCAGATATTTCTTCTATAACTTTTTCCAAAAATTCGTTTACATCATATGGCTTTTGTTTTCCAAAATATATGCCAGCTGCGAAGACTTTTATATTTTTGATATTAATTACTTTAATTAGTATTGGCCAAATTTGTGCATTTGAACTTTTAAAAACTGGTAAACCGTCTACGTTAATGTCACAAATTATTTCGTCATATCGTTTAAATAAATGTGCTACTTTCATTAGATTAATTTTAATACCAAAATGTACATATTGCCCGGGATGTACTGTTACTATATCTATTTCCGAGTCCATTCGTTTGAATAGCGCAGCTGGAGAAATCGGCACATCAATTCCATTGTTTTTCAATATATGTACATAACAGATCTCTCATATGTTTACGGGAAGTTCTACTGTTCATCTGCCATTGCCCTAAATCACTAATTAAATCACTTTGGTAGTTTAAGTTATTTAATTCTACAGCTGAATCCTCTAACTCCAAAGAATCGTCTCCACCTGTAGATTCTATTTTAATAGAATCTAATTCTTCTTTTTTGCACTCATTGAACGCATTTGCGTTATTTAATTTATTTAAATAATAATCTTTTTCTTTTTTAAGAATTCTTCTTCGATGACGCGCACTGCACTTCATTTTATTTCTTTATTATTAAACTTTTTATTAATTATTTAATTTTTACTTACGACAGAAGAAACTTTTTCACTTTTAATCATTCGGCTTCTCAGAAAACACACTAAACAAAACATGGCGTAACAGTTTTGCCATAGTTGTATTTTTTTAAGCGTGTTGCGAGTATTGCCAAACATATTTTTCTAGGCATCATGGTCCATGTTTGCATTACATCGGACCATGTTGTAACTACTCCTCTACTATGTAGATATGTACATACATACATACATATGTAGTTACATAAATGTTTTCAGACAGATTTCAGTAAATAAAATTCTATTATCAAATGCAGAAACTTTTTTTTTGTAATTATGTAAATATTAGCATTTTGTTATATTTTTTTATAGTCAAAAAGAAAAATTGTATACGAATTCACCTATAAGAAAATACTGGCTTATAGAAAAATTGTGCTTATTGTCCAAATGGCGCTATAGTCAAAAATTTGTGTGCAAATTTGACCGTGGATTATAAGCGAATTATACTGTATTACTACGTTTATACGCACGTCTTATTTGCAAATAGAACTATTTGCAAATAACTAATTCACTGTTTATACGGGTAATTGCATACAGAACTTATGTTATTATTAGTGATGCCATGTGACGAAAATATGATTGTTTGGTAAGTAACACACAAAAAACGTTCATGAAGTGGCAACGTCTTACTTTTTATTTGCAAATAGTGCCGTTATTCACGACTTGTTTAAGTGAGTTAATAAGTTACAATAAAAAAGTTATACGGCAACATTCTTCTTCTTTATTTGCAAATAAGACGTGCGTATAAACGTAGTACATATATTATTCTTTCATTTTGTTCCATTCAACATATGTCCATAATTTCAGGGTCATTACTATAAAAACGGAATTCGATAAATGAACTCCTTTAAATATTTCACCAATTGAAAATTGATATAAAATTATTCTTTGCAGTTTTTGTCAAATGTCATTTTTATTATAAAAAATAATTATCTTCATATAGATGAACGAGGAAATTCGTTCGAAATTAATTAAATTTTTTTTAATTCAACATAACGTGCCTTAACCGCCATAAAAGCTTAAGGGACAATCATAATATTTTACGGGAGATGTGTTTTTATTTACCGCCTTTGCACTGTGTATGGCCGCTGCAAAATTTATTTCGCTTAAATTCGTGATGCCACTTCTAACAATTATGAAACTCAATTATCGATTGCGATGAAAGAGTGAAAATCAAACTCCCCGTCTACATTGGCAATTTTGTTGCATGCAATTCTGCTGCAGAATTGCTTTAGTGTCCACATTAGAAAAAATCTAGTATTGCAATTCTCATATAAAACGTATGTAAAACATCAAATACAACAACACCAAACATCAAGTTAAATAGTGAGGATAGCAAAGCAAAACAGAATTGCAGAGAACATGAAACTCTGTACCCCTCCCCTAGCTTCTTACCTCTCTCTCCTAAAACAACCAAGAATTGCTGCAACTAAATTGCAAGTGTGGACAGTGAGAAATGTGTTGTTACTTAAGCATTTATTGCGGTAAGGGTCCGATAATGAGTGTGTAGCAACAAACTATTTGTAAAACAATGTCACTGTAAGATGTGCGCAAGTGCTTAAAGGCCATGGCAAAATGTACAAAAATTATTTTAAGTAAAATAAAAAATCAGTTGGTATTGAAAACGTATTAATAATGAGATAAATTGTTGCTCTTCAATGGCAAAACCAATTGTTAATGCATTATAGATATAATTAATGCAAACCCTGATGTAAAGAAATTCTATTTTAATTAAATTCGAACTGAAATTTCCCGATCACATCAATATGTCGTACAGACGTAATTATCTTTTTTGATAATAAAAATTAAATTTGATTAAAACCATAAACAATAATGTTTTGTTTGTTGTTGGTTTAGCTGTTCATATGCCGACATTTCATTGGTGGCTAAAATAAATCGTCAGTGAACTTTAAGCAGTTTGAAAACATTCAAGGTCGTATGTTTATGCCAAAAGAATATAATACAATATGAGAATTCTGTATTGTATATGATCATAAAAAAAATCATAGTAGGCTTAGAATGCTTCTATGCAAACAACACAACAAACAGTTATTCTCAAAGTGAGTCTATTTGATTGTTCTTGCAACATGTACGACTACACAATTAAATATTTTGTAAAAACTCTAATTTTTTTAACAATTAGTTGGGGAGAATATCCCAAAATAATAAATTTCAATATTAAATTTTTCGATCGAAGGAACAAAATAATATAGAAACAGTTCATGTGGAATTCTTATGGAAAGATGTCAACATCTTTGTAAATTGATGTTGATTAGTGTAAATAGGCTGTAAGGCTGGACTCGAATAATTTTAAAATAATTTAAATTAGCTGCTAAAATACATTAATGAATATGCATTTATTGAATAAACGTAGAGCACAGATAAGGAGAAGAAACTTTCAATTGCTTAAGACACTGCGTTAGTAATAAAAGTTTATGTAAGAAAGTGTAATATTTTTATTTTATTAGATTGATATGGTCGATGATGACGAAAGAAGATGGCGTCATTTTAATCCCGAAATTCCTCAGCGATCTGGTAAAATTTACGATTTAGAAAAGTTCGATGCCACTTTCTTTGGTGTGCATTTTAAGCAAGCTCATACTTTGGACCCTCAAACTCGCATACTGATGGAAGCAGCTTATGAGGCAATAGTTGATGCAGGAGTTAATCCAAAGTCGTTGCATGGTAGCAGAACGGGTGTCTATGTTGGTTCATGTATTTCGGAATCAGAAAAAACTTGGTTTTATGAGAAGGTCTCTTCTGGTGGTTTCGGTATTACAGGTTGCAGCCGTGCTATGTTACCTAATAGAATTTCGTACGCGCTCGGCCTGCATGGGCCGTCTTATCTGGTGGATACTGCATGTTCAAGTTCGATGTATGCTCTGGATAACGCATTTACTGCACTAAGGAATGGCGAAATCGATGCCGCTATAGTAGGAGGGGCGAATTTGGCATTGCATCCATTCGTGACTTTACAGTTTGCAAGGTTTGTTTGATTATTGTTAATGAAATTTATATAAGAGCATTTTAAACAAATAGCTAATTTAACAACAGACTTGGTGTTCTAGCGTCAGATGGGGTCTGCCGCCCATTCGATAAGGATGCGTCTGGTTACACTCGCTCGGAAGCTATAAATTGCATGTTTCTGCAGCGCAAGCGCAACGCAAATAGGATCTACGCATCTGTAGTATATTCAAAAACCAATTGCGATGGTTTTAAGCCCGAGGGCATAACATATCCATCCGGTAAAATGCAAGAACAGTTGCTGAGGGAGTTTTACAGAGACGTTCAAATAAGTCCGGATAATTTAGGGTTCTTGGAAGCACATAGTACTGGTACTATAGTAGGCGATCCAGAGGAATGTCGTGCTATTGATAAGGTGATTTGTAGCCAACGTACTTCACCCCTGTTAGTGGGCTCCGTTAAATCGAATGTTGGGCACTCTGAAGCTTCATCTGGTATAAATTCATTAATAAAGGCATGCTTGGCTTTCGAGAATGGAAAAATTGCACCTAATATTAACTTTAACGAAATCAAATCAGATATATCTGCACTGGCTGAAGGACGCTTAGTGGTTGTAAAGGATGTTATGGACTTGGAAAAATCATATATCGGTGTGAATTCATTCGGATTCGGTGGTGCCAATGCTCACGCCTTGTTGAAAGGTTATGAGAAATCGAAAGTTAATTCTGGTGTACCGGAGGATGACTTTCCCCGTTTAGTTACGTGGGCAGGTAGAAATGAAGAATCGGTGAACACTATTCTAGACGAAATTGAAAAGCGTCCCCTGGATGCTGAATTTTTAGCACTTTTGCACAACATACAAACTGATGAAGTATCCGGTCTGATCTTCCGTGGGTTTGGCATTTGTTGTAAGAACGGTCTTGAACCGGCTAAGGTGACAGTTAGAGATGCACAGCATTACACAGGCATTAAGCGTCCCATTGTATGGGTATTCAGTGGTATGGGTTCGCAATGGTCCCAAATGGGAAAATCCTTAATGATTATTCCACGGTTCCGTAAATCAATTGAACACTGTCATGCAACGCTTGCGCCCAAGGGACTTGACCTAATTCATATTTTAACATCTGATGACAAGACCATTTTTGATAACATTTTGCACTCATTTGTTGGTATTGCAGCAGTCCAAATCGGCTTAGTAGATGTTTTAAGATCACTGGATTTGGAACCAGATTATATTATTGGACACTCTGTTGGCGAACTTGGGTGCGGTTATGCCGATGGTGGTTTTACGGCCGAGCAAATGATTCTTGCCTCTTATTATAGAGGAAAAGTCAGTTTGGAAATCGAGAAAATTAAGGGTTCAATGGCAGCCGTTGGAATTGGTTTTAAGAAAATTGTGCACATGTTGCCAGAGTCAATACAGGTAGCCTGCCACAATGGTGCTGACTCGTGCACAATTTCAGGTCCAGCTGATGACGTAGCCAAATATGTAGAAGAGCTTAAGTCTAAAGATATTTTTGCTAAGGAAGTTCCCTGCTCTAACATTGCTTATCATTCCCGTTATATAGCACATATGGGACCTCAATTGCTAAAATATTTGCAGCAAACTATTCCTACTCCTAAGCCAAGATCGTCGAAATGGCTGAGCTCAAGTGTACCAAAAAGTGAATGGGAACAACCAGGGCGTAATATGTGCTCTGCAGAATATCATACAAACAACTTGCTGAGCAGCGTACTATTTGAAGAAACATTCGCTCTCCTGCCAAAAAATGCTCTAACTATTGAAATTGCACCTCATGGCTTATTGCAAGCAATTTTGAAACGCTCAATGCCAGATGGAGTACATATTCCTCTAACTCAGCGTGGAAAAAATAATAATGAAATAGTGTTCTTGACTGCTCTCGGCAAGTAAGACCTTATGATCGCCAAATTTTATGAACAAACTTAAAATTCTTTACTTATTACAGAATTTTTGTGAATGGCATTAACTTCCCTGTCCAAAATCTTTATCCGAAAATTGAATTTCCAGTATCTCGCGGAACGCCCGGCATTAGCTCTTTGGTACGTTGGGAGCATAAGGAAGACTGGTTCATAACAAAATACGAGAACATGAAAACTAAATCAAGTGGAGAACGCAGTTTTATCATCAATCTGGATAGCGAAAATGAAGAATATATGGCAGGTCATACAATTGATGGAAAAATATTGGTGCCTGCTACTGGCTACCTTCACTATGTATGGCAAACATTTTCACTTATGTATCATGGTCCAAGTTATATGAATGTACCAGTCGAATTCGAGGATGTGAGATTTCTTCGGGCTACAACTATGAACCCGAAGACAGGCATAGAATTGATAGTAATGATTCACTATGGAACGGGTAACTTTGAGGTGAGACTAGTTTCTTTGAAAGAAATGCGTGTGTTAATATCATATACATATGTATATGAACATATGTATATAATATCATATGCATATGTATATGAAATGTATATAATTGAATTTGTGTTTATTTATTTCTTAAGATTACTGAATCAGGGGCTCTGGTTGTAACTGGCAGGATATCCGAAATTGAGAATCCAGAACTACCAAAGCCATATATCTTTAAAGAAAATACCGATTCTCCAATGGTTTCAAAGAAAGACTTTTACAAAGAATTGAAATTGCGTGGTTATCATTATAGTGGTGGTTTCCAAGCGGTGCAACGGGCAAGAGGAGACGGGTTATATGGGCTGGTTGAATGGAAATACAATTGGGTTACATTCATGGATGCGATGTTGCAAATATATATAATAGGTACCGATTCCCGAAGCCTTCTCCTGCCAACAAAAATTCAAAAACTACGTATTAATGGTGTAAAACACATGAGCCTCTTGCCCTCAATGGATCCAGAGAATCGCGCATACGAAGTTTTTATTGATCGGGGAATGGAGAGAATTGTTGCCGGTGGTATTGAGATGATAGGCTTGAATGCTAGTCAAGTACAACGGCGCAAGCCTCCAGCAGTTCCAGTCTTAGAAAAGTATACCTTCGTGTCACACCTTCCTACACCTACCGTAAGTTTAGCCGATGCTGCACGAATCTGTATTCAGTTTGCCTATGAAAACAATCCAGTTTTGAAACTTAAAATTGTTGAAGTCGATACAGATGGACGATTGCCTATCCTATCGAACTTTTTGGACTCAGTGGAAGATCTACCGGTTATAACAGGCGATTATACATTTCTTTCAAGCCAAACTCTCAACGATATACCTAAACCAATTCAGATTGAAAATGGAAAGCTTTCTGCGCATTCTAACTGTCACTTTATTATTGTAAGTGGTTTAGGTGAACACAAAAACAACGAAACAGTAAAGTTATGCAATAAAGCATTAATTGACGGTGGATATCTAGTCGCTCGTGAGCGCAATTGTACAAACCTACAACACTTACTGATCCCAGAGAATTTCAATATGCTGGCGGCAATGCCAGTCGATGACAGCGAGGAAGTAATTCTGTTATTGCAAAAAATAAAAAAGAAATTCAATCTCGAATCGCTGGCAGTAAAAATTAGTGAAGCTGATCATGAATTCAAATGGCTAAAAGAAGTGCAACAGGCAATAGCAAATAAGACTCCAGTTGTTCTTTATGCGTTTAATGAAAAGCTCAATGGCCTTATTGGTTTAGTGAACTGTCTACGAAAAGAGCCCGATGGAAACTTAGTTACAGGTGTTTTCATCGATGACCTTAGTGCACCTCCCTTCAACCTTAGCGAACCCTTCTATGCCAACCAGATTGCTTTAAATTTGGCTATTAACGTCTATAAAAATGTAAGTTTAGATAGTGCATCATAATAATTGTTGTCTTTTACAAAGGGGAAGCTTTAAACATTTCAGGGTAAATGGGGCTCTTACCGCCATCTTCAGCTTAAAACTGATGAAAATCCTATTCCAAGAGCAGACCACGTATATGGTAACGTATTACAACGTGGCGATTTGTCATCTTTTCGATGGTTTGAGGGGCCATTTGATCCTAAAGATTGTGAAGTTAAAATTGCTTATTCCTCAATTAATTTTCGCGATGTAATGCTGGCAACTGGACGTTTGTCCTCTGACTTGTATGGTTCCGGAAGATTAGACCAAGACTGTGTATTGGGATTTGAGTATTCTGGAATTGAGACCAAAACAGGGCGTCGCATAATGAGTATGATTTCAAAGGGTGGTGTTTCTTCGTATGTGGATAGGCCATCCAAAATAATATTGGAAGTGCCAGACTCGTGGTCACTGAAGGATGCAGCTACCGTACCTGTAGTCTACATCACTGTCTACTATGCTTTCTTTATCCATTCCGACATAAGAAAAGGGAAATCCATTCTCATTCATGCTGGTACTGGAGGTATCGGCTTAGCTGCTATACGCGTAGCATTGGCCTACAATTTGGAGGTATATACAACATGTAGTACACCACAAAAGAAAAAATTCCTCCTCGAAACGTTCCCACAATTAAAAGGTTGTAAATGATGTTTGGAAAATCTAAATTTTTGTAATTACTATAAATTCAATTTTATTTTGTTTTTCTTCATTTTTAGAATCTCATATCGGTAACTCTCGAGACACTTCATTTGAAATTATGATTCATCGTGAAACTAATGGAAAGGGAGTTGACTTTGTTTTGAATTCACTTTCTGAAGACAAGTTGGTAGCATCAATTCGCTGTTTGGCTATGGGCGGACATTTCCTTGAGATAGGAAAATTTGATATGGCCAATGACAGCAAACTTGGCATGCATTATTTCCTTAAGGAAATAACCTTCCATGCGGTTTTGGCTGACCACTTGCTTTTTGCTTCTAATGAAGAAATTGATGTAAGTAATTTTAAGTTTCAAAACTTCAAATCAAATATTTTCTCCTCTTTGTGTTTGTTCATTCCATCAGATGTTAATACAATATGTAAAAACTGACATAGCAAGAGGCATAGTAAAGCCCTTGCCTACAACAGTGTTTCCAGCCCCACAAATTGAGCAAGCTTTCCGTTACTTGATCGGAGGCAAGCACATTGGTAAAGTTCTCATTCAAGTTCGAGAAGATCCTGAATCTTTACATACGATCCCACTAAATGCCTTGAAGCAAGTTTATTTCAGTCCGAAATTGAGCTATATAATACCTGGAGGTTTGGGAGGCTTTGGTTTAGAATTTGCGGATTGGCTAGCCATACGTGGTGCTAAGCACATTGTCCTAAGTTCCAGTAGAGGCATTAGTAAGGATTATCAAACCTACAGAATTTCGTGAGTAATTTCTAGTTTCTGTTTTGAAACGCTAATGTAAATTAAAATTGTGTCTTGCAGCTTATGGAAGACATACGGTTGCTCTGTGAAAGTAACCACTAGTGACATTACAACATATGAAGGTTGTAGCAAACTATTAGATGAGGCTGCAGAAATGGCTCCTGTTGGTGGTATTTTTAATTTGGCTGTTGTTTTGCGTGACGGCAACTTTACAGATTTGACGAAGCAAGAATTTTTGGAAAGTTTTGCTCCAAAAGCAATGGCGACAAAATATTTGGATGAATTGTCCCGTAAAAGATGCCCCAAGCTTGAACACTTTGTTGTATTCTCCAGTGTATCTTGTGGTCGTGGAAATATTGGTCAAACCAATTATGGTATGGCAAATTCCATCATGGAGAGAATAGTTGAACAACGGGTTGCAAATGGTTATCCGGGTAAAGCCATACAATGGGGTGCTGTGGGAGAAGTTGGTCTGGTTGCTGACATGGCGGAAGATAAGATTGATATGGTGATTGGTGGCACCTTGCAGCAACGCATCTCTTCCTGCTTGCAAGAACTAGACAACCTCCTGTCTAGTCCAGATGCCATCGTGTCAAGTATGGTTGTAGCTGAAAAGCGTTCAGGCCGCGCAGGAAGTGAGAATATAGTTGAAACGGTTATGAATATAATGGGTATTCGAGATCTTAAGTCCATATCACTTGGAACTACATTATCAGAAATGGGAATGGACTCACTAATGGGTGTTGAAATTAAGCAGGCCTTAGAGCGCGACTTTGAACTTGTACTTACACCACAAGACTTACGTTCCTTAACTTTCCAGAAGCTACAAGAGTTTTCTGATGCACGTGAAAGTGAGAATATTGATGTTGCTAAAATTTTGTTTTCCTCAGAAGGAGAGAGTATAGGTATGGATTTGTTGCTGCGTAATCTTGGAGATGAAGCTAACTGCAATAAAGTACTAGTGGAACTGAAGACTGCTGCTGATATTTCAAAAATTGACATGTGCCCAACCATTATTATACCTGGCTTGGAAGGTACTGCTGGTCAAGCTTGGTACAATATCGGAGCCAACTTAAAGAGTAAAACGAATGTATTGCAGATTCATAAGTTTTATGAGATGACAACTGTAAAAGATATTGCGGATGCCTCATTCGAATATATTAAATCTGTACTAAAAGTCACCGAACCTTTTTACATAATCGGATATTCTTTTGGCACGTATATTGCTCTACAATTAGTTGCGCTTCTTGAAAAAGCTGGTTATCGTGGGCAACTTCTACTCATTGACGGTGCCCCTCATTTCCTAACCAAACTTACAAGACTTCAGTTGGCTGACCCCTTTAGCGATAATGATTTATATGATCTTTTACTCTCAATTCTAGCAAGTCTCATCTTCCCAGAGGAAACAAAAGAGTCTACCGGACTAGTTTTCCACAAGATTCCTACATTAGAGGGTAAAGTAACGAAATATATGGAATATATTGCGAAACAGGACATATACAGTAAAGATTACTGCCTTGCTATACTCCATGCTATGATGAGACGTATCAAAATGGCAGCTCACTATGATTTGGAAAATATTGAGAAATTAAAATCACCTATTACGCTTATTCGTCCATCTATATCTGCCCTAAAGGACATTGAAGAAGATTATTGCTTGAGCCGTATTACATGTGAAAAAGTTGAAATAAAAATTGTCGAAGGCTCTCACTCAACCATGCTGGACAATCCAATGTTATCCTCAATCATTAATGAATTTGATCCTTCCGTGAAAGATGATAAGGACTTCGAACAATATATTCATGATGTTAAACCCTGTAAAATATAAATTGTCTTAAGCTTTTCAATAGTAATTTATAATATTGAGTTTATTTAATCAAATAGATCGTCAATTTGTTGCAATATTTTATTTTCACAAATACATACATATAAAAATTTAATAAATGGAATTAAAGAATAAAAACTTTTCAACTTCACCAATGAGAAAAGGAGTATCCTTGCACAAAATTTAATATTATAACTGTCGTGTTTTGGAAATATTCAGGAGACTGAGCTTATTTGTCCATCAAAAATTTAGTTCTGAAGTATATACATATAATTTATAAAAGAATAAGATCTTCAAATACACATCAAAAAGTGTATATCAATATTAGTATACATATACATATAGGCTTGTCCGCTCTCCATAGATGCAAAGAAAAGAACAAAAAATCGTAGGTGAAATGAATTCTAATCAACTACGCCGTAGAAACCACAGATTTCAAAATGGATTTTAGATCCTTTGGAAATTCCGAAATGTGTTGCAAGTTAAAAATCAGATAAAAAATTCAAATTTAGTGTCGCAATAACTTTAAATGAGGCTTCTTCAACGCAATTAGATTTGGCTCTTTAACTTTTTTAAATGATATTTTCCATCGATTTTCGCTCTTGTCGGAGAGTCATTTTTCCTACCAACTAAAGAAAACTTCACTTACTTTTCATACCGTCAATTTCTGGTGAAAGTGTTTGAGGAAATTTTAATAAATAATTCTTAAGTGAAAACTAAAGAACAAAATTAAACCTTATTATAATAGATGTTGATTATCTATTATTGGGCGATGTGCCAAAAAGTGTAAACAAAATATTCCTTTTTTCTGTCTTGACTGAGAAAAATCCCCATAGGACAATAACTAACACTTACTTAAGTCCATCTCTATCTGAAAATTTCTGTTTTGGCAATCATATCTCTGTTTATTCATTTTCCTTATTCAAGTCATTATTCATACTTCATTTATGTGATTTACTATACACATGATCAGTGGGATACATACGAGTACATCGTTCTAATGTTTTATGAAGTTTTTTTCTATAACTTCGTAAGAAATCGAATAAGATGCTAGATGTAATTTATGCTAATAAAAGTCGAAATACGATACAATATTGAACATGTTAATATTGGTTGCTGGAGATAATTCCTGCACCAGCATTTCTAATTATATTTTTGTTTTCAAAAAGAGAGATGATATAAAATTTACGATCAATCAATTGCATTTTTATTTTAAGACTATTTCGATATATACTCTAAACCTCTCCAGGAGCCTCACTACAATTTGCAATTACAGTCCACCTAATTTGAGCCTTTGAGAGTTGAGCTTAGAGATGGGCACTATATTTATTTTCGCAAGCAGTCTGAATGATTTTTTTCGTTCGTATATGACGATTCCAATGCAAACTCTGAATTGTGGAGTTCTTGGATGTTTCAAGATTTATATTGCCACATTTTTTCCTGAAAATGGTTGACCATCTTCTTTGGATCCAGTATTTTGTAATGTTCCGAGGTCTTCAGTTAAGTAGTAGTCAGTTAGCTCGAAAACAGCATACAGTAGCACCTATCCTGTTTTAATTGACTAAAGACCTGTCCTGTTTTAAAGACTAAACTATTAAAGGTATTGGTAATATCAAATTTAACCTTGGTGCCTTACAGATTTCACAATTAACTGTAACCGCAAGAAATAAATACGTACCAAACCCTTAGTGGGATACGGAAATGAATAAAGTTTTTTAGCCTTCGGAAGTTGTCTAGAACTAGATTTTAAAAACTGAAGACCATTGTAGTGTACGTGCAGTTATGCACATCACTGTAATAATATACATTTGAACACTTATGCACAACACTGTACGTAACATAAGAACTGAAAATCAAAAATTGTTTAATAAAATTAAATCAAATAAATTTGATTGGTCAGCGAAAATTATAAGTTCAATGATTCTCGAAAAATATTTGTTGAAGTTTACAATTTCAATATCAATGTTAAAGAACTGAAATATTTTATCGAGACATAAGGAATAAATTGTTGTATAAGCTGGCCTTTTACTTAATAAAAATCAGAATTGATCTAGAACAACTCGGGAATTGCTTTCAAAGAATTTGAAGTATATTCTTACCTTCAATTAATATATTTACTCTTTTCCCCAAAAATTCATCTTCCTCTGGCGCTACGGTAGCTTCCATAAGCTTAACAGTTTTTGAGTCCTACATTATATCTCTGTGTTCAATAGAAAAGGTTAATTTTAAATTTTTTCAAAAAATATTTATTTTTTCTATTTTGTCCTTATCAAAGTATTCAATTTTAGATATACAGGCATGTTCTGCAAATCACAAGATTTCAAAATCACTTGTGATTTTAAAATCACAAATGTGATTTCATGGTGTTCTGCAAATCACAATATGTTTTAGTTTTCAATGTGTTTTGTTGATTTCCGAAAACACAAGAAAACAGCTGACTTTTGCTTATAAGTGGCAGCATTTTTATATGAATTAAAGCTGTTGTTATTTTTAACAAAATATGTATGTATATGTAAGTGAAAATTATCCTGCGTTCTTAAATAAATAAGTAAAAGTTAAACAAAATTTCATTATTTCAAATTAAATTGAAAATATCGAAATTCCTGGAGCCTTGTTGTTGTCGATTATTGAGTTAAAGAGAAAACAAATACGAAATGAACGCATTAAAAAGAGATATTTGCGAGGGATATCAAATCCATTGGATATAAATGAAACAATGTAATGTAACAAAAATATAAAATTTGAATATAATACTTTTAAGCTAGATTGTTTTCAGGTTTAAATCTCTTTTCCGGTTGAGTAAAAAAGCTTTTCTTATGATATTGGATGATATAGCCCCACACCTTTTAACATTTTCCATTCCGGCAAGTATTCAGCTGGCAGCTGTGCTTAGATATTTAGCGGTCGGATCGTTCCAAGGCGTTATAGCGAATGATGCTAACCTAAGCATGGGACGTTCAACTTTTTGTAAAATAAAATGGAAGGTAATGCAACAGTTAGAGGAAAAGTTATGCGTGAATTGGATAAAAATTTCAAGCCAAGATACGCAAAATCGCATTTTTACCAAAAGTTTGGAATTCCTGGCGTAATCAGATGTGTCGACGGCACATTAATACGGATAATAAAACCACCGACTGACCATGCTGTATATTTTAGCAGAAAGGGATACTACAGCCTTAATGCAATGATGGTTGGTATATTTTGGGCTTCAACTTACATATATTTGTATATATTTTTATATATGTATGTACATGTGCACATTTAATTTGTTTATCGTTTCAGATTTGTGATCATGAAATGCATATTGCGGCCGTTGACGCATGCCGGCCTGGCTCGTGCCATGATTCTTTTATTTGGAAAATGAGTGATGCCAAACGATACTTTGCCAGGATGTATAACGAAGGTGCACGAAATTGTTGGCTTTTGGGAGATTCTGGTTATCCGCTTGAGCCATATTTGATAACCCCATACAAAAATCCTGCTTTCGGAACTGGGCAACATATATTTAATCAAAGACAAGCATCTGCCAGAAATATCGTTGAAAGAACCATAGGTGTTTTGAAAAGCCGTTTTAGATGTCTCCAAAGCGCTTTTCCTTATGTTCCATCTAAAGTAGTTTCAATAATTAATGTATGTTATGCACTGCATAATATATGTATACACCATAATATAGCACTTGACGGGGAAATTATTGTGAGTTCGGCTGAAGACGATTCAGAAATAGCTGAACAAGATGAATACGATACTTCAGCAGTTACTATACAAGATAATATAGCACAATCTTTAAATTCAAGCAGGCAATTTTAAAACCAAAAAAACAACTCGTTTAAATAAAAACCATAAAGTTTATTAAGCAACTAAAAAATTCACTAAACACACAAACAAAAAAATAAATTCATTACATAAGGCACATACGTACATACATATATGTATATCTACATACATAAGTATGTTATTACTGTGTACAGGTACATTGGTAAGTAGCTTATACTAAATAATAAAATATTTTAAAGAGATCATATCAAATACTAAGGATGGTTGTTCTATGCCGAGTTTTAATCGCTCCAGCTCCAAAAATTTCAATTTGAGCCCGTTTTTGGTTTGAGCACTTTTTTCCATGGCATAGTTATGCCTGGTCAACTCTTTCAATTCTTTTTCTTTAATCTTTTTTATTTCTCTTATATTCCTAGATATTTCTTTTAAATAATTCCTATTTTCCCTAACCTCACTTTTAATACTATCCAAGTTTTTTGCAATTTTTGAAAAATTCTCGGCTTCCATTTCCATAACATCTCCAGCATCAATAATTTTTCTTTTGCGATTGCTAACTCGGGTTGATTTTTTTGGTGTTATGGAAATGGTAACTGTGGGTTCATTTTGGCACAATTGCACTGAAGACGATGAGGGTGAGATTAATGTGTGCACGTCAACAATTTCATCGCAGTTTTCGGCAGTGTTTAGATCTTTATTATATTCAGGGGGACAATGAATCGCTGGTGTAATATTTTTAGTTGTGGTGGGCTTTTCGTTACAAGGCACACCAAAACTTTTCGCGTCTTTTACTCCTTCCACTGAAGCATACAGACCACATATAACCGCCACCTGCTCATCAATTGGGGATAATATATATTTGTTAAAACGTCCACCACCTGTTTTACCACATTCTATTTTATTGTGAGCTTTACACTCAGCTTCATGTCAACCCATACCTAAAAAAATATTTATACATAACTTGTATCTACCATTTTATTTTTTAAATACCTTTTCCAGGCTTGTACATCTTTTGAGGGTGGTCCCGAGGCATTCAATTGCATAGCAAGTTCTGTCCACAACTGCTCACAATATACCTTGTCACCCTTTACAAAACCTCTTGCAAAGTCTTGATGCTGCTCCATAAATTTTATGAAAATATCTATCTGAGCACTATTTTTATGTTGTCCCCTAATAAAAAATTATTTTTTGGAAATTTTCTTTTTATATTTCATTAAAGATACTTACATGATGAAAACGGTTTAATTTTGAAATTTGGAGGGCAACAACTTTAATTTAACAAAACAAACAAGACGCTATAGTTCGCGCCGAAGCTGCCACTGTTCGTAAATAATTATTGTTGCCATTTGCTACTACTTTATGCGTAATTATTTTTAAAATTAGGCAAACAATTGATAGTTAATAAATCTTCTGAATATAACTTAACAAAGATAATTAAGTTTTATTGGAAATAGCTCGTTTTAAAAAAATTAAATATGTATATTTCTCGTCGAAAGAAACATTTATCTACTCTGGCAAACATCGGTGTATTTTCGAAGAACAAAAACAGCTGACAACTAAAAGGCAAATGCAAATCACAAGAAGAAAATGTCAAATCACAAAAGCAAATAACAACATTGGTTACAATAGCAAGTGCTTGTAATTTTTTTATATTTTAGCCAATTTTTTGGTACAAAATCACCAGTTTTACTCTTAAAATAAATAAAAAACAAATAAATGTGTTCAATTAATGATTTTTTATTGAATTAAATATAAAAAGCCGTCCAAAATTAAGAAAGTGATTTCAGATCGCCAGCCACTTAGCTGACCGGTTTCAAATCACAACAGTTCAAAAAGTTTTGTGCGCAGAACACCTTTTTTGTGATTTCAAATTACTTTCACAAAAAGTGATTTGCAGAACATGCCTGATAATACAATTGTGTCAGCGTTTTTTCCAATCCTCGAAGCAGTTCTGATATTCACTTTTTTGTATGATCCTGAGATTTCTCATCGCTGCCTTTCAAGAGTCTCTTCAATTTAGGGAACAGGAAAAAGTGGAAGGGGCCAAATCTGGTGAATACGGTCGCTGAGGCATGATTACGTTGCTCTTTTCGGCAAAAAAATTACGAACAATCAATGACTAGTGAGCAGGAGCATTGTCGTGATGCAAAAGCCATGAATTGTTTTTCCACAAAACCTTGACATTGGGTAGAATTTAGGGACCTTTTTTGGCCTTAGGTCTTCTATTGGGACGATTAGAATTTGGTTTCGATGTCATATACCCATGATTCGTCACAAGTTATGACCCTTTTAAACAAATCTGAATCGTCGTTAACGTCACTCAACATTGCCTGAGTGACAACCATGCGGTTATTTTCTTTAAAATTCAGCAATTTTGCTGCGAGCCTTGCTGCTACACACTTCATGTCAAAAATTTGAGAAAAATAATTATGGCATGAGCAACCAATATACCGACATCCTCTGCAACTTTTCTAATAGTGAGTGATTAGACGATTCTCCATAACAATTTTCCTCACTTTCTCAAGATTTTCACAATTTATTTTATGTGATGGTGCTTCCAGGACGAGCGTCGTCATTCAAATCTTTTTGTCCTTCATTGATAAACTTGTACCACTTGTGAAAATTTTTCTTAATCAGAGTACAAAAACCATATGCCACTCTCAACATTGCAAGTGCTCTTAAGCACTTAATTTGATGGAAATTCTTTGAAACATTTTTTTCCACAGATGAAAATCGCCGAAAAAGCAAAACTGTTAAGGCTGGAACACAATGTGCAGCTGAGGCTGAAGTTGAGGCAATAGCTGAAGTTGTGGCTGAGGCGGAGGTTGAAGTATAAACACAATGATGAGGCGTGAGTTCATTGTTGCCAATTGTACTTAATCAAAACTTTATGTACAAATGTATTGAATTTGTATGAACGATAAATATTATTGGCATCTCTGAATATAATAATATGTTGACACAATCTGCTAACTATCAATGTTAACATAATAAACAAAATTAATTTAAATTTTTTGTGTATTTATACAAAAATAAGAATATTGTTTTGTGGAAAAATAAAAACATTCGGTAAAAAAATGTAAACGAACATAATATGTTAAAGAAGTGCTGTTAATGTGAGGCGCTGTAAAAAGTTAAAATGTTCGAACTTTGCGCCTCAGGCTTTGCCTCAGCGTCAGCCTCAGATTCACATTGTGCTGGCAATGTATTTTACTTTTAACATAGAGAAGTGTTATGACCAAGTGCAAATGTGATTACGTGGCAACACTGTAAATATATAAATGTCATTTTATAATTACATGTTCCTAGTCTTTTTAGTTGTTAAGTTCCCTTGCTGAAAAATAAATACATATATGTAAATATATATGAAGTAACTCAAAGACTACGCGTGCTTATTATTTCAACAGCTCAACAATTACAAATAAAGACAGAAAAGTGGCGACGAGTTAAAAAAAGAGAGAAGAAAATATTAATAATTATTCAATTCAATTAAATAAAATTTTTCAAATTAAAATAAATTCTAGATAAAGAAATTTTTTCTTCAAGATGGATGCCAATCAATTTGCAGTTCTTCTAGAAGCATTCAGTAAGGCACAACGTGATTTAGTACAGCAGCTAAATGCAAATTCTAACCTACAAATACAACAGCAACAAAGTGCACAGACAATACAAATGCTACTACCACCTTTTGAACAATTTGATGAGAAAAAAGAAAGTTTTAGACTATACCATCAACGATTTGAAAATTATTTAATAATGAAAGGTGTTTTTGCGAATAAAACGCTTTGTCATCAAATGTTTATTAATTCCATTGGAGCTACACATTTCAAGCTGTTGGTTTCGTTGATTGCCCCCAAGACAATCGAAGAAGTCAAATACGAGGACCTAATAACCAAACTGAACACTCATTTGTGCCCAAAGAAGAACACCTTGGTAAGCCAACATAGATTTTTATCAACCTACCAAGGCGAAGAACAAACAATAGCTGAATATGTAGCACTATTACGGCGGGATATCAATGAGTGTGGGTTTATATCAACATGTGATTGCAAGGCAGACATTTCCGACATATTTCTAAGAGCACAAATTATACGTGGCATAAGGGACAACACAATCCGAGAGCAGTTACTACAGTCTGAAGAAGTCGAAATTGATAAAATTGTACAAAAGGCTTTGTCGCTGGAAGCATCAAAAATAGACTGTCGGGAACTAAATACAAGGCAAATTAACAATAGTGACGTCAACAAAATACAATCCCGGACTTCAAGTCGCCGGAGAAGTCGCTCCAGGAATCTGTCATCAGGACCACGGTATCGTTCAAAATCCAGATTAAATTATAGCCAATTAGGAATCGATAATGTGTGTATAAGGTGTGGTAGAGACAACCATAAAACAAAAGACTGCCGTACTAACCCGCATAAACTCAAATGCAAGTCGTGTGGTACAAATGGCCACGTACAACAAGTTTGTATAAAAGCATTGATAAAAACTTCAAATAAATCAGTTTATAAAAATAATGAACATGATGAACTAACCCATAATAATTATGGTATTAATCAAATTGTGGATGTGTTTTCAAACCAAAACAATAGAGATGATTCTAATAAATATTACGCCACGGTGGAAATAAATGGACGCCGTCAAAAATTTGAAGTCGACACTGGTGTTGGGTTCACATTAATACCAAGAAATGAATACAATAAGCTACAAGTAAAGGCACCACTACAGCGTTCGACAATTGCTTTTCGCTCATATACTAAAAATATTGTAATTCCTGATGGAAAGGTCAACATCACAGTCAAATACAAAAACGTGGTATCAAACGAGGACCTGTATGTGGTTCCTCACGAATACGATGCACTTTTAGGTCGAACATGGATTCGCCATTTGAAAATCAGACTCGATGAAGTGGACAGCCTGAGTTACAATAGCATTAAAGCTGTTGAAATAAATAAATTGTACTCAATTTCAGATATTGTAAATATTTTCGAAGATGTGTTTACGGAGAAAATAGGATGTATTCCAAAAGTTGAAGTTACTCTTCAACTCCGTAAAAATTCTAAACCCAGATTCTTCAAGGAACGAGAAGTCCCATACGCTCTCCGAGAACGAGTTGAGAAAGAGCTAAATGAATTAGAAGCCGCTGGTATCATTTCAAAGTGTGAAAGAAGTGACTGGGGGTCACCCTTAGTAATTATTCCGAAACCAGAGGGTGGCGTTCGACTATGTGTCTATTATAAACCAGGTGTTAATCCTCAACTAGTTTCTGCAAATTACCCTATACGCCGCATCGATGAAATTTTAAATAGTTTAAAAGGGTCAAAATATTTTTGCCGCCTTGACCTATATAAGGCATACCTACATCTTCGAGTTAGTCCAGAATCAAGTCAAATTCAAACAATGTCAACCCATAAGGGTACATACAAAGTAAATCGGCTGTCATTCGGCATAAAAACGGCTCCATCTAAATTTTATCGAATCATCGAACAAATTTTATCAGGGTTAAGCAAAGCTATGTCGTACTTCGATGATATTATAATACACGAAACAACAGAAGCGTAGTGTGAAAAAAAAATTTGATCGAGTGCCTCAAGCCTCTAAAACAACATGATTTACACCTAAATAAAAAAAATGTTCATTTTTCCAAACACAGGTTGAATATCTGGGACACGTGGTCCAATATAACAAAATTTCAAAATCACCAAAAAAAATTGAAGCAATTACGAAAATGCTTCGCCCTGATACAGTAGAGGATGTGCGCAGATTTTTGGGTATGGTAACTTATTACTCTAGATTCATACCACGTATGTCATCAATAACATACCCCCTACGTCAACTTCTCCAACAAAATAGACAATTTTATTGGTCTTCAAATTGTGAAGCTGCATTTATAAAGCTTAAAAACATTATCGCCAGTGACCAAGTATTGATGCCTTTCGACCCAGATCTTCCATCAAGGTCATTGACTACAGCAGAAAGAAATTATAGCCAGTTAGATCGTGAAGCATTGGCGATAGTATTTGCAATCAATCATTTTTTTACGTACCTCTACGGGAGGAAATTCGAACTTGTCACCGATAACCGTCCGTTAACACGCATCTTTCACCAAAACAACAAATTGCCAGCAATTACAACATCCCGATTACTATGATATGCTGAATTCCTATCAAGCTTCGACTATGAAATCGTTTACAAAAAAGGGTCAGAACACTTGAATGTCGATTGTCTATCTCGTACATCACAATTGCTTGAAAAGCAATCTACAGAAAAAATCATCAACGAAGATTATGTGTTCAATCAATTTTTGAAATTTCAAGTGAGCACATAAATGCTAAAGTATTAGCGTCCGAAACATCAAAAGACCCCTACTTTCCAAAATTTTGTCAAATCTACTAGAGGGAAAAGGGGAGCTAGAAAAGTACACTCTCAATAATGGTGTTATTTTTAAAGGTCAACGAGTTTGCGTTCCAAAGAGCCTCCAGCCTACAATTCTCCAAGAGCTACATCATACTCATCCGGGCATAACAAGAATGAAACAACTTTCTAGAAGATACTGCTATTGGGAAGGAACTGACCGCGATATTGAAAGAATGGTAAGATCTTGTGAGTCCTGTGTTGAAATTCAAAACAAACCTACAAAAGCCACACTACACCACTGGCAAGAACCAGAGGAAAATTGGGAAAGAATACATATCGACTACGCAGGTCCTTTCGAAGGTCATTACTTTTTAATTGTCGTTGATGCCAAATCGAAATGGTCAGAATTTAGAGTCATACGTGATTCGCCTACAACACAAAATACTATAAAGCTTTTAAACGAAATTTTTTCCACCCATGGTTTTCCCTCAGTGATGGTCTCAGACAACGCTGCAATTTTCTCCAGTGAACGATTCAAATCGTATTGCAGTCAAAATGGCATTTTTCAAAAATTAATTGCTCCAGGACATCCGAGTACAAATGGACTAGCGGAGCGAAACATTCAAACACTAAAACGCAAATTAAAGGCTATGTCATCGGAACCAGGTTCGCTACGAGAAAAAATTAATGAAATTCTTCTAAGGTATAGAGCAACACCACTCAACTGTGGGAAAAGTCCGGCAGAACTTTGTCTTAAAAGGCGCATAAGAATTAAACTAGATGCCTTAAAGCCAACTACTAAGTTCAAATCTATAAAACCTATACCAGGTGTTCGTCAAATAAGCGTGGGAGAAAGAGTTCAAGTTCTACATAGTCGAAATAACAAAACAGTTTGGAAGATAGGAACGGTACTCCGAAAGTACGGAGTACTTCATTATTTAATTAAGCTTGATGATGGATATACACTTAAACGTCACATAAACCAACTTAAAATTACAAATGTTCAACAACATAAAGTACATTTTTCACCACATAATAGTGATGGCAGTATCGACACAAGTAACTCGGAAAAATCTGTAAGGAAACAAATTCAAGATTATGGCCAATACATTCTGGAATCTTTAGATCATCAAAATCAACAACATCCACAGCTTCAGCCAGCAGAACAGTCTCGTCAAATTGCACCGATAAATTCTCCGAGTATACAACCTCAACCTAGCCAGAACCAGATTATTCGTAGATCTACAAGACCTCGCAACCCTCCAACATATCTCCGTGATTATGTTTCTTAATCACTTATAAAAAGAAAAAAAATGAATAATGATAATAATAATCTATCATATTACAATTTAAATTTTTCAAAATTCTATTTTAATGAATTATACATTATTAGTTAAAATTAACATGATCTCAATTAAGCGTGGGAGATTGTTATGACCAAGTGCAAATGTGATTACGTGGCAACACTAAATATATAAATGTCATTTTATAATTACATGTTCCTAGTCTTTTTAGTTGTTAAGTTCCCTTGCTGAAAAATAAATATAAGTATATATGAAGTAACACAAAGACTACGCGTGCTTATTATTTCAACAGCTCAACAATTACAAATAAAGACAGAAAAAGAAGTATATTTCTCACCTCACGCCTCAGCTGCACATTGTGTTCCAGCCTTTATGCCTCTTACAAACAAAGTAAACTACACACAAAATAAACTAAGAACATATGATCGAGACAAGTGTGCCGACATAATAAAAAATCGCTAATCGAATGCACGTAGCCCGAGAAATTTTAAAATACAACTTTTCTATTGAACGTACCTCGTATTGCCAGTTCTTCCTCAGTATGATTTCATATTTAATGTTATTGGAAGACTAGTGTAGGTGGTTACACTAGTTACATAATTAATAATGTTAATTCCGATATTGATTTCTTCAGCGGCATTGCAAAGAACAAAAATGAAGCAAATGTTAAAATTTTTTTCTTGGAAGGAGGAGCTTAACCAATATGAAATTTATAATTTTGAAGGCTAAATGCCTGATAATATTTCTGTATTCGCTTTCCTCTATGCTGATTCAAATACCACAAAATCTAATCTTACGTTCCTGACCATATTTGCTGTTTTTTCTTTTTAATTTCCCTTGTTTTTTCTTTCTTAATTAATGTTATTTTTAATAAGAGATTATATTGTACATGTAAATATTTTCAACGCTACAATAACTATGAGTTAATAGAACGATATACATCATTCAATATTTAAAGATGATTTCATGTAAATGTTGAACGCGGCTACGCCTTAAATGTTTCATACTCTCGGTCCAATTTTGGCATACTCTATCCAACATATCGGCCGGTATCTCACGAATGAATTCCTCAATATTGGCTGCCAGTACTTTAACGGTTGCGGGCTTGCCCGATAGTCCGATCTAGACGGCCAATTGATCTGCCCAAAACTGTTCACCGAACTTGCCTCTCATTTGGGCCATTGTTTCCCGTGCTGTGTGGCGCTCGCCACTTATAGTAACGTTCCTATCTTCGTCTTCTTTGTTGCTTTTCACACCAACTACAGCGATTTTCAACCAGAAATGAGTTTCGTCGCTGAACACGATCTTCCGATAAAAAAGTGGACGATGCACTTTCTTAACCGAGCATGAGTTTTGAAAGTAAAATTCAATAATCTGCAAGCATTGTTCGTTTATAAGTCGATTCATAGTTAAATTATAGACCAAATTTAACATGGTTGAGCTGTCAAAAACAATGTTGCCAAAAAGAAAGTTGCTAAAAAATCGCTGTATGTCTTTGTACTTAAATCGCTAGTGAATACAATTGATTTAATGTTGATGTTTTTATGCTAGAACGATATATGTCCTTGAATAAAATTCTTATATATATAAAACATTGTTTACTTCCATTTGTTATCCATTTTCAATGGTTTCCGTAATTTTTTTCTGTTAATATTAGATTGAGGAATGCTTACACATACGACTATTTAAATGATTTTGAAATTTGCGTTCGCATACATGATGAGAAATTTCTTAGTGGGACGCAAAATTTCTATAAAAATAAAAGATTTCGTTCGCCTTCACTTTCGTTCGACTTGTTGTGCTGAGAAACTTCTTGTTCAGAATGCTTGCGAACGGAAACGTTCGCTATACATATCGTTTTTACACTTTCATACTTCAAGAGAAATATGCATAGAAATAAGTACATCGCAAGATTTATTGAAAAATATTTTCTTTACTTGTAATCGTAGGATTATTATAGCAGTTGAATTGTTACTCCCAGACTTCTTGTTATGGTTACGGAAATCAATTTCTAGACTGGTCGTATGAAAGGAGTTCGAAGGGCACAACGAATTTAATTTTATTTACAACAAATCATAACATGTTTGTAATACTAATAAGTAAATTTTTCTAGATTTTTCGTTGTCTCTATTATTAGATTCCGTAACGATCAGTGAGTAAAAAAAACTATAAAGAACAAAATACTTACATATTATAATAAAAATGAATTAAATTTTTAGAACTTAGTTCCAAAAGTTCACCAACGCTTCTACAGAGAACTAAATAGCGCTGTTGGAAACGAATATGTAGGCACGTCAGACAATGACAATTAAATATATGTATAAAATATCTTTTCTTTGGTAAGCCTTAAAATAACGTATTCAAACAAAGTAAATTGAATTATTTTTTATTTAATTTTAAACCAATTTTTTTTAAATAATCAGGCTCCATTGTGTATTTCGGCGTGATTCCCGTCTATATTTTACTCTATTTGTTTTTTGTTATTCGACCTTAAATATCATTTTATCCCAAGTTGCTTAAAATTAATCAGGCTCAAAATTAATCAGGCTCAGGTCACCTCGTGAATTAATTAATTTGATTTTTTTATAAATTAAAATACGTATGTGTTTATGTTTTATGGAAATTTTATTTGAACTTATCTTCGACAGGCCATTACTTAACTCATTTTCATTTGTTTAATGTACTTATGATTGGATGTTATTAAAGCCAATTTCATCTGAACTGAACAAAAATATGTTAATTTAACTTTTGCTTACAAACTCAATTTTAGAAGATTATGAGAAAATTGAACTGAATGAATTATTTTACCCTTTGTCTTATCAATAAAAATTTAAAAAACTATTATAAATTGTTGACCGTCGCACAGTGGCTGAAAATCGTTTTTCATTGGCCAAAATTCTGTAACTTTTGAACCGATCAAAATATTGAAGTAATTTTTTTTAATGGATAGATATTCAGTTCAGCTTGACTCAATTTTAATTACATTAAAATTGATTGAGGACTTTTTAAGGACTTCTAGGTCAAAGTTGAACTTTGATTTTTTTTTTTACTTTTGGAGTGAAATACGGGTTTAGTTTTTTTACTTGCATATTAAAAAATTTTAAATTTGGAACTTAATAATAATTATAATTATTTTTGTGATAATGGAATTTTTTAATGTTACACTCAAAAAAATTTTTACACTCAAAAAAAAATAGTAAAATTAACTGGAGATTTTGCTGTTGCCACAGAAAAAAATTTTATTTTTTGCTGTCAAAGTAGGTTCCATTTATTATTATTTTTTACTAATACTATTATTTTTTACTAATACAATGGAAGGCAATTATAATTATTACTCATTTGACACAAATATTGATTGCAAATATTCTATATTTTGCTCTGTGCTATTTCTGTTCTTTAGTAGTTTTTTGTCTTCTTCATCTAAATCCCGATGTTTCACTTTCCATTTATTTCGAATATTGGAGATGAATGGATCTGACGTTGCCAATAATATATTAAATAGATCTCCATTTGTGGAATTTCGTGAAATTTTTCTAGTATTGTGCTCTCTATAAAATCTGTAATCCTTGTTCCTTTTTTCCTGAGCCTCCTCTGATAGATCTCCAAGTGGCACCAAATGATATTTAATGATATCTTCTCCATGATAAAATATTTTGTGAACTGTTGCAGACATATTTCTCCATGGGTAGTTGGTTGTTTCTTCATTGCACGCAAGTACTTCTAGGATTATTTTAAATCTGAAAAAAAGGTTTAAATCCACTCCTGTTATTTCAGATGCTGTTTCTGGATCTGAAAAGAATCTTCGTGCGGTATTGCCATCATTTGTATTGCCTGACCCTTGTTTTGGCTTATCTATAATCAATCCAATTTTGTGATGAACATGTTGAAGATGTTTATTTTTTGAACTTCTTAACTCTTTGTTGGTTTCATTGTTTCTTATGGATCCTGAAGACCCGAAATCCAAATCATAACTGATTTTTAGTATATGTTCCATAAGTCGTATTCTTGCATGTAGTGGTGATAATCCAAATTCATATGCATCGGTATTATCTAATGATTTTGTCGGAACTTGGTTTAATTGGGTTGATGCTGCTTGGCATATAATGCAGCTGGATGCAGCCTTCGTGTTAGTCAAAGCCTGACTTACATTTCCATCTATCATTGTAAGGACTAATTGGTAGCTTACTTCAATTTGCTGCCCATCTAACTGTAATTGTAATGGCTAATGGTAGTGTTGCAATTTGGGCCTTGATATCACTAATTTCTTTGTTAATGGCATCACGAGTTTCTTCTTTGAATTCAAATTTGATTGGCCTGCAGTATTTCGTAGAACATGGTGTCTCATTTTTCCAAATATCCATGTTTGCGTTGTACCAGTCGAAGGCACTGAATCTTCCAAAATCTTTTTCAATCGCAATGGTACAATTGATACCATGAACATATCCGAGTCCGAAATATTTTCACATACAACTTGTTTGTATTGGTTTTGTCCCGAAGAACCATCACATCCCTATTTGCTAAAAAGAATTAGCTTTGAGTTTCCATATTTCTTTAACGCATTTCCTGGTATTGATTGTAGCAAGCGTTCGGCTGTGTGATCAAGTAGAGATTGCAGTTGTACCTCTGCCGAAATTGGTGTGATTGTAATAGTATCCTTTGATGGCAAACAGTCCATTTTAGCAGCAGTTATGTGATGATATGCTGAATAGATATTTGAGCCCTTTTCAATCGCACGCAATCTGAGCTTAATATATTGCTGTTTTGTTAATTTCAAATCCAGAAATAAGGCTAATGCCTCCTCATTTGTGTACTGTATTGCATCGCTCGGAGTTGGTATACTTTTAAGAATTCGTTTTGTTCTCACTGGACTAGCTTTAATAACTTTTTCAATGATATCCACTTTTGTTAATTGGTTCTGTGATCGTAATTGATTTAGGAAATATTCTTTTGTATTTGTACAACCAAATGCATCGTTGACATCTCTTAGATCTATCGCTGCAGTTGTCAGTGGTCTTCCAACCTTATCTTGCTTTGCTGTTTCTGCAGCGACAGTAAGTTGGCCTTCTAACCACTTTTCACTTTTTATATAAAACTTTTGTTTACTGTAGCTAACTTCTTTGTAGCGTTTTTTTAGTACTTTTACAAAATTAGATAATTGCTCTTGTATTTCGGTGCTACACGAATTTAAGTTTAATTTTATTTCAACGTAACTAAGAACATCTTCCTGGTTTTTATTTCTAAAATACTCTTCGGCCAGTTCTTTATAACCGAAGCTCTCCATATTTTTCTGAATATTTTTATTTGAGTCTGTTATGATTTATCACTTGCAAATATATGTACGTACACGTAAAGGATTAACTTATTATTGAGTAATTCCTTACCGAATCCGTAGTTTTATACATTTTTAGATACATGTTATTCACACATTGATCTTCAATTTCATAGCAGGTAGTACTTGAATTGAACAAAACTGCACTTGTTATCCAGACCTTAATATCAGGTAAAACTAATTAGTATCTCGTCAATATGGGGTTCTTTTTATCTTTAGTGGTTTAATGTCGCGATTATTATTATAAAATTGTTTATGAATTTGGCTGACCCTAATGCAAGCCACACACCATGCGACAAGTTGTACAACTCAGCTAGCAATCATGTTGTATGCTTTTCACACAAACGATACAATTTTGCACACAATATCATTTTGCAACAAAGTTGTCATAAAGTAAAGATGTCATTAAATGTGGTCGCATATGCTATAATTGACGAAGTGTTTCAGCCAGAAGAAGACGAGGAAAAAGTGGAAAAAAATTCAAGGAAAAAAAGAAAATGGTCAAAGGAGTGGTTATATGAAAAAGAATTATATTCTAATGGCAAATTATTGAATAAATTAAAAGACAGCGAACCAAGTGATTACAAGAATTATATGCGTATGACGAACGAAACATTTAATGAACTTTTGTCAAAAGTTTCACCTTACATTAAAAAAGAAGATACAATAATGAGAATGGCGATACCCCCAAGTGTCCGTTTGGCGATAACGTTGCGTTTCTTGGCAACTGGATGTTCATATGAAGACCTCAAATTTTCTACTGCAGTATCTCCACAATCAATAGGGCATATTGTTATTGAAACGTGCGAGGCCATTATAAAAGTCTTGAAGCCCTTTATAAAAGTAAGCCAAAAATATCTGCATATACATAAAATATAATTATTAACATACATACATATAAAAATCCCTAATGCCATTTATTTTTAGCTTCCTGAAACCTCTGCCGAATGGATGGATGTAGCTGAGAAATTTTACGAAAGATCGATGTTTCCTAACTGTGTTGGCTCCCTAGACGGGAAGCACGTCAATATAATGTAGCCATCTCATTCAGGCTCATTTTACTTCAATTACAAAAAGACGTTCAGCATTGTTTTAATGGCAATTGTTGACAGCAACAGCGAATTTTTGATGGTAGATGTAGGAGCGAATGGTAGGATCTCAGATGGCGGTGTATTTTCGAGCACGAAATTTTTCGATAAGCTTGAAAATGATGAACTGAATTTGCCTGACCCAAAATGCGTGATGACTGGGGAGAAACCATTGGCGTTCGTATTTGTTTCAGATGCTGCATTTGCTTTACGCACAAATATTTTAAAACCATTTGGCCATGTGAACTTAACAGAAGATGAAATGCTATATAATAAAACGCTTAGCTCAGCCCGAGTCAAAGTAGAGAATGCTTTTGGAATTTTAAGCTCTCGTTTTCGTGTCCTACGCACATGCATCAATTTAAGTCCAGAGAAAGCAACTATAATTGTTTTAGCATGTTGTTACTTACACAACTATTTACGTCGAAGATTAGATATTAATTTTGCAGAGTGCGAACAATTTTTAGAATTACCTGGAATGGCGCCAACAGTCAATAAAAATGCATCCCAACAAGCAAAAGATGTCAGACAAAAATTTTGTAAGGCAATAAAAAAATTAAAGGCTTTGTAAAAAAAATTAAATATTTTTATTGTACTCTTTTTTTAAAATAAATAAAAATTGCCATTTCATTTTTTAAATGTAAAAAATTAAAAACTAGAGTAAAATTCATTTCATTTTAAGTCCTATATACTCGTAGACCATGTAACAAATCTACATACGATAATTTTACGCATTTATTGATATTGGGAATCAGATAGTAACTCACTAAAATCACTGTAAGAGTGCTGGTTCCGAAACTCTGTGAGCATACCTTTTTGCACCGTTTGGTGTTGGTAAAAATTGGACGGATTCATCGCTAAGAACTACTGGAGTGTTGCTATGATGATATGGTGTGCTAGCTCTTGAAATAATGGGTGAATTCATGGATGAAATAGAGTCAATTTGTACTGTATCGAGGGATAACTGATTTAATCGTCCCAAAATTAAAATTTCGTCAATGGCACGCTTGGCAAATAATTGTTGATTTGGACTTATTTGACGAAACATACAAGCCCAACCATTAGCAAATATTGTGGCATCATCTTCAATCTTTGCATTCTTTGATGATGACTCCAAATGGTCAGCTGCTTTCATTAAAAAATTAATTCTCGCATTAGCAATGGAGGATTTTTTGGGCACTCTCCTTTTTTCCTAATTTAAAGAAATATAAATATAATATAATGAATATGAATATTTAAAATACTTAAGGGAACAATGTTATATAATATAAACACAACATTACTTACCGCATTAAACAAAAAATTTGGTTCCTCTTCATCTGAGCTTAAGGTTGATCGACCAGGTAATGGTGCTTCTACGTCACGCAAAAATTCAAAGGCATCATAGTACCACAAGGTTGATACATAAATATCATTTAAACCTGCTCCAGACTTTTCACTTTTTATTACTTTTTTTAATTCCCGCCGGTAGCACGTTCGCATATTAGCTATTTTCTTTTTCAATTCTTCAAATGTACCATCACTTTTAACTTTGTTGTATTCAATTAACAACTTCTGATAGCTTCTATTGCGAATGCTTTCATTTTTATAATTTTCATTTTTACAATTCCACAACTCCGGCATGGATTTGTAGAACTCTATAAAATTGCGCATTTCAGCTGTGTCCTCCATTTTGTGTTAATGGCAAAAATATTATTAATAAAATTATGTATGTGTTTACTCTTGAGTTGTGACCATAAACTAACTAGACCCGACAACGTTAAAAAAGTGCATAAAGTTATTCTGTGCATAGAGTTATTCTGTATATAAAGTTATTCTGTATATTCTGTGGTTGTGACAGCAAGAATAAAAAACGACTTAAATAGAGATGAGTTCCTTACAAAAAATTTTCACACCAAAAGTCAAACTGTATGCAAAAGGGTTCTGTTTTTTGTATAGAGTTTGACAAGCGACAGTTATTGAAATTTCGTTGCTATAAAATTCCAACACCTGTATAGACTAGTCTTGTGTACTACATAAAACAGTGTGCGACAGATACATAAACGTTGAGACAGTGTTGTACAACATGACAAAAAGTCAAAAATTTTTGATCTTTCGTACAACCAAGACACAACTTAACACAACAGGCATACAAACGTTGCAATCTAGGGTACAACTTACTCAAGTTGTACCAACGGTTGTAAGGTCTATGCCTTGCTTAACAGTTATATTAGAAAAAGATCATATGTTTACTGTAGAACCTATTGTGATATTTTTATTACTGATTTTTTGCTGATCAAAACAAAGCCATAAAACCCTTTCGCAGGTATTATATTTAATTATTTTAGTTTTACGTAGTCTAAAGTAAAAAACATAAACCTTTAGGCAAAAAAGTGAAAATTTAGTACACCATTGTATACGAGTAATTATAGAGCTGTTTAAATTAGAGTAATTTGAATTTTTTTTGGAGTAATTTCATTAAAATTAAAAAAGTGTTCTACCGGTCGTGGCGGGTGCAAAAGTATATATGGGTTGAAAGAAGACACCTTCGCCTTTCTTCGGGTGGTATACGTTTCTTGTTCCCTTTTGTTCCCTAGAAGTTCTATTCCACTAAAGTTTAAATTTTAGAAAAATATAGTAGTTTCATAAATATTTCATAACACCTCTAATATTAAACGCTAGAGCGGTAACCACTTACAACAACTAAAGACTATAATCCTACCAACATTATAAAAAAGACCGCAGGCCATTATCGATGATAGCTTGCGAGTAGTGACCATTTATTTTTGACAAAAAACTGATAAAAAACAACTTTTACTGAAATAACAAAAAACATTTGAGTTTGACAGCATGCCACGCCCACAATTATCAATAGTTTAACCTAATTTTTTGGCTACATTAATATGGATATATTAGCTCCAAAATGGCGTAAAAATTTTAAAAATCGGTGACAAAAAAAATTTTGACTTTTGGACAATGAAAAACGATTTTCAGCCACTGTGTGTCGTAGACTAGTAGGTAGTGTACTAGACTCGTAGTGCGAAGGTCTCAGGTTCGAATCCTGCCGCAGAACTCTGGCAGTTTGTTTCAGATAATTAAAGGGAGCGCACAACAAGCCTTCACTGGCTTAAGTGTATGTCGTATGACTTGGGCTTATCAACACCCCTCCAATCAACCTAACCTAACCTAACCATTATAAATTTTTTGTTTTTTTTAATTAAATATTTAAATCTTACTTCGTTTAAGTATAAAGAAAACAAAATTAAACACCATTTTGCTCCAAACCAGAACATGCTATTTATACTTAGACGACTAATCAGAGTAAAAAGATCCGTAACAAAACATGCTAAGTCGACTTAGCCGACTACTTAAGAAATGTTTGTCCATGCTAAAGTATTCGTTTTTAGCTATGGTCTGCTAGAAAAAATTTAAATTTAGAAATGCCAGCAAAGGTATATTTAAATTTCGTTTAAATCAGTGAAAGACTCAAAGCTCTATCTCATACCACTCCCGAGATAGAGCCTGTAAACTTTGAGAGCTTCTCCTGAAAAACTCACTTTTCAGACTTGTCCGGAGGCATCGATATGAATGGGCCGAGTCGATATTTTCGGGATCTTAGAAACCATAGGTCGAAAATGGATTTTTACGGTAGGGAAACGCCAAATATGTTGCAAGTAGTGGTTATAAATAAAACTTGTGACTAACTTACTGGATAACATTGATTAGATTTCTAAGAAAAATAAAATAGATGCGAATAGAATAAAATTTTTAAGTTGTGTTGTTTGTATAAAAGTTTTATAAAACTACTATTATAAAATAGGAAAATTAACACGAAACTACGTATAGTAAGAAATTAAATTGTGAACAGTTGTGAAATTCTGGCAACGCTATGCTTGTGTAAAAGCGTGTTTGTTCTATAGTTAGTCAATTATAGTTTCTTCTCGGTATTTAATTCTTTAACTTACATATATTCTGCTGCCTGGAAGCAATTCTTCTTGCTTGACTTCTTCATTGGATACTAGTGTTATTGGATTAATCCATACATTGGTGCTGTAACTTATCTGTTTTTGGCCGCCACGTTTTTTTTTTTTTTGTTTGGTTTTCTTTCTTTCTGTTTTTCTTTACGCTGCTTATTCTGACATTGCATGAGCGCTTACAAAATTTTTTTATGAATTATGGCGCCTAAAGCATTTATTTGTGGTGTTTGCAATGAACCGATTGGAAGAAAGGGTTGTGCCCTATGTAACGTTTGTGACCAATGGATTCACCAATCCTGTGCCAACTTAACTGATGGTGAGTTAGAGCTAATGGGCAAAAATAAATCTCTTAAATTCATCTGTGACAACTGTGGCGATAAGGAGATGGGTGTTGCCAAGCAAATACGCGCTTTGAATAAGAAAATGGATGAGGTTCATAGTGAAACTTGCAGAGAGATTTCTTCCATGAAAAATGTGTTTCCTGAAGCTGTTGCTGATTGTAAATCTGATATGGATTCCTTCTTAAGAGAAATGAGGCAAGATATTGCAGCATGTGAGGATCGTGTTAGACGCGTTGAGACTGCTACTTCAGCTAAGATTGCATCTCTTGAAGCCGAGAACCACATTCTCTATAGGAGGTTAAACCGGAGCAGTATCATAATACGTAGGTTGCCGGCTGGATTAACGGATCTTGTTGCTGTTGTGATTGCCCTTGGGGTGTGTTATAAAATAACAGTTGAAAGGCATAATATTAACCATGTATGTTACATGAATAACAAACGCCTTATTTTGGTTGTATTCAATGATGTGATGATCCGAGACGATATTATGCGAGAATATTTTAAAACTCGTACGCTTAGGATAAATGATATTATTAATGATGTCTTCTTTAGCGGTAGAAGTAATAGCAATGTCGCTGCTGATTCTTCTTGCGATTTGGGTGTAACAAGAATTTACTTGAATGACCATTTCTCGCCCGCCGCGAGTAAATTCAATGCTGTCTGCAGGAAGCTGTACCAGGATAAGGTTATTTCGAGTTACAGAATAGTTAACAATGATAAATTGCGAGCATTGTTAACTCTGCCTGATGGAAAGGAGCTTGAGGTACAGGATGCTGCGGAGTGTGATGCAATTCGGAATGGTAGTGCTGCTGTATCTCGGTGAAGTTATTGGTTTGTAATATAATATATTATATAAGCAATAAATCATTAGGTTCTAGAATTATTATAATGGGACTGTTCACAACCAAATTCGTAACAATATTAATAATAGATAAAAAGGGGGTGGGAATATATATTATATATTCCCACCCCCTTTTTATCTATTATTAATATGTTATATATATATATATATATATATATATATATATATATATATATATATATATATATATATATATATATATATAAATATATAATTATTTATCAAATTCATTATTCGAGATATTCTCCGAAATAACCATTTTAATATTATATTGTTTGTTGTTGGCTTAGCTAGGTATATGCCTGCGTTTCATTGGCGCTAACCAAATCATCAGTACCCTTTAGCCAAATCATGATTGAAAGCATTCAAAGCTCGTATACTTAAGCCACAGACTACAAACACTATATGAGAATTCAAACAGAACTCAATCATATTTTTCTATTTGTAATCAACAAAAACACAAAAGTATAAATAGCTTTAGAATGCTTTTGTACAATCACAACACAACAAACAATTATAATTGACTTGCGTCTTTTTGTTTTTTCTTTTTACGCCTTTATACAATTAATCGCCCGTTTGGTGATAATGAAAGTAGTGTTTGTAGTCTGTGGCTTAAGTATACGAGCTTTGAATGCTTTCAATCATGATTTGGCTAAAGGGTACTGATGATTTGGTTAGCGCCAATGAAATGCAGGCATATATGTACCTAGCTAAGCCAACAACAAACAATATAATATATATAATTATTATTATTATTTTTTTTCTTATTCTTTTTTCTATCTCTTGGAAATGGATATAATGATTCGTGATTGAATTATGATATTATAACGCATTTTTATTTGTTTTTTCCAAATTAGATTTTATTATACATTGTTATATCTATGTATGTTCCAAGAGTGTCTTGAATTGTGAGCTATGAATTACATTTTTAATCTTCATATATGCATGTGTACGTACATGTATGTGGATGTATGGCTATGTGAATGTATGCACATACGTATGTATATACATACATATGTGTATATGTTTCTACTTAAGTTGTCTTTGAATTAAATACTTTTGATCTCATTTTCTACCTGATTAGCTATAGAAATTAAATTTAAATATTACTACGTTTATACGCACGTCTTATTTGCAAATAAAAAAGAAGAATGTTGCCGTATAACTTTTTTATTGTAACTTATTAACTCACTTAACAAGTCGTGAATAACGAGACTATTTGCAAATAAAAAGCAAGACGTTGCCACTTCATGACCGTTTTTGTGTATTTCTTACCAAACAATCATATTTTCGTCACATGGCATCACTAATAATAACATAAGTTCTGTATGCAATTTCCCGTATAAACAGTGAATGAGTTATTTGCAAATAGTTCTATTTGTAAATAAGACGTGCGTATAAACGTGGTATATAATATATAGTTTATTTGGTTGTTTTCCTGCTATGTCTTACTTTATTTGGTTCCCCAATTTTTAGTTAATGTGTAGCTAAGTGAAGAAACAGTCATGGGATCCCAGTTTTATTGCATCTTGTCTTAGCTACACAAGTAAACTGTAATTGTTGCTTTGTTGTTTCTTCTTATATTTGCATATATGTACTTTTATTGCTTGCCAATTTATAATTAATGTGTAAGTAGATGCAGAAATAATCATGAGCTCCCAGTTTTAGTGCATACATTTTTAATGCTTACTTATTTACAATTAATGTGTAAATAGGCAAAGTAATTAGTATTCATGTGCTCCCATTTTTTATTGTATGCTTGATCATGTTCGATTTTGTTCTTGTTGCTCCTATTTGCTCAATATATAAAAGAGATGAAATGGAATAAAAAAATCAATATTAATTTAGCCTTCAAGTGGGATTGTCAAAACATATAAAAACATTTAAGTATATTAAAGAACATTGGTGACAAAAAATATTATTTAGAAAACTAATAAACAACCCAACATTATTAACCCAAGTTTATAAAAGTTAAAACTTATAAATATTTTGAAATAAAATATCATTTATTTAATATAATAAAATTAAACTGTGTTTTAATAGACTCAAAGACAAAACTGGCGTAGTCGGCAGGATACCCAAGTATCCTCGTGGTTTTCTTAAAATAACTACATATGTATGTATATAAGTGAACATTTATATAAAAGGATACTAAACGTATTAACGTTTGAGTGGGTATTCCTTTAAATGGTTTTTCTTTAAACGACAATGTTTAAAGTTATAAAAAATACATTTAAAATGAATATTAATTAAAACTGGTTAAAGCTTAAAAAGTAATTGTTTAAAAAAATCTACGCTAAATTAAAAGTCTTAACGTAACAAATAAAATGAAGAGAAACTGCTTATCTATAATTTTGTAATATTAAAAAAAGGGTGGAAAAAATTCAATGCCAAAACTGTATAAAAAAAGAACAATTTTTTTCTTGAGACAAAAATAGAACAATAGAAATCATAATAGTAGATTTTTCTTGATCTATCTTTCAAAGAAAAAGAAACATTACACATTTAAAAAAAAGTAATATTTTCTCCGACAACAACAATATTTTCTACAACAATTGAAAGGTGAATTTTAAGACAAATCTAATTCGACGAAGCTACAGAAATTCTACACCATTTGGAAAAGACGTGCAGAGAAACAGCTTAACTATATTTTATTATCCGATAAGTAAGTTACATATTGTAAAATATTTTAGAAGTAAATAACCACATTCTTGAAGGATTTATTATAAATATATTGAGATAATTCAATTCCTGGCATCTAATTAAATTAACTTTTAATCTAAATAATTAAACGAATGAACTAATTTATTGCTTTAAAAGCTTAAGAATAAAAAAAGGAAAATAATAATTGAAGTGATTGTTGTCAATTCGCGTTGTTTTAGTTACTTTTTTACATCCTCGTGTGACATGGATCAGGTTGCTAATTGTATAGATCCTCTTAGGTTTATAGAAAGACTAGCGGAATTTTCGGGCGATAAAAGTGATCTTTATACGTTCATTTCTTTGGTTGACAGAATTAATCCATTGTTTGCTCCATATGATCAACCCTCACAATTACTATTTCTTGATTTTATTAAGAGCAAGTTTAAAGACAAGGCCAAGGAGGCCGTTGAAATTAATTTTCATGCTCAAACTTGGGACGAAACTAAGGAAGTTTTAATCAATTATTTCGGCGGGTATCAGAGTGTGGAAGAATTGTATGATAGCCTTCGATCTACTGTTTTTAAAACGAGCGTTGTTGATTTTTATAATGAAATAAAGGATAAGCTACGAAGCCTAAATAACAAGACTGTCTCTACTTTAGGAGTGAGTTTGGAAAGCGAACAAATCGCAAACAATAATATAAGAACTTCTCTAAATATTTTCAGAGAGAAAATACCGGAGCCTATGAGAACCATAATAGTGTGTAGGAATCCAGGCACACTTGAAGAAGCCATGAATATCCTTTTTACATCAGGATACGCTGGCGATAATAGGGTCAATAGAGACAATTTTACCGATTACAGGGGCAAAAATAGGTCTAATGCAGTAACCAACGTAACCAACGTGTTGGACTGAATAGGAATGGACAGTGATACGGAAACAGTTACGACAACAGAAATAGAAGCAATTTTAACCTATTGACAATATGGCGTATCGGCAAAGGAATATAAATTCTTATAACAATAACTGGAATAATGGGAATAGCTTTTCAGGTCAGATTCAGAATTCTTATAATTTTAATAGACCCAATAACAATATGGCGTATCAACAGGGTAATAGTAGTTTTCATAATAATAGTCGAAATAATGGGCATAACTTTTTAGGCCAGACTCGCAATTGTTATAATGGACAACAACATTCCGAGCCAATGGACATAAACATGGTCCAAAACTTCGGATCTCTTGCTAGCCCTTCAAATTCTGGTTACGCAAAGCAACACTATATGAATCCCGTCAGGAGGATGGACGATCCCATTAGAGCGCAAGATCTTACCAACAAATTGGGTCAAACGGTAATTTTACTTGCCAAAATTTTCACTTTCCGACCTCTCCGGAGAGTTACCTTATATAGTTCTTAAAGGTAGGCTTAAATTTATAGGAGACACGGGAGCAACTCACTCCATCGTTAATCGCGGCATATGCGATCCTAAATGGATGGTTTGTCGTAAAAACATTTCTTTAAGAACATTACAGAGTGAAATATTGACAGACATCATGTACCAGGTCCTCTTGTTCTCCGAGCTTGGGAACACGAATAGCAGGATGTTTTTAATAGAATGAAAATTTAATGACGACTACGATGGGATTATTAGGAATGATATTTTACGGACTTATGATGCAACTATTGATTACAGTATGAAACAACTTAGGATAAATGGTAAATGTATGCCTTTGCTTTTTCCCGATTTGCATCATGTAAAATTTATTACTGCCACATTGCGGAACTTTGCAATGATTTTTGCGAAATCATTATAAGGGAAGGTGTTTATAATGCGCAGAATTTTAAAGTCGAAGTAGAGTCACAGGTAAAATGTCCGGATGTGATACATCTAACAGGAAAAACTTCATGGCCAGTTACTCCAGAAAATTACTATTTAGCAAATTACAGATTGTCACAGGAGGATAATAGAGAGACCCGTTTATTTGACAGGATTAGAATAGACCATTTGAATGACGAGGAGAAAGTTAATCTGAAAGCTATTTTAAATAATTTTAGCAAGTTGTTTCATGAAATGGATTCTAATTTGTCATTTACGAATGCCATAAAACACCGGATACATACAAAGGATGAAATACCAGTATTTTCTTATATGCATAAGGATGAAGTAAAACGACAAATTCGGGAAATGTTAAATGCTGGAATAATACGCCCATCAAACTCACCATATTCTGCTCCTATATGGATAGTACCGAAGAAAGACGATGAATACGGTTTGAAGAAGCGGCGCACTGTGGCGCTTTTTCCCAAAAACCGTGGCAAAAATACAAAATTTTATGACAAAATTTTGTAAAATGAATGAACACATCGTATAAAGACCATTTTACTGATCAGAATTCAAAAACGTTTTTCTTAATTGGATGAGAACTATAGTTGGTGGAGCTGCTTAAAGTCAACAGTTTTTTAAAAAGTCCAAAAAAGGTGATTTTAAGAAAAAAAAAAGACATTTTAGAATTGAAGTGTCAGAAATATTGCCATGTGATCACTACTTTTTTGGTATTGTTTTAAAGGTATATTTATTGTTTATTAAAAAAAGTAAGAAAATGTCCACCAGATACCCTACTTTTTCGGCAGTTGCCGTTTTTCAGACACCCTATATTTAGGTAGTTTTTAAAAATAAAATAGAGAACATCTAAAAATGGGCAAAAATGGTAACGCCCATATTTTTTTAGCATATTTACTACACAGTACTTTTAATAATTTGGCTAAATTGGTCCACAAGAAATGACAGGTTTTCTTGAAATTGGAAGAAAGATGTTACAATCTTATAGCCAGCGTTGCCACAGCCAAGACATTTTTGCAACCAAAATTAAAAAAAATTGCCAAATAAGGAAAAAAGCTACCAAAATTTAAATATTTTTTTATATTTTATGTTACAGCACAAAAATGTAAATATAAGTGGAACAGAATGACATATTTTTGTTAATGTACGCATATGTGCCTACTTAAAAATCCGTATGTAGATTTATTTCATTGAAATACATATATATATATATATATATATATATATATATATATATATATATATATATATATATATATATAATCGTATAGAAAGATCAAATCTTAGTTTTCTTTTTTTTACAAAAATAAGAGAAAAATAATTTGTACTTTGTTATAAAATGTATTTTATTACTAAAAGAGGAAAAACTATTTTATATATGTAACAAAGATGCGTTTCAAATATGAGAAGAAATATTTCTCTCTATACAATTGTTTTCACTGCATCTGTTACTAATATTTATTGCTTCTCGTTAATACGAAATTTTCCCTACATTTTTCTTTAATTCTCTTTTAAATTGAGAGTTTTTTTACACCATTCGTCAATAAAGTCTTGAAAAGTCACCATAAAAAGCATAGTATGAATCGCATATAAATGATAAACAATATTAATTAATTGTGGCCTAGATTTATGTTCCGCAAATCATGTAGTTTGAATCTTTTTATTTTTGGGTATAAATTAATCTGCAATTGTGTAATGCAATCAGTCACAGTTTTACTTTGCAAAAGTAGTGATCAGTACCAGAACTCATAATGTCAAAATTCGGAATTGTTCGAGTTATTTAGAAAATCACATAATGAAAATGTGTTTGATTTGGCTATTGTGGAAAAATTGCACAGTTTACCAGGATATCACGAAAAGGATGTTCAAAACAAAATTCACTTCGTTTTCTTGGATATTCGTAGAAAATGGCTTGCCTCAAATCATACGACAAAAACCTTTATGGAAAAGTACTTAGACTGGCTAAATGGAGTAACAACTTTTGAAAACATCGAAAAACCATATACATCATTGGACAGCAGAAAAGGAAGACCTGTCAAACTATAAACGAGTGTTCGGAGTACACAAAAAACGTAAACTTCAAAATGCTACAAAAGATATATCTACATCGAATCTGTCAGAAGCATTATGTCTTAAGTACGTAAAAATAAAGATAAATCAAGGTCGGATATTACAAAAGCTGTGGAGCTTGCTAGCCCAGATCGACTGCGAAGGATTAAAGAAAGTATTCCAACTCCTCCGAATGCATTACCCACAAAGTATAGCATAGAAGGAGCCTTAGCGTTATTTATGGACTTGGGATTGTCAAAGGAGAAATATAATATTTTACGAAGCTCTTTAAAGAATCGTAATGTGAATGTTCTTCCTGGATATAAAAAGGTTACCTCTGCCAAAAAAGAAGCAGTACCATGTAATGTATAAGTTACTGAAGTATCAGCAGAAGTTGAACTGCAAGACTTAATGGATCATACATCTAAACGCTTAGTTCAAAGTTTTCCTGAAAAAGAAAGAGCATTACTTCCAGATAGGCTTACATTGATAAGCAAGTGGGAATGTGATGGATCATCAAACAATATATATGGATGGAAACAAACAATATCGACAACTGACATAACTATTACAGATGCAAATATGTTTATGGCTTCTATAGTTCCTTTACGACTTAGAAGTGAAATCTCTCAGCATTGGAGAAATCCTCGCCCATCGTCATTCCATTTTTGCCATCCGATATTTTTTAAATATGCAAAGGAGTCTTCAGAAATAATCAAGTCTACAGTAAACGTTATAAAAAAGCAAATTTCCGAACTAAGGCCTTCTGTTATTGAAATGAAGAATGAAAAAAAGGTTTTCATTAATTATGAATTTTGTCTTACAATGATTGATTGCAAAGTCTTAAATGTAATAACAGCTACTTCTTCAACTTTGAAGTGTGCAATTTGCAAAAAGTCATAGAAGGACTTTCAAAATTTTAATGATTCAAGTGCTGATCAAAACTATGAATATGGAATTTCCCCGTTACATGCCAGAATTAGGTGCATGAAGTTTATTTTAAAATTAGCGTATACAATTCCGAGAGAAGGAGGAAGTTTTCATGAGAATGCAACACCAAAAGAAAAACTAACTGCTCGAAAAAATATTATACAAAATGAATTTCTTAAGAACCTTGGACTAAAAATAGACTGCCCAAAGCAGGGATATGGAAGTACTAACGATGGTAAATGGCCCAAAGTTTCAGGATTATGCATCAAAAACTGTCCAGCTTTTGGCTCCAAAGTACCCAGAGAAGAAATTTACTCCTACGGTCCATAAGATTTTGGCTCATGGCCAAAATTTTATTGAATATCAATGCTTACCAATTGGAGAGTTATCAGAAGAAGCCCAAGAATGCAAAAACAAATATTACAAGCACTTTAGATATGCGAACACTTGCAAAATTTCACGGATTAGATAGAATGAGGATCGAAAGGATTTGGAATAATATAATTATAGCTCCGATATGTTAAGTCTATTACAAATCGCTCAAAATGTTAATGACTATTTTGAAGAAAACTAACTACAGGGTGTTTTTTTAGAGGTATAGAACTTCGAATTGAAATAAAACACAAGAAAATCTTTTTAATGGCTTTATTGGAAGGATAATTTTATGCCATTAACGTTTAAATATGATTTCGGGCATGTGGCCGCCGCGGCTTTCTCGAACAAAGCCAATTCTACAGGTCCAATTTTCAACCACTTTTTCGAGCATATGGGGCCGTATGTTGGCAATAACGCCACGAATATTGGCTTCCAAGTCCCCTAACGTTTCTGGTTTGTTGGCGTAGACGAGCGACTTCACATATCCCCAAAGAAAATAATCCAATGGTGTCAAATCACACGATCTTGGTGACCAATTGACAGGTCCATTCCGCGAAATTGTGCGCTCATCGAATGTTTCCTTCAATAAATCGATTGTGACGTGCGCTGTGTGGCATGTAGCGTCGTCTTGTTGGAACCACAACTCATCCACATTCATGCCATCCAATTCGGGAACAAAATAGTCGGTTATCATGGCTCTATACCGGTCTCCATTAACAGTAACTGACTCTCCAGCATTATTTCGGAAGAAGTATGGCCCAATGACTCCACCAGCCCATAGAGCACACCAAACAGTCAGTTTTTGTGGATGTAATGGCGTCTCAAGGGTCTCATGTGGATTCTCTTCACTCCAAATGCGGCAATTTTGCTTGTTGACGTAGCCATTCAACCAAAAATGAGCCTCATCACTGAACAAAATTTTGCGATAAAAATCAGCATCGAGATCAATCTCATTTTCGGCCCATACACCAAAATCACGACGCATTGCATGGTCTCGCGGCTTTAATTCTTGCACAAGCTGGATCTTGTAAGGTCGCAAGCCAAGATCTTTGCGCAAAATCTTCCATAAAGTTGATGGACAAAGCTCCAATTGCTGTGCACGGTGGCGAATCGATTCATTCGGGTCCTCTTCAACACTTTGCTCTACAGCGGCAATTGTTTCTTCGGTGCGCACTGTTCGACGTCTCTGCGGATGCGTATTATCACATAGAGTAAACGTAGTGCGAAAACGATCCATGGTTAACCGAATTAATTGCTCTGATGGACGATTATGTCGACCATAAAATGGACGGAGCTTGCGGTAAACTTCGCGAACTGAACCATTATTTTCGAAATAAATTTGCACGATTTGCAAGCGTTGTTCTTTTGTCAACCTGTTCATGATGAAATGGCAAACCAAACTAAATATTAATCACTTGACAGCTGACAAAATGGCCGCCAGTTAAAAAAGTGATGCCAACTTAAAGTTCTATACCTCAATAAAAAACACCCAATATTAAAAAATTAGTAAAAATAACTCAATATCATATTATAATATATCATACTATAAAATAATACTTATCAAATTTGTTATTCGAGATATCCTCTAAAATAACTATTTTAATATTCTATTGTTTGTTGTTGGCTTAGCTAGGTATATGCCTGCTTTCAATCATGATTTGGCTAAAAGGGTACTGATGATTTGGTTAGCGCCAATGAAATGCAGGCATATACCTAGCTAAGCCAACAACAAACAATAGAATATTACTATAAAATAATATTATAAATTAAAATTAGTATTAAAATATTTCAATAATTTTTATCTGTAATATAAATAAAAAGAGTTATATTAATATGACATGTTATATAAGAGTAGCATTTTTTCTAGACTTCCCTATGAGAATGTCATTTAAAGCACAAAAATTTGTGTTTTAAATGTTTGAGAAATTATATAATATCTACTTCAAAATATTTGATTTTTGCGACAAGAAAGGTCAAAGGTGTCTGTTATGAATTAAATAGATTTATTTGAATTTTATTTGATATAATATAATTTAATTGAAAGTTAACCTGTATTGAATTCTCTCTAAAGTAACTCTGTGCTTCTTGGATTTAAAAGTCTGGTAATTTATTTATTTGTTACTCGGTATCTATATTAGTAACCGGTATTTGGCTTCATGAAGCTTTATTTGAATTGAAACGTACGTATTTAGACACTTCCAGAACAGACGCCAAGAAGAACAGAATTAAGTAAGTGCACATATAAATATATTTATTATATGAATTATAAATTATTTTATTCCTTAGATAATAAAACTTAACCTTAACACAACAGATTTGTCAAACCACAGCTTTACCAAATAAATAATCATTTCAAAGAATTAAGGTTGTGTTTTAATATAATTCTAAAAAAATTCACATTTGCCGTGACGATATCGTTGCAAGCCGCAACAGTGTCATCGTGTCCAATGCCTATCACAATAAGGGAGCACTTATTTTGATCCTGAAAGATTTAAAAATCAAGTGTTTTTTCCCCATTACAAATTTCTTGGTAACTTCAAAAATTATGATGTTTTCAACAAAACAACACTGTGCATAGTGGCTCCACAAAGCTATGGCCAATAATGATACTAATTTTTATTAAAATATCTTTCTTACCTTAAAAGTTATGATGTTTGTAATAAAAACAGTCGGAAACAGACACTGTGCAAATCATGTATATTAAATCTAAAGGAGTTTCCTTTCAAATGCTTTTTAAAATTTTTAAATATCTTTATCAGTTCAAAAGTTATGATTTTTGCAACGAAAAAAGTCAAAAGGCCCCACTGTGCGGCGTTTAGTCGTGGATTATATAAAACCCAATGAGAAAACTATTGATGACCGTTTTCCAATTCCTAATATAGAAGAAATTCTTGACAAGCTCGGTAGATGTATGTATTTTACAATCTTAGACCTTGCTAAGGGCTTTCATTAAGTGGAAATTGATGAAAGGGATGTCCACAAGACAGCATTTTCAGTTGAGGAAAGTCATTATGAATTCCTTAGAATGCCCTTTGGACTTAAAACCGCACCTGCAATTTAAAGATCCAAGTGGATAAATGCGATTTTTTCAAAAGAGAGACTGAGTTTTTAGGTCATCTTGCGACACGAACTGGCATAAAGCCGAACCCTAGAAATGTTGAATGCGTAGTCAACTATCCACTTCCAAGGACTCAGAAACAGATAAAACAGCTTTTAGGTCTTAGTGGGTATTATCGTAAGTTCGTACAAGACTATTCAAGAATAGCTAGGCCGATGACAAAATACTTAAGGAAGGACGCGAAAATTTATTTGAATGACCCGAAATATGTGGAAAGTTTTCAGACATTAAAGAAACTTCGGATTCTTGATTGTTTGATCGTAGAAGGCAGACGTTTTCTTTTCAAACATAAAATATTTTAATTTGAAATAATAAAAAAAAATTTTTTATAAAATAATTCTGAAGCTTATTCTTTTTGCTTGGATAAGAAGTTATTGTAAAAGCAAGCCCTATGAATATTTCTAATCTTGGCACGGTGGAATCGTTGCCTGCTGCTGATAAATTGCATCCGGAAAAACACAGCCTGTCATCCTCTTTGATTGATATGGAGTCATTTTCTGATGATGATTGTGATTTCCACGAAGTAAAGTCAAAACGACCCAAAAGGGATGTTAATGGAGCAAATCTTGTTCCTGTAAAGGACAAAAATACAATAAACATAGATGTGTCCAAATTTGGCTCGACTAGAATTTCATCAAATCGTTTTGGAGTACTAGGTCTTCTAGATATTGAAGTTAATGAAAATTCACCTGCTCACAAAAAGACTCATTCCAACGCTAGTTCCAGCAAGAATACTGAGAAAAACTCTGGTGGACTGGTAAGAAAAAAATTTTGCCCTCCAATCATTTTACATAATGTGAATATCAAAAAGCTTATTGACCAGTTAAATGTCAGATCTCCAAAAGTAGTTTACAAAATTATAAACTCTTCAAAAAATAAAAGTAAGCTTTATTGCGAGGATCTTTCCGCACATTTAGAAATGATGGAAATTCTGCGGTCGCAGAATATTAAATCATATTCCTATACTCCTCCTGAGCTGAAGAGGACAACATTAATTTTAAGAGGTTTGTACTACATGACTGACGTGTCTAAAATAAAAGCGGCCCTTGATTCTGAATTACCTAATACAGTCGAAAATGTCGGTAAATTAAAAAAACAAAATATTCTGCTATGAACGGATTTGAAACTGGTTTGTTTATTGTTACTTTAGTTAAAGGCAAGCATCTAAACGATGTGACTAAGTTACGTTATTTGTTAAACCAATCCATTAAATGGGAAACTCCAAAATCAAAAAAAGGAGAGAATCAATGCTTTAGATGCCAGATATGGGGTCATTCTACTCGTAACTGTAATTCAAAATTTAGGTGTGTAAAATGTAACTCAGACCATGAGCCTGGTTCTTGTAGTGTTAAAAAAAGGTGAATCCATTCCAGTTTGTGTTAACTGTAATGAAAGTGGTCATGCCGCTAACTATAAAGGGTGCTCGGCTTACAAAAACTATGTAAGAAATAGGAAATTGTTATTAATGAAAGCAAGAAATAAAACAAATCTAGCTAAAATTAACGTACATTCTGCTTTAGGTAGTAAATATGTAAATAAAAATTCTTCTTTTGCAAGTCTTTTTAATACAGACAATAAACATAAGATCGTTAACGACCCAAAAATACCCTCGATTGTAGAGGAATTTTTGAAACTCGGTGAATATTTTAATGTTCCGAAATCCTTGTCTTTGGAAACTAGAATGTTAAACTTTTTGCAATCTTACAAATTGCTATCTGTCAAGGTGGCTAAAACTGAATATGGCAAATTATTAAAAGAAGTTTTAAACATTTATGGCCCGAAATAATTTAATTTTTATCACATTTAATGTAAGGTCCTTAGTCGAATTAAGTAGACGTATAGAATTAAATAAAATTCTTAACCATAACAAAGTTGACGTGTGTTTTTTACAAGAAACACGTTTTCGCAATAATTCAACTTTTCCTCTTGAAAATTATAATATCATTAGAGATAATTCGAGTCTAGGCACTGCGATCCTTATCAACAAAAGTATTAAGTTTACATCCGTCATTATTGAATCTCTGTCAATTCCGAATAGTTTTAATGAAATTAGCTTGAAATTTTCGGGGCAATTAAAGAAATTTTTATTGGGTAGCTTATACTTTCCGTCTAATTTTCCACGGAATGATTTCCTCACATCTCTTGACGTCATTAGGCAATTTTCAACGTCTTATGATGGTGCTTTCTTTGGAGGCGACTTTAACTCTCGAAATTCATACTGGGGTGACTCTATTATTAACACCAATGGAAGAAGCCTTTATGATTGGTTAAATCTCTTTAGCTCTGGTTTTGAAAGAGTTTGTGATACAGCTCCTTCTTTTCCTGCTGGTCCTTCATATTTAGATCACTTCTTAATCAGCTCAAGTTTAATTGATTCATTGAACACAAATTTTCAAGTAGTTAGCCTGCCAACCTTTTCAGATCAAATTCCCTTAAAACTAACCTTTAAATACTTAATATTGAAATTTATTATTTGGGATATTCTCCCCAACTAATCGTTAGAAACAATTAGAGCTTTTGCTAAATGCATACAAAAATCAAAAATGTTTGTTGTGGCTTTAGCTCTTCATATGCCGACATTTCATTGGTTGCTAAAACCAAATCGTCAGTGAAGTTTAAGCAGTTTGATAACATTCAACCTCGTATCTTTATGCCATACAAAACAAATACAATATGAGAATTTCAATACTGCATATGAATTATAACAAATACATAATCATAGTAGGCTTAGAATGTTTTTACACAAACAACACAACAAACAATTATACTCAAAATGACTCTATTTTATTTTTCTCTCAACACCTATACAATTAAACGCCCGTTGGTCGTTAATGATTGTATTCAGTTAGGCAAAAATGAAAAATAAAATCTTTATTGTAAATACTTAATATTGAAATTTATTATTTGGGATATTCTCCCCAACTAATCGTTAGAAACAATTAGAGCTTTTGCTAAATGAAATGTCGGCATATGAAGAGCTAAAGCCACAACAAACATTTTTGATTTTTGTACTAACCTTTAAATTTATTAACTTTAATTTATTATTAAATCCTCCGAGATTTTTTAGATCTTTTAAGAATACTAACTGGGAAGACTTTCGTGATGGCGTTCATCAAAATTTAGAAAATATACTTCTTCCTGTCAATAGGAATCTATCTAATTCTGAAATTGATGAAGCAGTATCTAACCTCAATGATTGTTTAAATCGCGAATTAGAATTGCACTCAAGAGAAATTGAACTAAAAAATAGAAAATTTTTAGTACCAGACAGCATTAAAAAATTATATAGGATAAAATATGCATGGCATAATGGAAATAGAAGCTCTTATGATTATACTTTGTTAAGTTGCCAAATTCAATTACTTAAGACTGTAATTAGGGAGAGGGTTGAGCTTCATCAATCAGCTGAATTTAATAGGAGGCTAGAGAATATAAAACCTGGTGCAAAGACTTTTAAGGAGGTATTCAAGATTATTGGATTTAAAAAAGCTAGAAATTTTGATAAGATAATTGTTAACGGGAACACATTTTATAATTACGATGATATAGTTGAACATTTTAGATGTTATTTTTCAAATGTTTATCACTTTTCTATACCTTCCAGTTCGGATGGGTGTGAAGATAAATTTTAAAATTTGTAACCCTAGACAACAACCTTTGCGTTTAACAGAGTGATGTTATTACGCTAACATTGCTCTGTTAAACAATCAAAAACTTGATTAATGCACAAAAAGTTGAATAAAAACCACATTTTTGAACAAAATTTATTTAAAAACGTTTTTTATGTTATTTATAACAACCCCTTTCCTAAAAAATCAGAAATGGAGGAAAAAATTATTATACAGCTTTGAAAATTCAACTTTTAAAACACATAGTTTCTATGAAGGATTTTGGTCATAGTGGCCAAACGGGTAGGTGCCACGCAATGCCACTATATACATAGCATAAAGTGGACTACTCACTATTAGAGACTATAAGTGGAACTATCAAATTGAATTTGTGAGATTAGTATTAAGCCCTGTAATATCAACTTTATACATTCTTGGTTTCTGTGAAGGATTTTGGCCATAGTGGCCAAACGGGTAGGTGCTACGGAATGCCACTATATACATAGCATAAAGTGGACTACTCACTATTAGAAACTATAAGTGGAACTATCAAATTGAATTTGTGAGATTAGCAATAAGCCCTGTAATATCAACTTTATACATACTTGGTTTCTGTGAAGGATTTTGGCCATAGTGGCCAAACGGGTAGGTGCCACGGAATGCCACTATATACATAGCATAAAGTGGACTACTCACTATTAGAAACTATAAGTGGAACTATCAAATTGAATTTAGGAAATCGCTAATAAGTCCTGAAATCTTTTTGATAGGAAGAATTATGTTTATTTCTTCATTTATTTTTTTTAATAAAACATCTTGTTCTGATTGTTACTTATTTTTCCTTAAATTATTTTATTTTGAAAAATTAGGTAACACGAGTAAAATTAGGAATTTTTTAACGAAAATTTAAAAGTAAAATAAATTGTTTATTCTCTACAAATATTTAAAATATACACTTATTGCAATTTTTTTAATTTTTATAACTATATTTAAGTATAATATATTTATATATTTAAAATATTTAAAATATACACTAATTGCAATTTTTTTAATTTTTATAACTATATTTAAGTATAATATATTTATATATTTAAAATATTTAAAATATACACTTATTGCAATTTTTTAATTTTTATAACTATATTTAAGTATAATATATTTATATATTTAAAATATTTAAAATATACACTTATTGCAATTTTTTTAATTTTTATAACTATATTTAAGTATAATATATTTATATATTTACTTATGCAATATTCGTAATATAAAATTTGGAAGTATGTAAGTAGAAAAAAACTAGTTATCACAGTAAATGCATTTATGACTGTTAGATAAAATTTTCAATGAATAGTGAAAACTGTAGCAGCCGTTGCAAGCCGGTCGTTCACATTCTTTGCATCTGTATGCATTTTCCTCTGCTTTCACTGCACAGTGGACACAGATTTCTTTCATATTATCTGAAAACTTTATTATGTTGCTCTTCATAACGGATCTATATAAATTTGGGTTTTCTAAATTGGTTAGTGGTTTTCCTTGGAGTAAAGCTTCTACATATAGGCAGACATAAACACCACAATTGAAACTATTCTTTTGAAAATCCCGATTCAATTTTCCAATATTCCAACCTTCGTCTTTATTTATTTTTTTCCGAAAAATTTTAAACATATTGGTGATAGTATCCATATCATCTTTAAATGGATCAAGATAAAAAAATTTTTTAGTTTCTGTGTTCATATATGCTAGTGTAAAGTGCCCCACATTAAGAATCGGTATAAAAATTTGATTATAATTTTCTAATGAAAAATTAATGGTGCCATTCGAGTAAAATATGTTTTCCCTTCTTCAGTCGAAACTGCAAGCGCCGAAGTTTTACTTTTATATAACAAAATGTTTACATATATATCAACTATATGGTTATATAGCTGTTGACGTGGCTCAAAGCAGCTCATTTCTAGCAGCTCGATAAAAGGCAAGAAAAACGTTGGTTTACCTTTATGAATGTTATAAAATGAGTAAAGGATATATTTTTTATTTTTAATAGCATGCGGTAGATTTCGGCTGCTTTTGCATATGTTCTCATAAGAAATTTTACCACTTATCCTATTTTTTGCTTTTTTTGGTGAACTCTTCCATACCTCCTCCTCAAGCTTAATTTCTTTAAGTTTCTTCATCTTTTTAGGGATAGGTGCTTCATTTAAGTATGTGTTTTCAATGTCTTTAATTTTAGCTTGAATATAGATGTAAATTTTTCTTACATATTCTGTGGGAATCACTTTTTGATTTCCCTCTAAGGTAATATTTTTTGTGATATTAAAATAGCTCTCAACTGGGCTATTTGCTATTCTGGTATTTCCTTTATTTTCAATGTAATGCCCCATTAAATTTGTCCATAAAGGAGCATAAGGAGCATACTTTTTTAATACCAGCGATGCCAAGGTTTCGCTGTAGAACTCATTCTGTTCTAGGTTCTTGGTTTTAACATCCCTATTTTCTTTTAATTTTTAAATATGTTTGTAGTGCCTTTAAGTAAAATGGACTTCTTTTGTAAACACAACTTTTTTCTTCTGGGTTATCTAAATAACTATGAGTTTTTGAATATTCCTCTGTGCATAAGGAATCTTTTGATAATTTTTTTAATTTTTGTTTTGATTTTTCTACATTTATAGTTTTTTTGTTGTTTAAAAGAAGTTCTAAAATATTTTCTATCCAAAAGAAAAACGTTTTGATATTATCTATATTTATGGCACATACAAATTGCCATTTTAGAAAACTTATAGCCTGGGAATCAGTTATATTTGTTTCTAAGTCTTTGTAAGCTATTTTCAAAAAATGGGCGCAACATATTTGTGCCACAACGAAATTAACTTTAGTGTCCTTTTCGACACAAGTCATGTAGCATTTTGATATGTACTGATGTAGGTTATGTATTCCGTTTTCTTTATTAAATACTCTAATAATGGCATTAATTGATGCAAAGCTCCAGTCCAAGCATATGCGCTTTGCCAGTGGCCACATTATTTCATTTTTTTATGCAGAAAACTTTTATTGCGAGCAAAAGTATTTCGATATCCTCGGAAAAGTGATTGCTCAACAAGGCTTCAGCTACAGGAATCAGGACTCCCTTTTCTTTAGATTCCCTAATGTGTGCCACAAACGAATATAAAAATATTCTTTTTGAAGCAGGGTCTATTTTTCTTACAATATTTCCAGTGGCATCGAAGAAAAGTGTATTTCTGCTCATTTTTTGCAGTTTTCGTTCATAAAGTTGTAGAAAACTTAACTGTTTGCTTGAAAACAAATATATTTCTTGTGGATAAGAAATTTTTTGAATAAAATTTTTCCAATTCTTATCTTGTTGCATTTTGTACAAATCTATAAAAATGTCTCTATCACGCTCCATAAAACGAATCTGCTTCGATTTAATTTTTCTTGCTACGTCCTTGGATTGCTAAGGCATTGGATTGATTGCTTAATTTTTGGTCGCGCCAATTAGTAGCCTTGAAAAATTTAATTTCATGTCTAGCAATTATTCTCCGAATGCTAGTATTTGTTGCTTCTTAACTATTTTTGGGTGAGATATGGCAGCACCATTGGACTCTACTTTTCCAGCTATATCATTTTTTAGGAATTCAATGGAAAATTTGTATCGAGCGCAGCCATTTGAACTATATATACATTTGGCATACAAACACAATTTGGAGTGTTTTTTGTTCCACACGGAACTAGTGAATGTTTTAGGGCATACATTATTTATAAGTTTGAATTTGTCCCGTACTAGATCTTCCATAAATGCTACTACGTTTTCACACCTCAGCGGAGAAAAATAATTTTCCTTTAAAAACAAAATTTCTCGCGAAGAGAAGACAATATTGGCAACGAACATCATGTAAACGCTTCTTGTTGGTGGATTGTTCATAACATGGACGGGCGACTTAATTAAAACTTGCTGATTAGGAGTTCTATTTGCTTTAATCCTATTTCGTAACACTTTGTATTCCTCCAATTTATTGCACTCATTCTGAGTTATATTAATGATGGAGTTATTACATGTGGAAGAAAGTTGTACTTTGTCATTAAATACATGTTGGGTTTTTACTTTACATTCTCCAAATACAATCGAATCTAGAAGTTCTACGCTTAAATTACTTGACTTGAACAAGTCCTCAGCAATGAAGTTTTTGTTTGTAGTAATGTTGATATCAACTGAGGCCGGGCTGTTATTTGGCATTCCATCTACTAAAGGTTTTCTTTTAGAACAATTTTAAGACACATATTTTTACAAACTTACCAGTGCAGTTATCAATTGTGCAAGAATCAAATTGTGCATTATCTTCAATGTTATTTGGCACTGGTATGTCATCTACAATATAATACAATCTTATAGAGTTTCTAATTCTAATAATAAAAATAGTTTCTAATCACTTAACTTTTGTTACAATAAGTACGCTTACACACGTTCAGCGTTACCAACTCGATGCTTCTAGTACAGGTTTTAGAGCTTTTCAAAATTTTCGACGTGGTAAATTGTGGAGTCAGTGATCAATATTTTCATTTTTTATTTTTTATGCTTTTTAATTTTTTGGTAAATCTAAATTTGAAACGATATGAGAGGACTGGCAAAATAAAACGCAAACCTACCACTTTACCAATGCATTATGTATATTCATAAACATCGATTTAATCATTATTAAAGTCATTTTCCATACAAATTAAAAAAAGCAATTGGAGCTAAAAATTAATTTTGTTTTGAAAATTCACATTATTTAGTAATAAAAAATAAGAAAAAAATTACAGATATTTCGGATATTCTAATATTTTTTACAAATGCACACTACATATGTACTCGTACTATATATGAGTATGTTTTGTCTCAAGCTTTGACTTTTCATAAAAAATTTCGAATCTGGAAAAATTACTTAACTAAAAATTTGGTTCGTAAGTATTAAAACTCCGTTTTTATCGATAACATCAGGTTTTAGGACTGTAATTATGTAATTCATGTGCATTTGTTACTCTCACACAGTGTTATCATTAATATCCTTATCTACTAATTTTTATTTAAATTATCAAGTGGAATAAGCTACTCATAAATGGTTAGTTTAGAGTAAAAGAAAAAAGCGTTTGTATTAGTATTCCTATTAAATTTTAGTGTTTCTACTTATTTACGTTTGAAAAAGATATTAGAAAACTTGTAAATCAAATCACAAATAAAAATTTTAATTTGGTAATGTATTTGCTGAATGCAAATCCACATTTTTCCTGTACTCTAGAACATTTTTTAATTTCAAAGTTGACAACGCTGTACGTGTTACGTACAGTCTTATAATACAATCACATTAAATTAAAATTTTGTAGCAATTACCTGACTCACATATATTTTCGATCGATTCACACTTTGTTACTCCATTAAATTTGTCATCACCATTTGGCATGTTATGTAAATGGTATACATATATCATATTTTGTTGATGAAAATGGTACCAAAAATTCATTGGTATAATTATTTGGTACAACTACAGATTTCTCAGAAATTTGTTTTACGGACTTCAATCTTCTATCGTTAGAATTGTACACTTAAAAAAAAATTATATTTATATCGCTTATAAATTACTGTTTTGTAATTAAAACAATATTTACCTGAATCATTTAATTTAACCTGCATTGTAAGTATTACGTTTTTCAATTTTCCATAATTATTATCGTTGCACCATTTGGAAAACGCTTCAATTTCTTCACAAAAATTCAAATGACCATTACGCTAATTAAAATTTTAAACAAATTACACCACTTCATATAAATCATACTTTAGAACTTACACAATTTTTTTTAAACCGATAATTATTTCTTTTGTTGTCGGCTATGTGTTCCAATCCAGCTCTTTGTAATATGTCATTCGCGAAGGTGAAAAATAGTTTTGAGGAATATTCCACCTCGTTTTCAATATTTATTTTAGAATAATAAATTCTCAATAGATATGTGAAAATTTCTTTGTGCAACATTTTGTATTTTAATTTTATTTATTTTCTCTCAACTTTAAACTTTACACTTTAACTGACCGAATACAAATGAAAAATTGAAAAAAATGTCAACTATCAGCTTAAATTTTTTTATAAAACTGATCTTCATTTTTTGCTTTTTTTCAAACATGTCTGTCAAACTTAAAAGAATCATGAAAAATTTTTTACCCATTTTCCAATAAAATATATTAGATATGCAAGTTATGCTTTACACATGAATGGCGGCTTGGATAGCGGGTTGGATGTGATCCGGCCTGTAGCGTCGGAAGTCCTGGCTTCGAATCGTAGCTACTGAAGTTTTTTTTACCAATTTCTTTTCAATTGTTTCATATACATATACATTTTGGTAAATCTTTTTTTTACAAAATCAAACCGCATTTTTTATTATTTACAAAAAAAAAACTTAATATTGAAATTTATTATTCGGGAGAATATCCCGACCAATCGTTAGAAACAATTAGTTTCTTTGCAAAATGCATTGAAAAAATTTTTGTTGTGGCTTTAGCTCTTCATATGCCGACATTTCATTGGTTGCTAAAACCAAATCGTCAGTGAAGTTTACAAAAAAAAAATTAAGTATTAAAAAAAAAATTGGTTGTCCAATGTACGATTCGATCTTGGCAATCACAGCATCGCAGCCGCAAACACATCCTACCCGCTATACTATACATGTCAAAAACAGTAGCAAACAAATAATACATAGTAATAAAAATAAGCACCTTACACATTGAAACAAATTTCTAGCGAATTCCACTGAACTGTTGCTATGCCATTCCATTAAAATTTGAGTTTGGTATTATTACCGCTTCTTCAAACACGCAACATGAGTTGTCAATTTAGCTTTTTTCTAGCTTCATTTAGAAAGCAAAACTAAGACAAATTTTCTAACAATGAGACACAAGTTGATTTTTGAATGTCTAAAGTTGAAGAAATAAACATAATTCTTCCTATTAAAAAGATTTCAGGACTTATTAGCGATTTCCTAAATTCAATTTGATAGTTCCACTTATAGTTTCTAATAGTGAGTAGTCCACTTTATGCTATGTATATATTGGCATTCCGTGGCACCTACCCGTTTGGCCACTATGGCCAAAATCCTTCACAGAAACCAAGTATGTATAAAGTTGATATTACAGGGCTTATTGCTAATCTCACAAATTCAATTTGATAGTTCCACTTATAGTTTCTAATAGTGAGTAGTCCACTTTATGCTATGTATATAGTGGCATTGCGTGGCACCTACCCGTTTGGCCACTATGGCCAAAATCAATCCTTCACAGAAACCAAGTATGTATAAAGTTGATATTACAGGGCTTATTACTAATCTCACAAATTCAATTTGATAGTTCCACTTATAGTCTGTAATAGTGAGTAGTCCACTTTATGCTATGTATATAGTGGCATTGCGTGGCACCTACCCGTTTGGCCACTATGGCCAAAATCCTTCACAGAAACCAAGTATGTATAAAGTTGATATTACAGGGCTTATTACTAATCTCACAAATTCAATTTGATAGTTCCACTTATAGTTTCTAATAGTGAGTAGTCCACTTTATGCTATGTATATAGTGGCATTCCGTGGCACCTACCCGTTTGGCCACTATGGCCAAAATCCTTCACAGAAACTAAGTATGTATAAAGTTGATATTACAGGGCTTATTGCTAATCTCACAAATTCAATTTGATAGTTCCACTTATATTTTCTAATAGTGAGTAGTCCACTTTATGCTATGTATATAGTGGCATTCCGTGACACCTACCCGTTTGGCCACTATGGCCAAAATCCTTCACAGAAACCAAGTATGTATAAAGTTGATATTACAGGGCTTATTACTAATCTCACAAATTCAATTTGATAGTTCCACTTATAGTCTCTAATAGTGAGTAGTCCACCTTATGCTATGTATATAGTGGCATTGCGTGGCACCTACCCGTTTGGCCACTATGGCCAAAATCCTTCACAGAAACCAAGAATGTATAAAGTTGATATTACAGGGCTTATTACTAATCTCACAAATTCAATTTGATAGTTCCACTTATAGTCTCTAATAGTGAGTAGTCCACTTTATGCTATGTATATAGTGGCATTCCGTGGCACCTACCCGTTTGGCCACTATGACCATAGAAACTATGTGTTTTAAAAGTTGAATTTTCAAAGCTGTATAATAATTTTTTCCTCCATTTCTGATTTTTTAGGAAAGGGGTTGTTATAAATAACATAAAAAACGTTTTTAAATAAATTTTTTTTTTGTTGAAAATTAGTAAATATTTTCGTACATTATACTTTTTTTTTCTTTAATAAGAAAAATAATATTAAAAACCTCTCTGGAAGTGCTTTATTGGTATTTAATTTTAAAACCTAAATTCTGCATTAATTTGTATTCCATTGCATTACATTAAAAGTAAACGGTTGCGTTTAACAACAAAAAATAAAAAATAAACATTATGGTGGCTGAAAGTGACGATGATGATAATCCCTTTAATTGGCAAGTTATCACAACAAAAACAACTAAACGTAAGATAAAAGATTCAACAAACAATATAAAAAAATTAAAAAATTCCGATGATGCACCAAGCTGCTCAAAAACAAACAAATTTTCTATATTAAACAATGATAACGACGAGACGAATATCGGTGATGTTGATAATGATGATGATTATACTGATGAAGTTACAAATAAGAAGGATGAAACTGAAAATACTGAAATGAAGCCTCCACCAATATTTGTTAATAATGTTAGTAATGTAAACAAAATGATTAAATGTATATGTAGTGTGATTGATAATTCTGAATTCAATTATAAATCTTTGTATGATGGGCAAGTTAAAATTAATGTAAAAACAGTAGACTCTTATAGAAACTTAGTTAAGTATTTTGATGCCAACAACTTAAGTTACCAGCTAAAAAGTGAACGCTCTTATAGATTTGTGGTTAAAGGTCTTCATTTTTCCACTAAAATTGATGATATAAAAGCTGACCTTTTACATAAAGGCCATCTCGTCCGAAATGTTGTTAATATTAAAAGCAAATTTACAAAACAGCCTTTACCAATGTTTTACGTGGATATTGACCCGCACCCAAATAACAAAAAAGTGTTCGATATTTGTGATATAAATCATTGCAGAGTACAAATTGAAGCCCCTAGAAGCACAAACGATATTGTGCAATGTCACCGATGCCAACAATTTGGACATACGAAAAGGTATTGTAAGAAACCTTTTGCATGCGTAAAGTGTGGGCTCGGTCATCCTACACCGAACTGCCCGAACGATATTGAAACCCCTCCTAAATGTGTACATTGTTTGAAACAACATACTGCCAGTTATAGAGGATGTGAAGTGTATCAAAATGTATTAAAGAAAAAACTCTCGGAAAGAGGAACAATGAATAATCAACAATTTTCTACATATAAAAGCCATTTTCCTCCAATGAATCCCACTCTTAATAAACCCAATAACGTGTTCTCAGGTGAATCCTATGCAAATATTGCAAGTCATGCCAATAATAATAGTATTATGAAAAACATTGAAAATTTATTAAATAAGCAAATAGAATTAACAAACACACTTATGAATATGATGTCACTTCTTATTAACAAATTATGCAAGTAAACTTGAGAATAGCTATTTGGAACGCGAACGGGCTGACAAATAGAATCAACGAAATGTCTTATTTCATGAAAGAAAAGCATATTGATGTGTTTCTTATCTCTGAAACACATCTAACAACGAAATCTCACGTAAACATTAAAGGCTACGACTTTATCCATACCAACCATCCTGATGGTAAAGCCCACGCCGGAGCAGGCCTATTTATAAAATCTACAATTCGCTATGATCTTGCTGATGAGTACCAAAAAAATTATTTACAAGCCGCTGGCGTCAAATTAATCTGCAATAATACACCCATAAGCATATACTCAATTTATTTCCCGCCAAAACATTCAGTAAAATGTGAACAATATGAAAACTTCTTTAAATTATTGGGGTCTCGCTTCATTGTTGCTGGTGATTATAATGCAAAACACCCCTGGTGGGGCTCCAGGCTTTCAAACCCAAAGGGTAAAGAGTTATACAGTCGAATCCGCTTTAGCGCAACACGCTTTACTGAAAAAAATCGGATTACTGAAAGCGATACAAATCCCCGCACTGATTTAATCGCAGTTAGTCTTATTCACTTCGCGATAGCGAAACATCGCTTTACTGAAAATATCGTATTACTGAAAACCAAAAGCAAGCCCACAACTACGTTTTGTATGAAACTTACTTCGCTTTAGTGAAAAAATAAACAATGACAAATTTATTTATTAGAAATCGATTGCATACAAATTTGAAAAAAATGACTCAAAGTCAAATTAAAAGTTATTTTAAAAGCAATGCATGATTTTGATTATTAACTGTTATGTTAAGTACATATTTAATGCATTGCATTCTGAGACTGAATTCTTATTAATTTATGTTTTTTTTAACTGCATTCATACAAATGTAAATACTCAATGCACAGCATTGTGAAACTGAATTATTTTAATTTATGTTCATTTTAAACTTTTATTTTTTGTTTTAAAAATAATTAAAAAATATGAATATGTTTTTATGAATAGTTATTTTTAATAAAATTTTTATGACGTAAAAAAATATACAGATTTGGTATAAAAAGTATTGTTTTACAGATTTTAAGCAGAACGCTTAACTGTAACAAATTTCAGTAATCCGAACTACGTTTTAGGGAAAAAATCGGATAACTGAAAAGAAAATTGGGTTTTGGCTGTTTTCAGTAAAGCGGAGTCGACTGTACAAATGTATTATAAAAAATAGTTATTCTACATTATCCGGAGGAAGCCCAACATATTGGCCAACAGATCCAACAATGATACCAGACCTTCTTGATTTTGCGGTGTTTAACGGCATATCTAGACACTCACTTGATATTTTAAATGATGACAGTCTAAATTCTGATCATTCCCCAATTATTGTTAACTTTAATGTTAATGTTATATTAGCCCCTAAAAGTATTAAATTAATCAAACGAAATACTAACGTAGAATTCTTCGGCGAGTTTATAGAAAACAATTTAAACCTCAACATCGAAATTAAAATAGGAGAACATCTAGATGACGCTGTGGAATTATTTAATTTATTAATACACGAAGCTGCTGCCTTATCTACCCCTTCAATAGTTCATACTCAAAACTTAGGTCGCAAAGTACAAGCATCAGCTGCGGTTAGAGATATGATACGGCAATCAAGACGACTGAGAAGAGTTTGGCGTCGAACCAGAAACCCGAGGGATAAAGCTAATTGGAACCTGGCAATTAAATTATGCTCAGAAATGTTGGCTAAAGACAGAAATGAAAATATTAATTCATATCTAAGGGAACTAAAGCCTCATAATAAAAATAAAGAACATGAGCTGTATATTGCTACTAAGTTTCTCAAACGACCTACTATAAGAAACGTTCCCATCAAAAACAGTAACAACACCTGGTTCAGAACTGACAAAGAAAAATCGAATGCCTTTGCTGATCACCTGCAAAAAATTTTTAAGCCTCATCGTACGAGTAACAATGTCGATGACATCATGCATTTCTTAGACATCGCGTGTCAAATGGCATTGCCTATAAAACATATTACGGAAAAAGAAACAAAACTGGAAATTAGTGCTCTCAATAGCAAAAAATCTACGGGATATGACAAAATAGACGCGATTGCAATTAAGTCATTGCCTTTGAAAGGTATAAAATTTTTAACTTTAATATTTAATTCAATTCTGCGTCTTCAACACTTTCCCTCACAATGGAAGTGTGCTGAAATCATAACGGTTTTAAAACCGGGAAAACCAGAAAATGTTATGACGTCGTATAGACCTATTAGTCTGCTGCCCATTTTCTCCAAAATTTTTGAAAAATTATTTCTTGGACGTTTAACTCCTTATCTTCAGAAAAGTAACATCATTCCTGACCACCAATTTGGTTTCAGAAGCAAGCATGGCACGCCGGAACAATGTCATCGAATCGTAAAGCTGATAAGCGAATCTTTCGAAAATCAAAAGTTTTGCTCTTCTGTATTTTTGGATATTTAGCAAGCCTTCGATAAAGTTTGGCACGAAGGACTGTTATACAAACTAAAAAATATGCTTCCAGCTCCATTTTACTTGTTCTTCTTGTCATATTTAAAGAATAGATGTTTCTACGTTAGAGTTAATAACGACACTTCGAACATTTGCCAAATAGAAGCAGGAATCCCACAGGGAAGCGTACTTGGACCAGTGTTGTATACTCTATTCACCTATGATATGCCAACAAGAGATGATGTGACTGTTGCAACTTATGCAGACGACACGGCATTTTTATGTTCCAATGAATCTCCTATAGAAGCTTCCAGAATCCTACAACTGCAACTTGATAGCCTTCAACATTGGCTCACAAAGTGGAATATTGTAGTTAACACCCAAAAATCAAGACAAGTTACTTTTACAACTAAAAGAGATGATTGCCCAGCTGTATTTCTCAATGGAACTGCAATTCCTAGTGCTAACAATGTAAAATATTTGGGAATTCATTTAGATAGACGGCTTACCTGGAAATCACATATAAGGGCTAAAAGAAATCAACTAGATATTAAATTTAAACGAATGTATTGGCTCCTTGGCCGTAAGTCTCAACTCTCTCTGGAAAATAAAGTATTACTTTACAAAACTATATTGAAACCTATTTGGACTTACGGCATAGAATTATGGGGAACTGCTAGCAACTCGAATATAGAAATCTTGCAAAGATTTCAGTCTAAAGCTTTGCGCTCAATTACAGATGCGCCATTCTACTTAACTAATAAGGCTTTACATAACGACTTAAAAGTACCTTTTGTAAAACCCGAAATAAAACGATTTAGCAGTAATTATTTAGAAAGGCTTAGTAATCACGTAAATACATTAGCAATCACACTTTTAGACGAAACTAATGAAATCAGAAGGCTTAAGCGTAATCATGTTTTAGATCTCCCTTTTATTTAGTCTCAGGCACGCGGTCTTTGGATGGATGATGAAAGTAGCTTAGCCTCTGGTAACCCATTGGTTGGACTATTGTAGTTAGCTGTCTGGAGACTGTGTATTTGGGACTTAACGTTCAAAATTTAATATACATATGTATGTATGTAACTTATATATTAAAACATGTAAATATACCATTACATTATTTATTATATTTTTTTTAAGTTCTTATATGTAATATTAAATTATTATTATTATTATATTAAATTACTATTAAATTATTATAATTATTATTATTATTATTATTATTACATATTATTATTATTATTATTATTATTAGTATTAATATTATTATTATATTATTATATGTACTATTATTTAAACTCCATATATCTTAAGTTATTGTTTTCAATGGAAATCAATAAGGCATGTTATTTCTTAACTTAACAAATTTGCTTATTATTGTAAAATAGATTGCAAATAAATAAATTAAAAAAAAAAAAATAAATAAATAAATAAATTTTGTTCAAAAATGTGATTTTGATTCAACTTTTTGTGCATTAATCAAGTTTTTGATTGTTTAACAGAGCAATGTTAGCGTAATAACATCACTCTGTTAAACGCAAAGGTTGTTGTCTAGGGTTACAAATTTTAAAATTTATATTCACACCCATCCAGTTCGGAGGTTTCAGAAGTTCCTGACTATGTGAACTCTTTCTTATCTAATTGTCCGGAACAATTTTGTCAATTTTCTTCTGAGTCTAGTGCTCTACTTCCTAACGATCGCTATCGATTCACTTTTCTTTCGAAAGTTGGGGAAATTATTAAAGGATTAAATACAAAAAAATCCTGTGGACTAGACAATATTTCTAATTATATAATCAAGAAGCTTCCGGATTCTGCAGTTGAGTTTTTAGTAGTCATTTTTAATAATTGCCTTAATAATGGCTACTTTTGTAAAAAATATTCTGATTATTAGAAAGTAAAACACTCCGATTCATGGACAGTTTCTGCGGAAGTTTTATTAACAACTGATAAAGCATAAGTATAATACAAAGTAAAATACTTCAAAATGAATTAATATAAAGAGAGAGAGTAAAAGATGATTTGAGTGACATAACCGTAAACAGTTATAGCATAACTTCTGCTGGTCATAGTCGACTTGCAATCAGGCTACATTTTTTACATCCTCGGCCCGGCCATGACTGATGATACCTCCAATGGATACAGTAATTGAATAGGTCTCTTTAGGATTAAGTTGTTATTTAATCGTACATTGCACGCTCGTACATGACCATCTCTGCCCTGGAATACAGATTCTACCACAGCTAGTTTCCAAAGCAGTCTGGACTTCAAGTCTTCATGCACTAAGACGACATCTCCCACTTTGATGCTGCGAATGGGACCAGGTTTATTGTGATGAATAGTGCGCAACTGTTGTAAATATTCAGCTTGCCATCGCTTGAAATACCGCTTAATTATACTTTGCCTTAAGTTCCATGACTTAGCCATAGATGATTGATCGGTTTGAAAATCTGTTGGAATAAAAATTGCTTTTTGATTAGTAATAAAATGAGCCGGAGATAATGGCTCTAAATCGTTATGATCGTTGGTAATGTAAGTTAATGGTCTAGCGTTTATGACGCTTTCAGCCTCTGCTAAAAACGTTCGTATTTCGTCAAAGCTCAAAACACTTTTACCAATTGCTGCTTTTAGACAGTCCTTGACGCTCCGAACTAATCGCTCCCAAAAACCACCCCACCACGCTGCTCTTTCGGGAATATATTTCCAGGTAATGCCTCTATGCGCAGTTATTTGTTGGATCTTTGTATGCTTCAATAATTGCTCTAATTTTCGTAACTCTAAGTCAGCTCGCTTGAATGTCTTTGCGTTGTCGGATATGATAGTTGCTGGCGGACCAAATCTTGATATAAATCTTCGTAAAGCATTTATGCAACTTTCAACCGTCATATCTTTGACTAACTCTAAATGTACAGCGCGAATTGCCGCGCAGGTAAACAACATAAAGTAAATCTTTCGCTCTCTTATTTCACCATCGCTTTTAATGTAAAGAGGACCTGCGAAGTCGATGCCCGTTGTCTCGAATGGTCTTGTTGTTTTGATACGTTCTACTGGCAAAGTGGTCCATGGCTCTGAAGCGCTTTTTCCATGGAGTCTCTTGCAGATCACACATCGGCTAAGTATATTTTTAATTAATTGTCGCCCTTTTATAATCCAGAAACGTTTTCTTAAAAGTGCTAAAACAGCATTAACACCGCTGTGCATTACCGCGTGATGTGCCTCATTTATTAACATTATGCTTAGATGACAATTCTTAGGTAAGATTATTGGGTTGCACGCGTAATCGCTGAAACCTGAGTTTGATAACCGCCCTTGTAGTCGCATAACACCGTTGATCAAGATTGGGTTTAAGCAAATTAACTTGGACTGAGCTGAGACTTTTTTATGCTTCACTAAATCTGCGTATTCTGATTCGTAGTGCGCCTTTTGAAAATATTTAATCCAATAATCTTCTGCTTGTTGTATTTCACTGTAGACTAATTCGTCAATATTGTTGACAGCAATCAAATTCGAGGATTTTTCTGACAATTTATTTTTACAATTTTTGACAAAGCGAAGTACATAAGCTGTAACTCGTAGCAAATTTTTTAATTTACTGAATTTTTCAACATGTAGAATTGGTTCTGTTTTTTGTTTTATCGCTGAATCGGACTCAACTGACGCAAAAAATTTCGTTGAAGACAACAAATTATATTCAATTGGCCAATATTCGGATCTTTCTGCTAACCAGACTGGACCCTTTTTCCAAGCGCTATTTTCTATAAGTTGTTTAGCTTTTAGTCCTCTCGTTAAGAGATCTGCTGGATTCGATTTACCGTCGCAATGTTGCCATTCATATATATTGCTTAACTGATTTATTTCGTTGACTCTTGCTTTGACATATGGAATACGTTTACCACTACCATTTATCCAGTTAAGAGCTATAGTTGAGTCTGTCCAGAGATAAAACTCGCTTATTTCAAAGTCTAGTGAACGTTTTAGAAATTCCTTTAATCGTGCGGCCATTAGCGCCGCTGTGAGCTCCAATTTTGGCAATGACAGCTCATCATTTTTTGTTGTTTTGTCGATAGGTCGTATACGATTTTTGGAGCAAATAAAATTTGTGTAAAATTCACCGTTGTCAGTTTTCTGCCGAGAATAAGCAACTGCTCCATAGGCCAAAGGACTTGCATCTGCAAATATGTGAATTTCTACGCTGTATGAATTCGCTGATAGACACCGTAACATTGAATATTCTTTTAAATGTGATAATTCCTCCCGCCAATTTTGAAATTCATTTAGTAAATCGCCACTTAAATTTAGATCCCAATTAATACGTTCCTTCCAAATCTTTTGTAACAGGATTTTAATTCTTAAAGTAAAGGGACCAAGCATACCAAGAGGATCATAAATCCTTGCCATTGTTTGCAGTACATTTCGTTTTGTTGCTCGTGGTGCTTTTTCATCGATTAAATTCTTTAAGTCGACGGTAATTTTGTCGCTGACTGTACACCAAATTATGCCAAGTATTTTTTGCGATATTGGTCGCTCTAACCCATCAGATTGAAAATGCTTTCTCACCTTTGAATGGTTTGAATTCCATTTACGTAGCTTAAAACTCGCCTTTTCCATAATTTCCTTTGCAGTTTTCATAGTAGTTATAGCCGATGCAACTGTCGGTTCACTAATGACCATATCATCCACATAAAAAGCCTTTTTTAATTTACTGCAAATACTTCCATACTGTGCTTCACAGTTGGACAAATGTTTTTGAATTGTCGCTGTCAAGAGGAAAGGACTGCTTGCTACACCAAAGGTTACTCTAGTCATCCTATATTCTGCAATTGCTGGCAATTCATCTGGTTTGTCTGGTGTATTCTCAAACCAAAGGAATCTATGGACATCTCGGTCGCTATCTGATAGGGAAATCTGTAAGAAAGCTTTTTCAATATCTGAGGTAATAACAATTTTATTGGAACGGAAACTTAACAACATTGATAACAAGTCTGCTACCATATTTTCACCAGTGCTTAAAAGGTCATTCAATGATGTTGTGCCTGGCTCGCTGGATGATGCATCGAAAACTATTCGCATTTTTGTTGTAGCTTTATCTTCTCTGTACACTGGCATGTGCGGCATGTAGTAAACACGATCTTCAATTTTTGAAGTAGAAATTTTCTCAGCAATGCCGTTTTTTAATAAATCGCGTATACCGGCATCATATTCGGCTAATTTTTCGCTGCTTCTCTTCAATTTTAACATTAAGCTATGTAAGCGGCCTATCGCAATTTGTTTATTATCGTTTAGCTTAGTATTGTTATCACGCCACGGCAACGATACTTCATATCGATTATCTTTTAGAGTTATTCTATCAATTGTTTCGTCAATAATTGCTTTTTCGCTATTTGCTGCACAACTCGATATACCAACTGATTCTAAGTCCCAGAATTTTTCTATATCGAAACCTTCTGCAGCTTCTCTTATTTGAAAGATACAATGAGCATTACCGCTATTATCGTTGGTACCTTGTATTGTCCAACCAAAAAATGTATTGATGGCACACAAATTTCTTAAAATTAACTTACAACCCTGTTTATAAAATTGCCAATAATAATCTTGACCAATCAATAAATTAATTCCATCAATAAGTTTCACGTTACAGTTGACATCATCAGCCAAATTATTAAATATCTCGTTAAATTTCTTATTTTTTATTTTAGGTACTGGCAAAACATCATCACAAATTTTCGGCACTACTGTTGCATTTATTGTAATCATTTTATCATCATATTGGTTTTTACTTATTATTTTCACGCGCTTAAACATTTCGGTTTTTACATCTTCTTGTTTCTCACCAAATGGAATTATTTTAATTTTCGCTGTTCCACAACATTTTAATTTTAACTCCCTCACCAAATGTTCGCTGACGTAAGTCCTCTGGCTACCGTTATCCATCACAATTCTAGACAAAACGCTTTTATTATTGTTTGTGTCGCTGATTATGCCTTTCGCTGTTTGCAAGAATATAACGCTCTGTTCTGCTTCCAATGTGTTTAACGCTGCTGCACCACTGCTCTCTGCCTTTGGACTTCTCTGTTGCTTTTGCTGTCTCATTTCGTTACTGGCTTTAAGATTATTCGTTTTCTTCTCACACATTGATGTAATATGTCTACCACTACAATGGTCACATTTAATCCAGTTAGCTTTACAAAATTTAGAGCTGTGGTTTTTGTTGGTACATCGAAAACACCTTGCTTCTCTCAACAAAATTCTTTTTTTCTCATCAATAGACAACTGTGCTTTACAGTTTTTGGTGGCGTGATTATCTCGTTTGCAAAAAATACAATTGTTGTTTGTGTTACTGCCGCTAATAAATAGTCCAGTTGCTGTACCGAGATTCGGTTGGACATCTCTTTTTGAAGTACGCTTTTCAGACATTTCTGCCTTTTCCAACGCTTCTACCTCCACTTTAATAAAATCAAGTAAACCCTTTAGGTTTTTATCGTTGTTCTCCGCTTCTTCCCTTCCTACTATTGTACTAGAAAGAGCAACTGTACTTGATGCTTTATGATATACTATACGAAGCTGTGCTGGTATTGCACCTAATAAAATTGATTTTACTATGAGGTCATATTGTGAAGGTGAAACTTTTAAAGCTGATAACGATCGAATTGTTGAGCTGACTTCATTATAAAGACGACGAAGACCATTTACATCGCCGTTAGAATGAACTTTACGTAAACACATAAGCTTTTGTACAAATTGTTCTATTATCTTTTCTTGGTTGCCATATTCCTCTAACAGTAATTCAATGGCTTCATCGTAACATGCTTCTGTAGGCGTAAATCCCGCTATAGATGCTGCCGCTTTCCCTTGCAAAGCTTCACCAAGGAAGTTAAACTTTGCAGCCTTTGATAAATTACGACTATCATGAACTGCATGCTTAAATTGCTCCCAAAAGGGAAGCCAGTTTTCAAAATTTCCGTCGAATTTTTTAAGCTCAAAGGATTTCAACTTTATGCCGCTATATTCGCTTGTATTATTTGTGACAACGCTAGTGATCCTGTTAGTACTATCAACTGTAAAATGTGTGCTAAGAATATGCTGTAATTTTGCAATAGTGCAAATTGCCTTATCATCATATTCTATGATTGCATCACATTCTCTCTGAAAATCCTCCGGCTTAATTGTAACACGAATAACCTGATCAGCTTTTTGTAAATTAATATGAGCATTCTTTATTCGCTGAATATATAGGTTAATATCATATTCCATCTTTTCTGGGCTCTCGATATTTGCAAATTGTGTGTCCTCATGACCTTTCAAAAATTCCAAAGCGGCGTTGCATAATTTCGTCAACTGAGTACGACATGTGGCCCTGTACACATTATCCATTTTTATTATTTTTTATGTATTTATTATTTTTTAATTGTTTTTTTATTTTTATTATCCAAGTTGCGTTCGCTATTTTTTATAATTCACAACCGCCCGCTATTTAATTCTTTAATCGCTAATTTCTTTATTTTTTAATTCAATTTTTAAATTCATTAAAGAACAATAACTGTCCCGGGTTTCGGCACCATGTAAAAAATATTCTGATTATTAGAAAGTAAAACACTCCGATTCATGGACAGTTTCTGCGGAAGTTTTATTAACAACTGATAAAGCATAAGTATAATACAAAGTAAAATACTTCAAAATGAATTAATATAAAGAGAGAGAGTAAAAGATGATTCGAGTGACATAACCGTAAACAGTTATAGCATAACTTCTGCTGGTCATAGTCGACTTGCAATCAGGCTACATTTTTTACAACTTTCCTAAGATATGGAAAATAGCAAAAATTTATCCGCTAATGAAAAAGCCTAATAATTTTCAAGTTGACAACTCTCGACCTATATCAATGCTCTCTAATTTTGGAAAATTGAAATTAAAGTTGGAAAGTTTTAACGTTTTAAATATATTGTCACCTTACCAATTCGGATTTAAGCAAGTTCATTCGTCGGTTGACGCTTTACTGTATTTTCAGAATGCAGTTATTTGCAATCTGAGAAGGCAACAATGTACAGTTGCGGTTTCTTTGGATATAGAGAAGGCGTTTGATCGAGCTTATCATTTGGGTATTATTTTTAAACTTATAAGAATAGGTTGCGAGTCCTTTATTATTAAACTTATCTTTAGCTTCTTTAAGGATAGGTCCTTTTTTGTGGAGATTAATAATATAAAATCGGATCTAGGTAGCATTTTTTGTGGCGTCCCATAGGGAGCAATCTTGGCCCCATTTTTATATAACATTCTCGTTTATGATTTTCCGCATGTCTTCAGTCAGTCTAAGAGCATTCTTTATGCGGATTATTCTTTAATTTACGCTCATGATAGGGACCCTACAATTGCTTTAAGGAATGTACATAATCATTTATTGGAAATTAACCATTTTTATGAAAACTGGGGTATTAATATTAATACTCATAAGTCTGAAGCAATTTGCTTCCGTAATGCCTCAGGCAAAGGACTCCGCAATACCGTTGCTTTAAGTAAAGTATTAAATCTCTCCTTGCTGGATTCGGTTATACCCTTTAAGAACCACATAAAGTACCTCGGGGTAACCTTAAACAATCTCTTTAAATTTAACCAACATGGAAGAATTGCGAAGTCCAAAGGATTACGCGTTAAGGGCTTATTTTCCAGATTATTAGCTAACAGACACCTCAGTCAAAAGCAAAATTACTAATTTATAAAGTACGTATCCGTTCAGTTATCTTGTATGGTTTTCCCATTTGGTTCACAATTTCGCCAAAAGTCATGAAAGAGTTGGAGATTTTGGAGCGTAGTTTCTTAAGACTATGTGTTGGTGTAAATTTCGAAAATTATGTAAAAAGATTTTTTAATTCGGTAACTTATAGGAAAGCCAAAGTGCAGCCGCTTTCCGCGTTAGTCTTACTTAAGAAGTTCATGTCTCGTCTTGAATATCATGAGAATCATCTCATGAGGGACATTATTGAGTCTCAATATGAAGTTAACTGGTCAAACGCTTGTTATTTGTCTCCAGTTGGAATTTTCCATGAGGAAATTATCTCTTCACGCAATGACGCTACATACAGTCTACCAGAGTTTTATTCTCACTCAATCCCTGGCTCGAATAGAGGCTAAATTTTTTTTATTTTATTTTTTTTGTGCTTTGTTTTGTTTTATTTTTGTTTAATTTTATTTATTTCTTGGTAGTTTAGTTTTAGAATTAAGTTTTAATTAAGTTTATATCCGGACATTTTGGCTGTCTCCGTAAACGATTGTTATATTATTTTGAGCGATATAATTTATCTATTATCTATTAACATTTTCCTATCATCCACACAAAATTACTTAAGCATGTTGCGTATATATTCATAAGTAATACTTTTAAAGGCAATTAAAATAATACATTACAGTTTCAAGTTCACATATAATTTCTGTTAACTAGTTCTTCATCACTTTTGTAATCTGTATTTTGAAAAAAGTCTCAATAAACTTGAATTGAATTAAAGAAACTTCTTGTTAATGATCCAATTTTGGTATACCCTGATTTTAGTAAACCATTTGTACTAAATACAGATGCTATAATGTCGCTTTAGGTGCTGTTCTTTCCCAGGACAACCACTCAGTTTGTTATGCAAGCCGAACGCTAAACCAGCATGAGAGGAATTAAAGCACGGTAGAGAAAGAACTACTTGCTGTAGTGTGGGTAGTCACATATTTCCGCCCGTACCTTTTTGGGAGAAAATTTATCATTAAAACAGACCATCAACCATTGCAATGGCTGTTTTTGATCAAAGAGCCCAATTCGAAATTAATAAGATGGCGGTTGAAATTGGAAGAGTATGAAATTTTTTATAAACGGGGGGTAAAGAATGGAAACGCAGATGCATTGTCTCGTTTAGAGCCCCAAATAAATTTGATTCGACAGCCACAGTGTAACAAAATAGTAGTTAGCAATTCACCTCTTAATTTATATAGAAATCAGGTAATAATTGAGAAATCGGAGCGAAATTGTTTGAAAATTATGAACAAGAAAATTTTTAAAAATTCAAGAAAAATAATAACGGCCAACCTTTTTAATGAGTAGGATATGATTGACATAATTAAACCCCACTTTCACCCTTCAAGGGTTAATGCTATTTTAATAACCGACAGTTCAATTTCAATTATTTTCGAAGAAACATTTAATAAATATTTTTCAGGAAACAACCATCTTAGGATAGTTAAGTGCGGAAATGTTCTTGAAGATGTCAAGGACGAGAATGAGCTTTATGAGCGTATTAAAAGTGAGCACCATAAAAAAAACCATCGAGGTATTAATGAAAACTTCGAACAACTAAAGTCGAAAATATATCACCCAAAATTAAAGCTCAGAATTCAATCATTTGTTAATAATTGTCATATATGTAATGTGAAAAAATAATTGGCTTGCAATTAAACAAAAGTTTAAGATGACCGCGACACCAGATAGACCTAGACAAGTGGTCAATATAGATGTTTTTTACAGTCTAGAGAAAACTTTATTTCTGACGGTCATTGATAAATTTCCAAAGTACGCTCAGGCAATTAGGATTCAGAATAGATATTGGGTTGAGTTTAAAAAAGCTCACGTTCAATATTGGAGCATTGCAGGTAGCATAGAAAAAATCGTGACTGACAATGAGCTGGGCTTTAAAGCATTACCACTGATAGAGTTTTACGGCAGAGAAATATACAAATTCATTTTACCTCAAACAACAATCACACGTCAAACGCGGATGTAGAGCACCTTTATAACACTATAAACGAGCATATTCGTTTACTTAGGCACGATCCTGATAAGGAAACTGACACTGTTGAAGAAAAGATTTATAAGGTAATCCTGTTCTTTAATAATACGGTTCATTCTACTATAGGATGTAAACTTATAGACTTTCTGAACGGCGTGATAAGGGCAGAAGATTACTCACAAATTAAGGAGAGGATAGTAAGGGCCAACGAACCTTCATTATCAAAACTGAATTGTTCTCGTGAAAACTGCAAGCTGCAAGTAGGCAATGTTTACATAAAAAGTAATAGAGGTGGGAAAACCACGCTAGGTTTAGGAAAATTCAGGTCGATCAACTTGACAACGATCACGTTATAACCCGAACGGGACACAAATATTTTAAATCGTACATTAAGCGGAAAAAGAAATAAACTAGTTCTCCTTTCAATAATTAAACTAAATAAAATTTAATTAAATTTAATCAAATGAAATAACATATAATATAAAATAAAATAAGGACAAAAAAAATTAAGAGAAATGTTATTATATAATCATATGCTTAAAAACATTATACCCGTTACAAAAATATCTAAAGTTTTTTTTAAATGTACATATGCAGGAATAACAAATTGTATAGCTCCTAAGACAAACTTTTTCTCTCGTGAGAAAAACGCTAGATTTGTGTAAAAACGTAATATGAAAATCTATATATAAAATAGTATGTGTGTATGTATGTAACGTAATGGCTCCAAAACGGCTGGGCCGATTTTGACGAAATTTTCAAGGAACCTTCAGAATACTCGGGCGGGTGACACTGTGAAGTCCAATTTTTTATTTTCGGTCTGTGGGTGGAGGGGCGTGGCAAAATCCAATAATTCATAAAATGAGAACGGCTTGGCCGATTTCTGTAAAACTTTTTTATGAAATTTTGTTTGAAATTATTCCTTAATGGCTTTTCAAATTAAAAAATAGAAAGTTTATCTGAAGGCTTAAAATTGAGGCGAGGCGAAGTTCGCCTTGTCCGCTAGTAGTATATAAAAATAATATATAAAAAAATTAAGTATACATATGAAAATTGTATATGTAAGTCATTGCATAAACAATCATAGCGAAAAAATTTTTTTTTGAAATTTCTACTGAACTAATACAAAAAAAAAATACTTTTAGGAAAAAGTCACTGAATTATATACTGATTTATTTTTTTTATGTAGCAGGAAAATTTATCATCTAATTTTCAGTGGAACAAATGAAAAAGAAATATTAACTTTCTGAAATAAAAGAAAAACTTTACTCAATAGTATATGTACTATAATTACTGAGTTATCAGAATTTGTAAACAAGATATGAAATCAAAATGAAAAATTGCGAAATGAGATATACGTATAGTTAAATAGTATTTATAATGCATTTAAAAAAAATATTGGGCAACATAAGTATTATTGTTATATATTATATTATATAAATTAATTTAAGTTGCTTCTCCAGGGGAGATTAAACACTTTCTAAAGTTATTTTCTATTTTCTTCCATTTAATTTTATTTATTTATTAAAATTTTTTATTTCTAATAATATATGATGTTTCTACTATGTAGAAATGTTTCCTTTTATCAAATAAATTTCTAATATTTTATTTTGATTTATTGTTCTCAGTAATTAAATTTATTTTTAATTTTTTATTTCATATACTTAAATATGATGTTTCTACTATGTAGAAATTTTTTCTTTTATAAAATAGTTTTTTTTTAGGAATTTCTGTAATTTTATTTTTCCTTCAAAAAAATTTTAAGTTCGATTTTAAGTTTTTAATTCTGTTTTTCAATTTTAGTTTTTTTTTTGTTATCATTTTGATGTTCGATTCTGTTCTAATTTTAACCTGGATAATTTTGTTTCTAAATTAAAATTTTGGTTCTGTTCTACTATGTAGAATGTTTTACATAAAATTTAATTTTCCACGGTGTTTTTTTTATTTTTCTTCTTTTTAATTTTAGCCTTTTATTTTGAAATTTTAAATTTTTACTCCCCATTTTCAACTTGTAATTTTTGGGTTTAGTTTATAACTTTTAACTTCTTCACTTTTAATTTTCAACTTCCACATTTTAAGTTTAGTTTCTAACTTTTAATTTTAAATTTTGGTTTTTAAATTTTAATCTTTATTTTTTTCAAGTTATTGAAAATATGTATATTAAATTCAGGTTTTCACTTTGGTTACAATTTTATAACTTCTTAAACCCTTTTTGTCAATGTCTCCTGTGATACTAAATTTATTCATTTCTTAAAAATTCATTGATCGCATATTGAAAATAGGACAAAACTAAGAGGAGAGTAAATTAATATATTTCTTTAACATTTTATTTTAGCTGCTTGTTTTATTGACCAGAGAGTGAGAAGTTCCAAGAAAAACAGTTTGAATTTTATTATTATTTTTATTTGCCGCAGCTAAACCGACTATTGGTTCGCTTGGCAACAAAATATAAAAAAAGGGAAAAAAGGAAGAAACAACAGTGAGAGCACGAAATCTGCTCCTCTTGATTCTATTCAATTGTTTCTTGCTTTTATTTAACTGTTATTAATCACAACAATTAAATAAAAATGTGATCTTAAAAAAATATATGTATGTATATACAGTAAAATAAAAATTATTGGAACAACTAACAATTAAGTCAACTTACATGTACATATATTATTAGTTGTTCGGTGAAAAAAAAGAGGTAATCAAATTTGAGTGCATAGATATTTATATTCATACTTAAATACATACATTTGTAAATATATACATATGTATCTAAACTGACCTTCGTAGACTAGTAGGTAGTGTACTAGATTCGTAGTGCGAAGGTCCCAGGTTCGAATCCTGCCGCAGAACTCTGGCAGTTGTGTTTGATAATTAAAGAGAGCGCACAACAAGCCGTCACTGGCTTAAGTGTATGTCGTATGACATGGGCTGCCACACCCCTCCAATCAACCTAACCTAACCTAACCTATACATATCTACATTTTCGTATGACTAAGTTAAATCGAAAGCTACTTACTTATATTAAAAGATGTACATACTAGAGAGCTGCACAAAATATTCTAAAAGTTCTGTGTTCTATTGTACACCACTTCCAAACACAGTATTTCAGTGTAGCGCTAAATAACAACACAAAAATAACAAAACATGAATCTGACCAAAACAAACCAAACAGCATTTGAAAAGTTATCTCTACAGTGCTTGTGTTTTCAGAACAACTAGAATATCCAAACAAATACCCACAATGAAGTAAAAATACGGTAAATCATAGCAGAAACACCAAGTACAATAGAACATTTCCTACTCAGGCTACTGAAAGAATTACTGAGATGGTAAAACAACACATTAAACCATACACACACATACACACAAGTATGTAGATGATGCGTGTTAAAAAACTTGTGTGCGCACATGTTTTTCTTTTCGTTCACAACACATTCAAGAAAATATAATAAAAAAAACTAAAAGAAGTTATATGCAGTGTTGGGCAAAATACATGGTTTGCGGTATTTAAAATACAAAATACTTGCTGATCATGTATTTAAAATACAAAATACAAAATACTTTCAGGATATGTATTTAAAATACAAAATACAAAATACTTAAAAATCTGTATGTATTTAAAATACAAAATACAAAATACTTCCATTTATTGCACGTATTTCAAATACAAAATACTTTCACGTCATGTACATGTATGAATTTATGTATTGTTAATGACAGTACCGTATCTTCTATTCAACGTACGAGCCAACCCACTCAATTATCTACAGTCGCCGAAAGAACACCTGTTAATACTTTATTAACTACTAATAACCTATCTAATAGATGTACTAGTCCTGCTCAAACTGGAATCAAAAATAATACTGCAGGTCTTACTAGACCGATTAGAGTTATACCTCCAAACAAAACAATATTCGTTTCCCGATTAGCATCAGATACTACTGTTGAAGGAGTTCATTCATATATAAACTTAAAGCATGGTACCAACTTAGACATCTCAGTGTACAAATTTTCTTACTCTGAACCAAGAATAGTGGCATCTTTCAAGATTACTGTACCGGATGAGTTGTTTAATATAGTTATTTCTCCAAATTTCTGGCCTAATGGTATTTACGTTCGCGAATTTATATTTAAAACAAGACAAAGGAATTCTGTTCAATTGCCTTCAAGGGCAACAAATATTGAAAAAAACTAAAGAAATATATTGAAAATTTATTCTTATATACCAAAATGTTCGTGGCATTAGTAAGAAGTTATCTGCGTTATTTAATCAAAGTTACTCATTTGACTATCATGCTATAGCATTTACTGAAGCATGGCTTAATGATAATACATAAATTGAACACGGAAATTTTTGCTGCTAAGTATACTATATATAGACGTGATCGTAGCAATAAAATAAAGGAAGGTGGTGTCTTGATAGCAGTTTCTAGCCTGCTCACTTCCGAAGCTTTATCATTTAAGTCTTTTCTGGATATTGAATTTATTGCTGTTTTGACAAAATTCAACATAAGAGAATTTTCGTAGCGTGTTCGTATATCCCTTCTAATTCACCTGAAATAATTTACCAGAAACATTCAGACGCTATCTCCTCCGTTGTGCGAATGTCTAATCACAATGATACTATCATTGCAGTTGGTGATTTTAATATGCCTATTATTTCCTGGAACCGTTCTACTGATAATGGTTAATTCACGCCCTATAAATCTTGCGCCAATGAGAAATACACTGAGTTTATTGATTGCTTACTAGATGTGAATCTTTATCAGCTGAATGGCATTTATAACGATAATATTAAATTTTTAGACCTGGTTTTTGTAAATGATTATGTTGACACCTCTGTTCTTCGCACTGATTCATTCACTTTGCCAGAAGACCGCTATCATCCTATAATTTTAGTAAATTCATGTTTTTCATTATATACATCTCATTCTACGGAAAAATCGATAGTCAATAGCTTATGCTTCTAAAAAGGGAATTATAGCAGGGTAACTTAGCTACTTTATACTGACTGGAGTAGTTTACTGTCAATTTCTAACTTTGAAAACAAAGCTGATGTCATCGATCATATTATTATGAGTTTCTACAAAGGATATATTTGATCTTGAACCAATGGAACGCCATGGAATACTAAAACTCTTTCTAAAATTAAAAATAGCAAAAATAAATATTATAAAAAGTATAAAAAATCTGGATCAGCATCAGACTTTGCTAAATACTCAGTTGCTCGTGCCGAATATAACAAATAAAATCAAAATTGCTATAACAGCTATATCGTCAAAATTAAAAACAACCTTAAGAAGAATCGTTTCACAATTTTGTAAATTTAAAAAGAAAATCTACTTCTTTCCACCTACAATAAAGTTAAATGAAAATGAATCAGATAAGGATGCTGAAATAAGTAACTTGTTTGCAGATTTCTTTTCATCTACTTATGCCAATGATCAAATTACCATGCTCCAATATTGGAAGTCAGTCTACCTTAATCCCTTTTATAGATGAATTGTCTGTTCTTAACGGTTTAAAGAAATTTAAATTTTCCTACAACAGTGGATCGGATAAAATACCTGGTTTGCAGTATTTAAAATACAAAATACAAAATACTTGCTGATCATGTATTTAAAATACAAAATACAAAATACTTTCAGGATATGTATTTAAAATACAAAATACAAAATACTTAAAAATCTGTATGTATTTAAAATACAAAATACAAAATACGTATTTGTATTTTAAATACGTATTTCAAATACATGTATTTCAAATACTGCCCAGCCTTGGTTATATGTATGTAGTTCTCATACAATTTACATACATATGTATGTAAGTATGTACATAGATATGTATGTATGTACATATGTATATTATTTCATTGTAACTAAAACCTCTTTAAGCGTTTTCTTATTTACAACAGAACGCAAATGTTTCTTAATGTGTGAGTTTGTTTTGGTCTAGGTCTACTATCAAAACATTCAAGCATGTTTTGAATGTTCTACTTCAGTTTTAATGTTCTATAGAACCTTTGTTCTGTTCGGCTTTATTTTGTTCCAACATTGTTCTACTTCGGTTTTGTTCTATTCTTCAATGTTTTTACTGTTAAGCAAAACACATATCTTTGGAAGTATTTGTTTTGAAATGAGAGAGTAATAAGCACACACTATTTGAAATTTAACGAAATTGCTTGTAAGACATTTTTCGTATGCTTGTGCAGCTCTCTAGTACATACGACTTTTATAAGTTATTTATTGCAGTAACATTATGACGAAAATACGAAAGTATATGTATAAAAACGAAAAGACATTTCCACGGAGTGTCAATCTAAGAATGGGGGAGTTATATGTATATATTGAATACCCTTAATAATAACATTAACTTACTTTCCTTAAATCGACATGATTTATCATGCATTATATTTAGCAACAGGAAGGGGGCTTATTAATAAAAATTGTTTATTAACATTTATTGCTTACTAATTTTTAGTTAATGTGTAGCTAAGTGAAGAAACAGTCATGAGATCCCAGTTTTATTGCATCTTGTCTTAGCTACACAAGTAAACTGTAATTGTTGCTTTGTTGTTTCTTCTTATATTTGCATATATGTACATACTTTTATTGCTTGCCAATTTATAATTAATGTGTAAGTAGATGCAGAAATAATCATGAGCTCCCAGTTTTAGTGCATACATTTTTAATCCTTACTTATTTACAAGTAATCTGTAAATAGGCAAAGTAATTAATATTCATGTGCTCCCATTTTTTATTGTATGCTTGATCATGTTCGATTTTGTTCTTGTTGCCCCTATTTGCTCAATATATAAAAGAGATGAAATGGAATAAAAAAATCAATATTAATTTAGCCTTCAAGTGGGATTGTCAAAAAATATAAAAACATTTAAGTATATTAAAGAACAGTGGTGACAAAAAATATTATTTAGAAAACTAATGAACAACCCAATATTATAAACCCAAGTTTATAAAAGTTAAAACTTATAAATAATAGAAAAAATCAAAAGTTTGTTGTGGCTTTAGCTCTTCATATGCCGACATTTCATTGGTTGCTAAAACCAAATCGTCAGTGAAGTTTAAGCAGTTTGAAAACATTCAACCTCAGATGTTTATGCCACATAAATCAAATACAATATGAGAATTTCAATATTGCATATGAATTACAACAAATACATAATCATAGTAGGTTTAGAATGTTTTTTATACAAACCAACACAACAAACAATTTACTCAACGTGAGTCTATTTTATTTTTCTCTCAACACCCATACAATTAAACGCCCGTTGGTCGTTAATGATTTTTGTATGCATTTTGCAAAAGCTCTAATTGTTTCTAACGATTAGTTGGGGAGAATATCCCAAATAATGAATTTCCATATTAAGTATTTAAAATAAAGATTTTATTTTTAATTTCTTGCTCAACTGAATACAATCATTAACGATCAACGGGCGTTTAATTGTATGGGTGTTGAGAGAAAAATAAAATAGACTCACGTTGAGTAAATTGTTTGTTGTGGTGGTTTGTATAGAAACATTCTAAACCTACTACGATTATGTATTTGTTGTAATTCATATGCAATATTGAAATTCTCATATTGTATTTTATTTATCTGGCATAAACATCCGAGGTTGAATGTTTTCAAACTGCTTAAACTTCACTGACGATTTGGTTTTAGTAACCAATGAAATGTCGGCATATGAAGAGCTAAAGCCACAACAAACTTTTGATTTTTTCTATGCATTTTGCAAAAGCTCTAATTGTTTATAACGATTAGTTTGGGAGAATATCCCAATAATGAATTTCAATATTAAGTACTTATAAATAATTTGAAATAAAATATCATTTATATAATATAATAAAATTAAACTGTGTTTTAATAAACTCAAAGACAAAACTGTTATACGGATAAAGTATTACTCATATGTCATTTAACATTGAATTGATAAATGAAAGGAATTTAATAATAAAACTTAAGGGTTTGGTGGAAAATTATCCAAATGAATCGCAAATTAATGATTCGTTGATTTTCCGTTTCCAGAAAAAACTTTCTTTTTTTGCAAATCTGTTTTTGAAACATGTTCAGATTGGTTTATAATTTAACCATGAATCGACTTACAAACGAACAACGCTTGCAGATTATTGAATTTTACTTTCAAAATTCATGCTCGGTTTAGAAAGTGCATCGTCCACTTTTTTTAATTAGAAAATTGTGTTCAGCGACGAAACTCATTTCTTTTAGAAAATCGCCGTAGTTGGTTAGAAGAGCAGCCAGAAGCATTCTAAGAACTGCCAATGCATCCGGAAAAATTAACTGTTAGGTGTGGGTTATGGGCAGAGGGCATCATTGGATCGTAGTTTTTCGATGACCACGAAGGCAGGAACTAGAATATTTCTTGTGGGACTCATGCCCTCAACGGTTGACGCACCGGAAGCCAAAATTTGAAATGATCTTTAAACATTGTATTATATACAAACATCGTTCGATCGACTGAAATATATTTATCATACATTTCTTTAAATTTTATGTGTTGTTTTTAATAAAATCCGAGAGCTCTTAAAAAATCACCCTTTACATACGTAGGTACAATAGCAAGTGGATGGATAGTTGATAACTTTTGCAAAACAGTTAAATTCGTTAGTATTTTTCCGATTAAATAAAATTATGGCTTTTGAATCTGTTTTCGGGTTTATGAATTATTTGAACGTTTTTCGGCTTATTTTAGTAAATCCATTTTTTAACGAGTTCCAGGAAAAATATCTCATAAGGATGTAAATAAAATAACCTATCAAAAACAACAACTCTAGTTTAGTCTTCTGTTTACATTTTGCAGTGACCGATTGCAAATAACAACACCCCTGTGCTGCATTTTTTATGTTGCAATATACTAATTTCAGCATATTTCTCTTTTGATTGACGATATACTCGTCGATCGACTTTGTAATTTGACAATCTCCATACGTTTTAACGTACGACTGGGCGAAAGATATGTCGAAAGATAGTGGTACACTCTATAGAACGAAAATGGCTGACTACTTTTTGTTCGCTTAAGTCAAATCAACTAATAATTTCGATCAATTCTACGGGACTTAGAACATAAGTTGACAAGTGTATGTAGTACATGCATACAACACGACATATACATACATACATGCATATTTATGTGGGGAAAGGAAAAAATTTTATCATTTAAAATATATGTTAGAGATAATGATCCTCTCATAAATTCAATATATGTACATACATATGGATCTATGAATATGTATGTACATACTTATGTACACACATATATCCTTATGTATATATTTATGTAAATAATCTTTTATTAGTTTTAAAAATTTAGCTTTTTGTTCTCATTACAATAATGTGTTACAACTTATTTCATGGCTTTTTGTATAAATTTTCACTTATTTAACAGATTTGCAGTTAGTTAAAAAAATTTTATGTTTCAAAAACATTTTTGCTGACTTAGGTTAGGTTAGGTTGATTGGAGGGGTATGTTAGCCCATGTCACACGACATACACCTAAGCCAGTGAAGGCTTGTTGTGCGCTCCTTTGAATTTAACCATAGCATATTGACCCAAAGGTCTAGAGAAACTCCGTGTCACTCACAAAGTTCCTTAGTTTCCTCCAGCATATTCCCCGTAATCGGCTTATGTCCGGTAAGATGTCACCCCCAAGATATCGGGATCTTATTTGTGAGAAGGCGGGGCATTGGCACAAATAGTGTTCCAATGTTTCGCTCTCCTCCCCACATGCTCTACATTCATCTCCTCCCGCTATTCCCATGCGTTTAAGATGTGCCCTGTGACAACTCCGCCCGGAGCGGATAATGGCGCTGATTTAAATAAAGAAGTACTAGGCAGCGGTAATGTTATAGAATCACTACTTGGCATCGGAGTAAACGAAGTTGATCGCTCACGTAAAATTGGCTTTGCCGTTAGAAAAAGACTATCATCAAATTTTTTATTTTTATTGTTAGCATTAAGAGCTTCAGAACTCACAGTAAAATAGGCATTTCTGCCGTTAGAACTCACTTCACAATTTTTTGTTTTTGAGGTACTCATGCAGAGTATTCCTCAGTCACTTTTTTTGCGTTTGTTTTTTTGTTTTTTTTTTTTGTTGTTTGAGATTATTATGAAAAATATTATTAATGCAAATTAAGCAAATTTCACAAAATCAATACTTATTACGATTTTTTTTTGTATTTTTGTTTGTAAGAAAAACTCCGCTAATACGTCTGTTCACTACGAAGGTTCAACAAAGATCAATTTATTTGACATCTCATTTTGTATTCCAAGTGACAATTTGAAGAACTGACTACATTCACTCCAATTTTTATCACTCAAAAATCCTAAACTGGCTGCTCGTGTAATTGATTGAGCAACTGTATGTGAGAACAGCTTCGTAGCCAGTTTAGGTTAGGTTAGGTTAGGTTGATTGGAGGGGTATAATAGCCCATGTCCTACGACATACACCTAAGCCAGTGAAGGCTTGTTGTGCGCTCCCTTGAGTTTAACCATAACATATTGACCCAAGGGTTTAGAGAAACTCCGTGTCACTCACAAAGTTCCTTAATTTCCTCCAGCATATTCCCCGTAATCGGCTTATGTCCGGTAAGATGTCACCCCCAAGATATCGGGACCTTATTTGTGAGAAGGCGGGGCATTGGCACAAATAGTGTTCCAATGTTTCGCTCTCCTCCCCACATGTTCTACATTCATCTCCTCCCGCTATTCCCATGCGCTTAAGATGTGCCAGTAGTTGAGAGTGCCCTGTGACAACTCCCCTTATTCTACTTAGTTCGGGCTTGCTAAGTCTTAGCAGCTCCCTCGTTCTTTTCTCGTCTGGATCTCCTCATGGAATTCTTGTATTGATTCCCATGGTTCCGTTATTCCAGAGAGTTGAATGGGCCCTATATGCCCAAGTCTTTAGCTCGGATTTAACTGCATCGAAAGGTTTCGCGCATTCCAAGCTTATATTACCTAACTCTATTGCCCTAGAAGCAAGTGAGTTTGCCCTTTCATTTCCAGTTATCCGCGCGTGCCCTGGCACCCATATGATGCGCACTTCACCATGTGTCGAGTAACTGTTAATAACGTTTTTGCAATCCCAAACTGTACGTGATTTAGTGCGTTCCTTTGAGATTGCTCTAATGGCCATCTGACTATCTGTGAATATATTCACAAGTCCTGACCTCCTCATTACGTTGAGTTCCCTGATACACTCCGTTATCGCCCGAACTTCCGCCTGCAAAACTGTGCAATAGTCCGGCAGGCGGAAAAACAGTTCTGTGGTGTTTTCTATATAAACACCAAGTCCCGTTTTCCCTCTCGACCTTGATGCATCCGTGTAACAATGAAGCCCCATGGGGATCTGGTTAAAAGGGTCGGTCAACCAGGAATGGATGTCGGGGATCAATGTTCCGCAGTTGGCCTCTAGTCTAGTCTCCGGTATGCGGTCATTTGCAACTTTATCCGGTATGGACTCTCCTATGGCCGTAAAGATTCGTTGATGATGCGCTTCGTGTTCCTGATCGATCCACTCATCCATCACCTTTAGTCGTTTTGCTGCAAGAGCCGCTTCGTATTTTATACGAATTTCGATTGGCTGGATAGATAATATTGTTTCCATCGCCCCTGTTGATGTCGTTGACAGCAGGTTCTCTGAACTTTCTGTATTGTTTTGATGTTGCATTTATATTCCATCGACGTCCACCACACTATAGAAGCATAGGTCATGATCGGCCTGATAACGCTACTATAAAGCCAGTGTGTCATCTCTGGATTCAGCCCCCATCTTGCGCCTATGGCCCGTTTACAGATTGACCAACATATATGAGCCTTTTTGACTCTTTCGTTTATGTGGTCTTTCCATTTTAATTTCCGATCGAGAATGACTCCTAGATACTTCACCCTGTCGGAAATATTTATTGTCCTTTCAAGAAAGCGCGGCTGATCATATGGAGCTATCTTCGTCTTTCTTGTAAATAGGCCAATTTCAGTTTTTTCTGGGTTAACGTTCAACCCTCTTTGTTGAGCCCAGTTGTGTGCCAGGGTTAATGCCTCCTCGGCCTTCCTGCACAAATGATTTGGATCCCTTCCCTTCAGAAGTATCATGACGTCATCTGCATAGCAGACTTTCTCGAATCCCTCATCGGTCAGAGTCCTAATAAGGGTGTATATTGTTGTGGTCCATAGAAGGGATGATAAAATCCCCCCTTGTGGAGTTCCACATTGCACCCTTTTTCTTATACTTACATTGTGCGCCTCACAATTAATCCATCTGTTCCTTAGCATACTGCCAATGCAGTCGCGTATAGCCCGGTTGACATTAAACTGGTCCAGGGAATGGATAAGTGTGTTGGTATGCACGTTGTTAAAAGCCCCCTCAATGTCAATGCAAACCGCGAGAGTGTACATCTTTTCATTAAGAGACCTTTCTATAAAGTACACCACATTATGCAATGCAGTGTCCACTGATCTACCTTTGACGTATGCGTGTTGCTTGAACCTCAGCATATGGCCTGCGATCCTGCCTTTAACCATGTCGTCGATTATCCTCTCCATGGTTTTCAGCAAGAAGGAAGTTAGGCTTATTGGTCTATAAGCCTTTGGTGAAGAATAATTTGGCTTGCCAGGTTTGGGGATAAACACTACCCTCGCCTCCTGCCAGCCTACTGGAATATATGCGTGTGTTAGGCATGCATTATAAATTCCTGCAAGATGTGTCGAAACTAAATTCATCCCTTTCTGCAGGAGCGCCGGAAAGATACCATCCGGACCCGCAGCCTTAAACGGAGAGAAGCTTTTTATCGCTTCCATAACCATCCTATCGCTGATAATAGGCACCTCATGTTCACCACTTCTCCCATCGTCCAGCATAGCCGAAAGTTCGGCCGGGCTGCATGGAAAATGTGTATCGATGAGGAGGTTAATGGTTTCCTCCACATTTTCAATTATCTTGCCCGTTTCATCCACTAATGATTCAGCCTGGATGTGGGCTTTTGACAAAAAATTTTTAATTTTAGAAACGTCGCTTACACTGTCCACCTGTTCACAGAAAAGCCTCCAGGATGTACGATTAGCAGTTCTTATTCTCTTGTTGTAATTTCGGAGTTTATCACGATAATCCTCCCAATATACTGGTAATCTTTTACGTTTCGCTCTATTATAGAGTCGGCGGACTTCCCTCCCCATTACCCGAATCTCCCCTGTCATCCAGGGTTTCTCGTATGGGGATTTTCTTTCCCGAAGTGGGCAACTCTCTTCAAACGACTCAACTAAAGCGTTGCTGATTTAAAGAAATTTTTTTAAATTGAATTAAATTTGTAATAATGTGATTATGAAAAAATTGCTGATTGACATATTAGCCACTTAAGCGTTTACTAATTATTTTCGTTAATAATTTAGTGTATATTAAACACCGTAAACACATTGACAGTCACCAAGAATACTTTTATCCTCAATCCTCTTCGTTACTTGTTCCTTAATAACAAATTTCAGTGACCTTGGATGAGTAAGTTAAAAAGTGGTCTTATAAAATATTAATAGGAAGTGGGGAACAATTTCTTGCAATAGATATTCCTCAGGTACTAGGATATTTAATCTAATCTAATGTCTATAATTGAGCAATTCTCGTATATACGAATAAGAGTATAAATCCGTGTGGAGTTATTCCAGTCTCCCATCGGACGCGTCCTCAGGTGGCGGATAGGGGAATTCTCGGCTGATCTTCAAATCTGCAGGGAAGGTGGCAATTAAAATACCACCCGCGGACCAAAATCCTGGACAGCTATTTCACCACGCCTGGTGCGGCTGAAGATGACGGAAAATGGAACGTTTGTGGCTTACGAATATGTCTCCCGTTAAAACTGTGGCGAGGCTCTGAGTACGTTCTACATGCGTCGCCGCCGAGGTGGCCGTACAGGTGCAGTTGAGAATGACTCCTGCTTTTTTGCGCCGAGATCCTGGCTCTGAACACAGGTACTCATAAGGCCCTGTGTCAACCCTTGCGTGGACCTCACTGATTTCAAAGGGACCCACGGGGATCGTTTGAGGCCTGCTGTCTAGTTCGCCACCTGCAGAATGCGCAACGCCCACGGGCAATGCGACGCGTGCTATTAGCATGGATGCTGCGATCTCATCAATTGCACCTGCTCGACTCCGGACGAACACTGGCACCGATAAGGGAAGTACTCCCAGTGCCAATTCCGGAGACCCCAAAGAGACGGTGCGAACCACACCGACTAGCACCTACGCAGCACGAGCGGCTCTAACTTCTGTCACTCCGGCAGATGAGGACACATTTCGCGCATCACGCGCAGTCCAAAAGGGGGCCGTTACAGGCAATTCAAGAGGCGGCTCGCCTCGACTGGAGCTAATCCAGAAGATGCGAAAAATGGAGGAAGGAGCGATTATGCAATGCAAATCGCTAATAAGCAATATGCAACAAGTGTTCAACCGGCAGAAGAACATCAGCATTGATGTCAAGACCGGTGTTGCCAAAATGTCCGAGCTGCTGGACGTCACGCTTAACTATAAGCGCGCGTGGAAGGCGGCGGAAGGGGATAGGTCGCTTTCGAATCGACACGAAGTGGGCGCTACGCGCCAGACTGAACGCGATTCAACCCCGGTGACGGCGCACCCCAAAAGAACGGCCAATAGCCCTGCAATGCCCGAAAAGAGCAAAAAGGCTAGGTCGAAAGAGCCCAGTGGGGACATAATTGAGCTCCCTCATGGGGAAGAAGAAAAATGGCGAACCGTCGCAAAAAAGGGGAAGAAAAATAAGAAAAAACCGGTCGAACCGAACAAAAAGAAGAACGAGCGGCAACAGCGCGCGAGGTTGGAAGCGGTAATAATTAAACCCGCGGCGGGTCATAGTTACGCGGAATTTCTAAAAGATCTGCGTGACAAAATAAAGACGGACGACTCGGTTAGCATAAAGACAGTTAGGAAAACGCAGACCGGAGCCATCCTCCTTGAACTCGGAAAAGGGCAACAAGTTAGGCCGGATTTCGTTCAACAGTTGAGGAGTACCATAAAGGATACAGCCTCCGTCGCGGAACTAAAGCCAAAGGCGACTATCGAGATAAGAGATCTCGATTCGCTTACCCTTAAGGAGGAGGTAGAAACAGCAGCCCAGAAGCTGCTCAGCAACACAGGGGAGCAGATCCATATAAGGATCACCGCACCGAATGTGAGAGAGCAGGTACGGGCCTTCCTCACCCTGTCAGCCGAAAGTGCTGCAAAACTCCTTGAGGTTGGCTATATAAAGATTGGGTGGGTCCGAGCAAGGATGCGATTGTGCGAGGACGTTAGGAGATGTTTCCGATGTCTAGGAACGGGACACGTACAGGCAAAATGTTCAGGTTTAGACAGGAGGAACACTTGTATTAGGTGTGGGGGTCGAGACACAAAATGAAGGACTGTAACGAAACCCCCAAATGTGTCCACTGCACGGATGCAAAACGCGACCGGACTGATCATCTTCCGGGATCGAAGAAATGCCCACTGGTCAGGAAACGATGAATGTGCTTCAAGCAAATATGTACAGAAGTCGGACGGCAGACGATCTGATCGAGCAAATTGGACTATCGGAGAGGCAGCACGGCTTTCGACCCGGAAGATTGACTCTTGGTGCCATTGAGGATGTAGTGAGAAGTTTCGAAAACGCACAGAACGGACGCTCCTACCCGAAACGTGTAATCGTCCTAGCTACACTTGATGTACGCAACGCTTTTAATAGCTTACGATGGGCAAATGTTATCAAGGCATTGCGGGAAAAATTCCGCATACCTAGATATCTTATGAGAATTCTCCAGAGCTTTCTTAGGGATCGTAAACTTATATACGACACACCAGACGGCCACATAGTTAGAACGATTACATCGGGGGCAGCCCAGGGATCCGTCCTGGGTCCTGACCTCTGGAATCTAAGCTATGACGAGATATTAGGAATAGATATGCCAGAAGACACACACCTTGTAGGGTACGCGGACGACAAAGCGGCGGTCATTTCGGCACGGGACGCGGACGACGCTAGAAGAAAATTGAATCAGGTAATGATAAGGACTCGAGCATGGCTCGAGGACCATGGGCTCGAACTAGCGGTGAACAAAACTGAATTAATCATGATGACGCGAGGGCATATGCCACTAGAAATTAGCATGCAGATAGATGACATGCTCCTGGTGACGAAAAGGGCGATAAAATATCTGGGCGTAAAAATCGATAGTAGGCTCACTTATTGGGCCCAGATAAAACATGCGGCTGCAAATGCAGCAAAAGTTTCAGGCATGTTGAGCAGGCTAATGGCAAAAATTGGCGGGCCCACACAGAGCAAGAGGAGGCAACCACAAATTCTATACTGCTACATGGCAGCGAAATTTGGGGAAATGCACTGAGAGCAAAGTCTAAGCGTAAGGCTCTAGAAGAAGTCCAACGCACAGCGGCACTCAAAATCGCCTCAGCCTACCGTACAGTTTCAGGCGCGGCGGTCTTCGTAATAAGTGGAGAGATTCCGGTTGATCTCCTGGCGCGCGAACGGAAAGAGGCATGGGACTCTAGGGGGGCGGAAATTACTATTTGTGCAGCAGAGCGGAGATCTGAAATCATCTAGCGATGGCAAAACAGATGGAACACAGAAACGTCCGGTAGATGGACGAAGAGGCTCATTCCTAACATAGAAAGGTGGACTCAAAGGAAATTTGGGGAGATTAACTACTTCCTGACCCAGTTCCTTTCAGACCATGGATACTTCTGGAAGTATCTACACCGCACGGGCAAAACAGGTAATTCCAGTTGCATCTACTGCGATGCAACAAGCGACGATGCAGAACACACTTTTTCCAACTGCATCAGATGGAATACTGAGCGAATCGCATTAAGAGAGCAGATTGGCGTTTTCACCCCTGCCAACATAGTTGACAGAATGCTCGAATGCGAAAACGCATGGAATGCTGTGAGTAACTACATCAAGTATGTTTTAAAAAAGAAAGAAAAGAGACCTCGATGCACGGCAAAATGAGTCCCCTTCAACGGGGACTCAGCAAGAATGAGCCAGCAGCATGAAAATGACGGACCCAGACGTGGGTGTTACGAGCAAAGTCCTTCTTAGGAGGATGAAGTTTCTGGGCCTTCTTGAAGTAATGTAGAAAACAGTCCCAGGAAGGCATCCCACCAGAAACGGAGGAGGGAGTTTTTTAGTGGAAAACACCACTCAATGCACTCGACGACGGTCACTGTAAGTGCGAAAGCATTTTCAACCCTACCTCGCCCGTCAAAAAAAATATGAGTATAAAGTATTTTCGCGAAATGGCTTTCAGCGATTCCGATGATATTTATTGTCTAGGGGTTTTGGGAACGAAAAATTAACCTCGATTTGACTTGTTCCCGGAAAAATTCGTTATCGCCGGGTTTTTATTTATTTCATCTATTCCCGTATATGTATGCTTAACAAATATTTGGCAGCTCCATGATATTGGTGCCGAATAAGAAGCTACAACGCGCTACAAACCATTGTACAACCTGCTTTGTAGCGCATACTCGCTTCAAGATTCGACTCCTCTCTGCCATCTTTTTTGAGCAAACATTGGTTGCGCATTGGAAAATAGAATTACTACGTCTACAGCGCGCACTCTGAAAACTATGCTATCGCTATAATTAGATATAATTCTTGCACTTAGGAGCAGACCACAATGTACGTGGTCTGTTCAATAGAAAAGGTTTATTATGAAATTGCTCGGTCTACGTGCATTCGTTTAGCGATTTTTTTGTGTTGGCACACTTGCCTGGAACATATATTCTTACTTATAGCATGTTTCCACGACAACTTGAATCTCCTGTTTCGCTTTCTGAAGCAAGTTTATGAATCGTGTTGTTTACACGACTCATCTACCTGCTTCGATTTTATAATTTTTTTCTCTTTCCATTGTTTTTTAACTTTTATAAAATTTAAATAAATTAACTTTTCACTGAATTCAAATTTATTATTACGCCTAGGAAACACACATAAAAAACAATTATATTTTTTAACTTTTCACTTTTAATTTTGCTTTGTTTACAAAAATATTTAATTTTGACAACTAGTGCAGATAAACTTACGATAAAAATTAGAGAAGAGAGGATTTTTTCTTGATTTGAAAGTAGATTCAATATGAATCTACCTGCTTCGCTCTCAAAATTTTGCATGGCGAAGCAAGTTGATTCGCTCATGATTGGGGTGTGAAGCAAGAATAGAGAGCGAAGCAGGTGCCGTGGAAACATGCTATTAGTTTGTTTGTGTTTAGTTTGTTTGTAAAGGTGAATTCACCCGTTCGTTTTGAACGTTCCGAAGGATTTTTTTATATGTAGTTTGACGTCTCTATTTTTAAGAGAGTGAGAGAAAGAGAGTAAATTTAATTTTTCCTTGAATTGGTTTAATTTTAATTATCGTCCCGAACGAATTGAACTGTGCTGCCAGATATATACATTTTCTATGCAAAATTTAAATGAGCTGCCACATCATATTATACTTATGTACATATTTATGTATAATAATATACAAGTATATTTGCAAATTTTTTATATGTATTTAACAAAATAGCTATTAGAACATGCACTCGACTTTTATTCATTTGTATATTTTTTATTTTATAAAAATTTGTTTAATTTAGAACACAGCAAATTGGAATCATCTGCCACTGTGTTGATGGCTTGTAAAAGTAACACACAACATTTACAGAGTTGTTGCATATGGTAGCTTTGTTTCTACAGAATATTTGTTCGACGCGGGTGAATCTTCTGTGAGCAAACTCTCAGTAAACTAAAATTGTCTCTCAACGAAAATTTCCTGCAGAACGAACGCACAGAGGAGTATTTGACCCAAAAAGCTGGCCAAAATTATTAAGCGTGTTTTTTGTTTTAAAAGTTTAACTTTTTTGATAGTTTTAGCTTTAGTTTGAGAGAAAAACTTTATTGGCAGGTTATTATTGGGTTAGTGTTACTTTTGACACCCACCACCCACCGACCAACCTCCCACCCACCTTTTATAACTTTGTTAGATTTTTTTTCTTTTTGAAGAGAATTTAATTGTATATATATATATTAATATATTATCCGTACACGGTATGCCGCGCTACACGATTGTTGTGTATTTTTAGAAAAATTATTTATTATTACATATGCCGGTCTCCCCCTTGCATTCCGCCAAAAATTTGGTTTGCAACAGTACTTTATTCTAATTAAATTTAGATTGTCGAACTATTGTAGTTGTGTAGATACAGGGAAATAAAACATAGCTTTTTATGGATGTTACAATGTCCCCCTTGTCAAAATTATAATTTATTCAATATTAAATATTAAAAAAATTGGTCTCGTAGCTTGGCTTCCTATATAGGATAAACAACAAAATAAACAAAAACATAGGCCCCTATTATGAGTTGCATTCGATATTCGATATTCGTTGGCTATCGAATATCGATTATCAATTATCAAATTGGTATTATGAACTGGCAATTCTGTCGAATATTTCGTTGAGCATCGAACATTTCAGCGAAAACAATTTTGCTTTCGACGCAGTAAATAAAATTAAAAAATTTAAAATAAAATTAAAAAAAATTTGTAATTTTTTGTTTGTTATGCAGGAGTAAGCTTGTAAGCAGTAAGCAACAGTTAGCAAAGCTTATTTCGCTAATGGAAAAAAATCCCTTGCAGGCTAAAGGAATTTGCACAAAACTTCAAGCAGAAAAACTCTGGGATGAAATATCGCAGGAACTAAATTGCTTGGGACCACCCGTAAGAACGCCAGCAAAATGGACTAAGGTAAATACGTAATATTAGAGAAACAACCCTAAAGCACTGGCTTCTGCAGGTATGGGCTGACATGAAATCGAAAACAAAAAAGAAACTAAGCCAAAACAGATCCGAATACCGTGCAACTGGAGGAGGACCAAACAAGCTAAATTTTTACACCAACATAGAGGAAGCTATAATTGGCCTACTGGAGTTTGAAACCTGTATAAATCCACCAGGATTTGAATTCGGTTTGGACGTCGCAAGTGACAAAGACCAAAGCATAGATGCGACCGCAACAAACGATGATGAAGCAACTGATAATATGGAAATAGAACCAAATTATCAGAATTCATCAGATGTATCTTCGAACCACAATTCAGTCGTGGTCATTTTTAATTTAATTTTATTTTATGTAATTTATAAAAAAATTTTAATTTACAGTGCCAGCTGATATAATTGTACTACTGTGAATAAATTTAATCAGTAAAATTCACAGTAGTGTTTTACTTCAACGAATGTGCGCCATAATACCAAATGACAAATCGTTCGATCAATACTTTCGTTGGCTATCGAACGTCGAATGAAACTCACAATAGGGGCCATATTCACTTTTAATATTTATTTTTATCATTAAATAATCATCACATGAAAAAATTAAACTAATTAAAAAGTTCAAATTATGATCATGTCATACGTATTTCATCATGGACGGCATCATCCGATTAGGATGAAGTGGTTTAATAGTATTTGATGAAAAAGGCTTTTTTATCTTTCGTGTCTTTTGGGTATTGCAGCTTGAAAAAGGGTCACTGCCCAAAAGTAACCTATTTAGAACATCATTTCCATATTATCTCTCAAAGTTGCAAAACTCTTATAATAAGAATTCTGCGCAATAAGCCATATTTGTGTTTTTTTTAAAGTGCATTTCCCCTTACATAGTTAACAATCTGATACTTGGGTGCATTTTTATATACCTATACCGTTTTTAAATGTAATTTTGATTTGTGAGGCTTTTAAATTAGGTATGTACATATCTAACTATATTTTCACAAGAAATAAAGTGTCCTGGAGACGATCAAGTCTTATATAGACTGCAGGTAAACAAAAACAGTTTAATAGGTGTGTATGCGTGTGGTTGACTTATAATTATTTATGATAAGACAGTTAGTAAATTTGAATTTATGAACTAAGAACTGAATTTTAAGAAATTCCTTTTTTAAAGGCGGGTAATCCATCACATTGGTAGTTATTAAAAGTGATTTAAATAATATTTCACATCAATAATTCGAAAAACACAAAAGTTCATGATGACAATAAAGTATAAGAAAAAGTGCCTTATGAGCAAAAATAGAAAAAAAGATAAAATTTTCAAAAAATCACCAAAAATAGTGGCGCAAACTTGCGCAAACTTTTTTTCATTTTTCTGAAATTAGAGATTTTATTGTGGTACATATATAACATTATTTGTAGAACGGCTAACTTCACTTTCAAAGAACCTTTCCTTTTTTTGGTAAGAATTTATATACATATACATATGTATGTATAATTTTTTTTATAATTAATATTTTTAAAATAAATAATTGAGATAATTTTTTCTTTTTGAATATTAAAAATAGCTGCTTATGGAATCTTTCAGGTAAAAAAAATCAATGTAATACCTCTATTCGTTTAGCCACAAAAAAATATCATATAAATATCTTGAAGTCGAAAAAATTCAATGAAATCGCATGCAATTTTCTTCACTTTCCTGACTTTAACAGTGTCCCACAACTACAAATCTTAACTTACAATCTTTAAAATGCACGATATGATGTAGAATTTTGTTTTCTTTCGATCTTCGTAATTACTTCTTAGAATTTCATCAAAATAATTTTTGCCTTTTTGGCCAGCTTTTTGGGTCAAATACTCCTCTGTGGAACGGGTGAATTCACCTTAATGCTGGAGTTAATGTCGACGTCGTCGACGACGTCAAATGTCAAAAAAAAGTTGAATCGTATGAAATTATATGAGAGCAGTTAATCTCAACGACGTAAGAAATTTGACGCCGAAAAAGTTCAATCTGTTTCGACTTTTTCGGCGTTGAGAGGTGAAAGAGAGAGATAAGTATATGCGGGAGAGAAAGTCAAAATAGTGTTCTCTGTTCGTTTCGGCGTTAAGACGCCGTCAACGACGTCGACATTAACTCCAGCATAATGCTGGAGTTAATGTCGACGTCGTCGACGACGTCAAATGTCAAAAAAAAGTTGAATCGTATGAAATTATATGAGAGCAGTTAATCTCAACGACGTAAGAAATTTGACGCCGAAAAAGTTCAATCTGTTTCAACTTTTTCGGCGTTGAGAGGTGAAAGAGAGAGATAAGTATATGCGGGAGAGAAAGTCAAAATAGTGTTCTCTGTTCGTTTCGGCGTTAAGACGCCGTCAACGACGTCGACATTAACTCCAGCATTAGAAGCATAAACTAAATAGACCCGACAACTTTCAAAACGTGCATAAAGTTTGTGTGAAAGGGATAGTTAATCTAGTTGTTTTTATATAGATATCTCTTCACACAAACTTTATGATTTATACAAAGTTTATGCAAAATATGATTCGGACCCTTTTTATACGTCAAAGTTGAGTATTCTGTTCATTCTGTGGTAAGAGGCATTAAAGTTAGACGTGTTTGGCTTGTTCGGCGTTTTTCTACTGTGAAAAAAAATACATCGAAAAATTTGCATCAAATGTTGTGTAAAAAATGGAATTACGAGTGCTCAAAAGGACTTGAAATGTTGAAAGTGGTGTATGGTGATTGTATTCTGAATCAGAAAAATGTTTACAAACTTTTCAAAGAAGATGTGAATAATTACGCTCGTCCTGGAAGCTCCATCACATCAAAAACTAATGAAACTGTTGAGAAAGTGAGGAAAATTTTATGGAATATCGTCGAATCGCGTATGGCTCATGCCATAAGCAATTGTAGAAAAACAATTCATGGCTTTTGCATTACGATAATGCACCTGCTTACTCGTCATTGCTTGTTCGTAATTTTTTGACGGAAAAAAATACATCAATCATGCCTCACATAAAAATTGAATCGCTGAGAGGGCTCAAGGTCGAAAAGTATCAGAACTGCTTGGAGGATTGAGAAAAACGGTGGCAAAAGTGTATTACTTCTAAGGGGAAATACTTTCAAGGAGACAAATAAGAAATCGACGAAATAATAAATATTTTTAGAGAAAAATTCAAATTCACTTTTTCTATTAAACAGACCACATATTACTGCAAAAAAACATACGTTTAGGGAATATCCGTACAAGTTTCGTACCGGCATAAGATATGTCATAATACATATGAATTTGGGAAAAACATGAGCTTCATTTAAAAAAATCCCTAAGTACTCAACACGGCAACTGTTAACAACACAGAAAGTGCAGCGCGATGTCTGTAGGCAATTAAAAAAACATTTCAAATTAACGGTCATTTAGTTCTTGCATATTATACAGCGTTCCAGTAATATAGATGACTGCAATAAAAGCTCTGATGTTAAGAAAGTGTTAATTGAGGTATGTTAGTATATGTAAAGGGTCACTGTTGTAAAGATCAGTATTTTATGGCCATATTAAAGGAGCTCAAGCGAAGCCGCATAGTCATGTGATTTAAGGACTGATTATAATGCGCTTGAGCAATTGTGCAAATACATAAAATCAAATTAGTGCAACTATAATGTACTTAAGCAACTTTTCGTTAAGTTTTATTTGCTTCAGTAGCTTGCTTAACGAAACAGCTCCTAATGCGTTATTACTATTAAAAGGAAAAACAGTACAAATGCTAATGCATTATGAAAATATTTTTTTATTTTCAAATACAAACGCGACTTCACGACATTTTAATTAATTTTTTTTATTAATGTTAACGTTTCCATATTTCCATTTCATTTAAATTTTTAGCCTAATAATATAAAATATCCAATATTTGATGGTCTTACGATTGAAAAAGTACGCGCATTTTTAGTACTTTTATACCCACACATATTTTCTTTCTTTTAATTATTAAAAACATTTATCAAATTTGTTATTGGCGATATTCTCCAAAATAACTATTAACCATTTTATTGTTTGTTGGTGGCTTAGCATTACCTTGTTGTCTGCGTTTCATTGGCGCTAGCCCAATCATCTCTATCACCCAAAGGGCGATTAATTGCATAAAAGTTTAAAAAGAAAAATAAAAAGACGCATGTCGATTATAATTGTTTGCTGTGTTATGTTTGTACTAGAGATGGGCGCGAGTCGTGTTTGTTTCGTAACACGAAACACGCACGATCAACACGACGTGTTCGTGTTGAAAAAATTAATTTCTTTCGTGTTCGTATCGTGTCGTGTTGAGCAAGAAAAACACGAAAACACGAAATGATAGTAGGTGTAAAACAGAGACCTGCAACCGGTGATTAAAAAAAAATCAGATTAATCAAACACTCGAAAAACATGTCATTTTCGCTCAAACGTTCAAATATGCCTTTATCAACATTGTGTCTATTCTATTTTATGCTAAGCAAAATAAGGGTTGTTTGCGAACATGTAAATTTAATCTGTTGCCGCATGCCAGCTATTCAGTTTGAGTGTTTAAAAACTGTGTGTGCATGAATTTTTGGACAACTCTTCAAAGCACACATTTTTATTTAATCACATTCATGATCGAAATCAAAAACTTAGAGGCATTAATGCAAAAAGCATTAATGTGAAAAAGGCAAAAAATCAACAATTGTACATTTATGCACAAGGTGCTGTGTGTTTATAGAATGGTTAGGCAACACGGTTGCCAGACTTAACAGTTTAATAGCATTTTTACGACGATACGCTGAAACAGATAATTAATCAAGAAATATATTTTTAAAATTATCCCGATTTTTACAATTATCATTTTGTAATTATATAGACATGTGTGTATATGTGTATACATGAAGGAGGTTATATTATAAGCAATGCGTTTTGTATTCTTATTTTTTGTTAAATACAGTAAAGTATTTTAAGCACTTATATATTAAACACTCTCACTGTCGCTCACAAAAATATAAATTAGCCTAAATCTACCACAGCTACAACGGTGGTCGTGTAGCCATGTAGCCGTGTTGTCGTGAAAATAATCATTTTCATATAAACGTGTAAAAATTTTGCGCTGTTGAATAAAATAATGTTGAAACGGGTGTATTTTATTGTACAAAGATTTTTTTCTCACACTGAAACAAATAGATTTGTTGAATTTGCTTCGGTGCCGCCAAAAATTAAAAAAAGCACCGAAATTTAAAAAAAAGCGCACCGCGCTCAGAAAAATACACTTAAAGACCCTTCTTTTTAAGTAATCTATGTACCAAACCAATAAAGCGGTATTATTCTTGGGAGTTAAAAACGACTTTAATTTCAGTAAAATTCAATAAAACAAGCAAATTTGCCAAGGTTGAAGTATTTCTTATAAAAATAACAAGTTTTTTTGAATGAGTAAAAAATAATCCGATCTTTAAACGATTTTAAACCGAAAATTGCGATTTTTAAAGTTTATTGTAAAACCGACGTTTTTTGGTAACTTCGTATGGCATCCTTATTTCTCAACCACAATGTTTAACAACATACATACCTACACACTCAAGATTATGTGCCAGCATATATCATTGCATGATTTTTCTTAATATTCTTTGCAAAGAAAAGGCATGTTGAATAAATGCCATTCGTTTTTGTGTTTAATCAATGCAAACGCTCAAAATAGCTTCTGTGTTAAAATCTTGCTTGAAAAATTCATATAGGCATTTTTGTATTTGCCTTCCTAATGATTAACACAAATAAAGATTATGAGCGTACGCGCATGCTTGCTTATGTGTTGGTGAATAATTGGACACAAAAAAGTTATGCATGAGTGAAGGCATAAAAAACGTGATTTTTGCCGGTCTCTGGTGTAAAATAAGATTTATACACGAACACGAAAGAAATCTACTTTTGCCAACGTTTTTCTCAATCCTCCAAGCAGTTCTGATACTTTTCGACCTTGAGCCCTCTCAGCGATTCAATTTTTATGTGAGGCATGATTGATGTATTTTTTCCGTCAAAAAATTACGAACAAGCAATGACGAGTAACCAGGTGCATTATTGTAATGCAAAAGCCATGAATTGTTTTTCTACAATTGCTTATGGCATGAGCCATACGCGATTCGACGATATTCCAAAAAATTTTCCTCACTTTCTCATCAGTTTCAAATTATTTTGATGAAATTCTAAGAAGTAATTACGAAGATCGAAAGAAAACAAAATTCTACATCATATAGTGCATTTTAAAGATTGTAAGTTAAGATTTGTAGTTGTGGGAGGGACACTGTTAAAGTCAGGAAAGTGAAGAAAATTGCATGCGTTTTATTGAATTTTATTAATTTCAAGATATTTATATAATATTTTTTTGTGGCTAAACGAATAGAGGTATTACATTGATTTTTTTTACCTGAAAGATTCCATAAGCAGCTATTTTTAATATTCAAAAAGAAAAAATTATCTCAATTATTTATTTTAAAAATATTAATTATAAAAAAAAATTATACATACAATTGTATATGTATATAAATTCTTACCAAAAAAAGGAAAGGTTCTTTGAAAGTGAGGTTAGCTGTTCTACAAATAATGTTATATACAGTAGAATCTTAGAAAAGTTAACTCTCATAAAAGTTAAACACGCGGATAAGTTAACAGTTTTTCATAATCCATGTGCAGCTCTAAAAAGTTTACATATTACATACATATTTTACTGATTCCTTTTTTCGACTAAAAAACCGCTTAGAAAAGTTAAAAGTTCGAAAAAGTTAATAGCCCTTGGGACATTTTGGTTAACTTTTTTTAAGATTCTACTGTACCACAATAAAATCTCTAATTTCAGAAAAAAGAAAAAAAGTTTGCGCCACTATTTTTGGTGATTTTTTGAAAATTTTATCTTTTTTTCTATTTTTACTCATAAGGCACTTTTTCTTATACTTTATTGTCATCATGAACTTTTGTGTTTTTCGAATTATTGATGTGAAATATTATTTAAATCACTTTTAATAACTACCAATGTGATGGATTACCCGCCTTTAAAAAAGGAATTTCTTAAAATTCAGTTCTTAGTTCATAAATTCAAATTTACTAACTGTCTTATCATAAATAATTATAAGTCAACCACACGCATACACACCTATTAAACTGTTTTTGTTTACCTGCAGTCTATATAAGACTTGATCGTCTCCAGGACACTTTATTTCTTGTGAAAATATAGTTAGATATGTACATACCTAATTTAAAAGCCTCACAAATCAAAATTACATTTAAAAACGGTATAGGTATATAAAAATGCACCCAAGTATCAGATTGTTAACTATGTAAGGGGAAATGCACTTTAAAAAAAAACACAAATATGGCTTATTGCGCAGAATTCTTATTATAAGAGTTTTGCAACTTTGAGAGATAATATGGAAATGATGTTCTAAATAGGTTACTTTTGGGCAGTGACCCTTTTTCAAGCTGCAATACACAAAAGACACGAAAGATAAAAAAGCCTTTTTCATCAGATACTATTAAACCACTTCATCCTAATCGGATGATGCCGCCCATGATGAAATACGTACGACATGATCATAATTTGAACTTCTTAATTAGTTTAATTTTTTCATGTGATGATTATTTAATAATATAAAATAAATATTAAAAGTGAATATGTTTTTGTTTATTTTGTTGTTTATCCTATATAGGAAGCCAAGCTACGAGACCAATTTTTTTAATATTTAATATTGAATAAATTATAATTTTGACAAGGGGGACATTGTAACATCCATAAAAAGCTTTGTTTTATTTCCCTGTATCTACACAACTACAATAGTTCGACAATCTAAATTTAATTAGAATAAAGTACTGTTGCAAACCAAATTTTGGCGGAATGCGAGGGGGAGACCGGCATATGTAATAATAAATAATTTTTCTAAAAATAAACAACAATAGTGTAGCGCGGCATACCGTGTACGGATAATAAATTAATATATATATACAATTAAATTCTCTTCAAAAAGAATAAAAATCTAACAAAGTTATAAAAGGTGGGTGGGAGGTTGGTCGGTGGGTTGTGGGTGTCAAAAATAACACTAACCCAATAATAACCTGCCAATAAAGTTTTTCTCTCAAACTAAAGCTAAAACTATCAAAAAAGTTAAACTTTTAAAACAAAAAACACGCTTAATAATTTTGGCCAGCTTTTTGGGTCAAATACTCCTCTGTGCGTTCGTTCTGCAGGAAATTTTCGTTGAGAGACAATTTTAGTTCACTGAGAGTTTGCTCACAGAAGATTCACCCGCGTCGAACAAATATTCTGTAGAAACAAAGCTACCATATGCAACAACTCTGTAAATGTTGTGTGTTACTTTTACAAGCCGGCAACACAGTGGCAGATGATTCCAATTTGCTGTGTTCTAAATTAAACAAATTTTTATAAAATAAAAAATATACAAATGAATAAAAGTCGAGTGCATGTTCTAATAGCTATTTTGTTAAATACATATAAAAAATTTGCAAATATACTTGTATATTATTATACATAAATATGCACATATAATATGATGTGGCAGCTCATTTAAATTTTGCATAGAAAATGTATATATCTGGCAGCACAGTTCAATTCATTCCGGACCAGGGCTGCCAGGTACTTTTTTTCATTATCCCCAAATTTGAAAAAATATTTCCCCGGAAAACCCCTGATAAAATTGAAAAATCCCCAAAAGAAACCCCTGTAAAATATACACTATTGTAAAAAATTATTTTAATTAGGTTTATACTAGAAGAGATCATAAGAAAGTGCATATGTATGTATATTCATATGTATGCACATATGTATATAGACATGTTCAACATGTATGTACACATTTTACATCAAAAACGTCTGAATCGCCATCTTGTGAATGTTTCTATTATACATATTCTCTGCATTAAAATTGCTTAGCATATCCTTTGTTGGTTTGAACTGTTTACAACAGATTTGGTTGATATTTAAATGAACTTGTACTCTCAGTAATGCCTCCAAAAGCTCATACTGCATACTATTTGGAAGTTTTATTTTTGTGAACTTTCTTATTGAAAATACGCGCTCCACACATGCATTGCTTGTTGGTATCAAAAACATATAAAGCACAGCCTGAGCCAATTCTTTGTAGTGTCTTTTACCAGCAGCATCTTGGAAGTTGTAAACTTTTGACCAAAATTCCACTAAATTAAGGGGAATATTATTTTTAAAATAATAATTCCATTCGGTAAAAGGGAGCTTATTCCAATGAGTCTCGTAAACATCTAAGAAAATAGTTGCGTCCATGAATTTAAGCAAAACGTATTTGATTGTAGAAAATTTTGGCTACGATGTTGTATTAATACATTTTTGGCTGCTGAAGTACTTATATTTTTTAAAAATGCAACGATTTTCAGGTAAACGATATACTATTTCAAACAAAAGTTTTTTTAAACACTTAATATTGAAATTTATTATTCGGGAGAATATCCCGACTAATTATTAGAAACAATTAGTTTTCTTGCAAAATGCACAAAATGCCACAACAAACATTTTTTCAATGTTTTTTTAAATACTGCAAACAATTTTTTTTTTAATACTAAAATCTCTTCACTTCCTAGGCAACAATTTGACAAATCAGCTTCAAACTCTGTTCCGAAATCTACTGCATTTAAGGGAAGCAGAGATCTGGGTCGTTCAATATATCCAATATATTGTAAATATTTTTCAAAACTTTTATTTGGTTAAAAACCGATGGCTTAAATATTTTGGAACATAATACTAGAACAGTCATGTACATTTTGTCATACAAACTTCCAGCATCAATTGTGTCGCACTGAAAACCTAGATTTAAACGATTTATGTCGTTAATAATTGGATTAATGAAAATAAGGAACATTCGATTGCTATCGTCTTTCATTTCAATGTAAATCATCCTTGCAATGTGATAATTTTCAGCTGTTGCTGAAAATTCAGGGTACGGAAACAAGTATGTGGTTTTAAGATATTACTGATGAAACAAACAATAATAAATAGATACGAAAAAAAATTTATTAATTTAACGAATATTATATGAGCATGTTGTTCTAAAATTCCCCAAAATATCCTATTTTGTTTTATATCCCCAAACCCCAAATGAAAAGTTTTGTCCCTTTCAGAAACAAAAAAACCCCTAATTTGGGGTCAAAACCCCAAACCTGGCAGCCCTGTTCCGGACGATAATTAAAATTAAACCAATTCAAGCAAAATTGTTCCCCATTAAATTTACTCTCTTTCTCTCACTCTCTTAAAAATAGAGACCAGAGACCGGCAAAAATCACGTTTTTTATGCCTTCACTCATGAATAACTTTTTTGTGTCCAATTATTCACCAACACATAAGCAAGCATGCGCGTACGCTCATAATCTTTATTTGTGTTAATCATTAGGAAGGCAAATACAAAAATGCCTATATGAATTTTTCAAGCAAGATTTTAACACACAAGCTATTTTGAGCGTTTGCATTCATTAAACACAAAAACGAATGGCATTTATTCAACATGCCTTTTCTTTGCAAAGAATATTAAGAAAAATCATGCAATGATATATGCTGGCACATAATCTTGAGTGTGTAGGTATGTAGGTTGTTAAAACATTGTGGTTGAGAAATAAGGATGCCATACGAAGTTACCAAAAAACGTCGGTTTTACAATAAACTTTAAAAATCGCAATTTTCGGTTTAAAATCGTTTAAAGATCGGATTATTTTTTACTCATTCAAAAAAACTTGTTATTTTTATAAGAAATACTTCAACCTTGCCAAATTTGTTTGTTTTATTTAATTTTACTGAAATTAAAGTCGTTTTTAACTCCCAAGAATAATACCGCTTTATTGGTTTGGTACATAGATTACTTAAAAAGAAGGGTCTTTAAGTGTATTTTTCTGAGCGCGGTGCGCTTTTTTTTAAATTTCGGTGCTTTTTTTAATTTTTGGCGGCACCGAAGCAAATTCAACAAATCTTTTTGTTTCAGTGTGAGAAAAAAAATCTTTGTACAATAAAATACACCCGTTTCAACATTATTTTATTCAACAGCGCAAAATTTTTACACGTTTATATGAAAATGATTATTTTCACGACAACACGGCTACATGGCTACACGACCACCGTTGTAGCTGTGGTAGATTTAGGCTAATTTATATTTTTGTGAGCGACAGTGAGAGTGAGAGTGTTTAATATATAAGTGCTTAAGGTGAATTCGCCCATTCGTTCTGAACGAAATTATAGTTGTTGTTCCGCATTAAATTTACTCTCTTCCCAAAAAGAGAGACTTCAAACTACATATAAAAAAAAATCGTTCGGAACGTTCAGAACGAATGGGTGAATTCACCTTTAAAATACTTTACTGTATTTAACAAAAAATAAGAATACAAAACGCATTGCTTATAATATAACCTCCTTCATGTATACACATATACACACATGTCTATATAATTACAAAATGATAATTGTAAAAATCGGGATAATTTTAAAAATATATTTCTTGATTAATTATCTGTTTCAGCGTATCGTCGTAAAAATGCTATTAAACTGTTAAGTCTGGCAACCGTGTTGCCTAACCATTCTATAAACACACAGCACCTTGTGCATAAATGTACACTTGTTGATTTTTTGCCTTTTTCACATTAATGCTTTTTGCATTAATGCCTCTAAGTTTTTGATTTCGATCATGAATGTGATTAAATAAAAATGTGTGCTTTGAAGAGTTGTCCAAAAATTCATGCACACACAGTTTTTAAACACTCAAACTGAATAGCTGGCATGCGGCAACAGATTAAATTTACATGTTCACAAACAACCCTTATTTTGCTTAGCATAAAATAGAATAGACACAATGTTGATAAAGGCATATTTGAACGTTTGAGCGAAAATGACATGTTTTTCGAGTGTTTGATTAATCTGATTTTTTTTTAATCACCGGTTGCAGGTCTCTGATAGAGACGTCAAACCAAGAATAATAAAACTAAAGATTACGCCATCAGGCAGGCATAAAAAAACATTTCTGGGCATGTAGGAACTCTGACGTCACTCAAGCTGTGTTCTCATTGGCTAATAAAATTGAGCTGTAGAACTATAATGTTTGTGTAAAAACATGACAGTGGGACAAATTGTTATTTTTCTAACTAAATTTTTTGAAAGCAAACAAATTCCTTATAAGAATTCCATATATAGGTTTTCATTAGTTTTATTACAATATTTCACTATTGATGCAAATAAAATATAATTTTAAAAAAGAAAATTTTTTATAGAGATGGATAGAATTAAAAGACAAAACATAATTTCAATGCTTGTTTTTAACTTGAAAATAAACTTAAAACTAATTAACTTTTCAGAATTCATATTTGCTGTTTCAGTATCATACAAAGTAGTGAATAGCATGTCTTCAATACAATATTAAATGTTTAATAGATTCAAATAGTAAAATTATATAATATTCGTTTTGCTTTTTAGGTGTAGAATTGTTATATTTTATAAAATTTTCTCTTTCGCTTATAAGTATTTTCAGCGATTTCGGCATTTAGTTTCCTAATTCTAAAATACATTCGACACCTAAAGAAAAGTTTTTCACGTCTTCACTGGCAAAAGAAATTTTGCTTCCAACAAATGCTTTTGTAAGCCTTGCACTTGCTGAGTATAAGGTGATTGATTGGGCAATGTCTGATTCAGTAAAATTCTGTCTTTTATCACCGCTTTTTAGTTTTTTATTTGACCTTCAGTGAACAAAAGTCTCAAGGCCTTCTCAAGATTAACGTTTGCAAAGCTTAATTTCTAAATACGACATGATAAATTTTTTATTATCATATCACACTGACTTTTTGCCATTATCAGCGTACAATTCTCCTTGAGAAGTGCATCTCTAAAAACGATTCAAATAAATATTTGCTTAATGTTAAAAAATTTACATACATTTTCATTTCCAAAGTTTTAATGTAAGTTTGGAGGCCATCTTCTTCTTCAAGATTAGTCGGCCGTGGAGAATTTTCCGCGACCAATTTTTCTTCAAAACTGTTCGAAATATCATTTTGCTTTTCAGTTTTACATAGTCTTTTATATACATTTGCAACTTCAGTTTTATTAGCAGTTTTCGTTTCACTTTTAATAGCACCAGTGTCTAAAGAGGGAACTGCATGGGATCTTAATATTTTTTCACGCCGTTTGCTAAATCCTATTCATAACGCCTTAGTAATGTACTGCAAGAATTATTTTTTTTTAACTTACCCATTTTAAATTTCAAGTTTCTTTCAAAATCCTCTTGCTTGAAATGTAAAGCAAAAAATTTCCCTTTATCCACATTTACAGGCTTCACTGTTTTGCAAAATATTACCCATAACTTCCTTCGAGCTTCATCGTTTGGAAAGTCGTAAAACGATACAGCTTTTTGAAAACACAAACGTTTTATTAAAAATACGCAAAATATTAGGTTTTAACATAATTTCTCTTTTTTTTTTGCTGTTACTTTGTCTGCATTTGCCCACTGCACATTTAATATTTGCTCTCTTTCTTATCTTCTCACTTTATTTTGTTTTTTGTTTTTCTTAGTTTTGCAGCTTTTAAACAACCAAATTTAAACCGTTTTTATATAATTTTAATTATTTTAATATTATTTATATGTATTTATTATAAAATATGACCGAAATTCGTTGTTTATTAAGCACCAATGAAATACTTTTTTTTGGAAAACTCTCTGAGTAAATTAATTACGGGGCTGCCATCTTTATAAAATACATAAATTTTTTGTAAGGTATTATAACTGCCATACCTAAATTGGCGCGTCAAGCGTTGTCTGGCTGTCAAAAGTTCTCATGCCCATACATTTTGTATGGAGCATACCGAAATAACGCGGCGTCAACGCTTTGCTATTGGAAAATCCGATTTTGACAACGCGTAAAGAAGTGAAGTTGACTGCAGAAGTACTATTGTTTATTTTTTTAATGTGTCATTAATGCTTAGTGCTGCCACACCCAAAAAATTTTTACAACCAAAATTCGCTTTAAAAGTTACCAAATGAGAAAAAAATCTTCTAACTCTTCTAAATAACTAATTTTTTCAAATTTTAATTATTTTATTTTAATTTTAATTTAAATAACAAAATTTTAATAACAAAATCACAAAGAACAATGTCGTCCGGCAACCTGTTAAAATAATCAGGGTTGTTTGATTTGTTTGTTCGATAACCCTGTTTTAATCGTTTTGACATAACGTTGACGCTTTTATTTAGGTATGGCATTTCAGCGTTAAAGCTCATCTAAAAAAAACGTTGCGCTTGACGCTTTTAAGGCCGTGTCAGATAAAACTTTGTAGCGTAACGCGAAAGGTGTATGACACAATGAAAACTTTGACACAACGCGCGCATTGTGTGTTTACCAAAAAGTGGATATGAATTTTGCTAATTATTTTTTATTATAAAAATTAAAGTCAAAATATTATTTGCTTTTGTGTGTTTATTTTGTTATCACCTATTGTAGTTTATTGAAAATACACCACTCTACCGTATAAAGCTTTTTATTGTCATCAATTCATATGTTTTTTGGATTTTCAAATACATATGTAAGTACATATGTATATATTCATATAAAAAGGTAAAATATTATTAATAATACGCTGCCACTGATTTTGTACAATAAAATAATCTTATACTATATACCTATGTACATATAGCATGCAAATAGGTACTATTTTATAAATTATTTAAAAAAAAAACAAGCTCATATTCTTTAACAGGAAATAAATTTTAAAAATAAAAAAACAAGTATTTTTCATATCACATCACATTTTCATATCATATTCCAACATACATACATACATATATAACTTTGATTGTCAAAGCACGCAAAAAGTTGAGAGTTGCCGAACTTTTTGCGTCACGCTGCGTTAAAAGTGTTTTATGTGGCATGTTTCATATAAGTATGTACATTTCAACTTAAATGTCAAAGCGAAGCTGTAACGCAACGCGAAGCAAAAGTTTTATGTGATATGGCCTTTATTTAGGTATGGCAGTAACTTTTACATATGTTACAGACTTGGTAGCCTTTGTGAGGGAACTACTACGTCATCAAACGGTAAAGGTACAATTAGTCTTTACTCTCTGTTCTGTTCCGAATCAGCTGATTGTTTTCTGTTAAATGGAGAATGTGTGTATATGATTAGTTTTTACTTTGCCGTTCTGTTCCGTTCCGGACTATTCTGCTGAAAACTGAATTTTACTTAGAGTTCTAAGTGACAGCAAGAAACAGCTGCTTGTTTCAGGGAACCAAGCCGATCGGGCCAAACAATTTTACAATTAGTAATAAGAATTTATTGGAATAAATTTGTTTAAAGTAAATAAATATTCATATTTATTTCATATTGTTTAAAAACATATAAAATAAATAGTTTTAATTAATATTTGGTTTAAATAATATTGATCTACAGATCTATATTTTGATTGTTTATAGCGTCTTCATTGCAAAAATAATTTGCCAGTTTATCTCTCAAATGGACAGCAGTATCTGAAGACCTACGTAGCTGTGTTGTAATTGATCTTAGTGGACGACTACCATTTGCACCAATTTCCGCACGCCATTCTCCTTCATGTACAGTGCCATTTGCTTCACGGTCTATAAAATTTGCTGGACAATACCAGCGTTTCTGGTCGTTTAGCATAATGAAATTGTGCAGAGCTATGCATGCTAATACAATGGCCTCACAGTTGTCCGGTGACCATTCTAGAGTAGTTAAAAGTACTCTCCAACGAGCAGCTAAAATACCAAAGGTATTTTCTATTACCCTTCGCGCCTTAGGGGAAAAGCTGCATCACCCACAAAAAATGAGGAAACGAGGCGGAAGATAATAATGATAATGGCTTCGGTCGTGGCACAGGGACTGTTTTGTTCGCGATTGATTGTCCAAAAGGACATGTACGAAAAATTCCTTCAAATAGAAAATCAACATTTGTTAGTTAGTTTTTGAATTCTTACACAAACTTTGGTATAAGAATTCTTATACAAATATTTGTTTCTAAATTACCACCATCACTTTGACAACCATAGCTTCCTACGCTTGCAGCGATGAATGTGTAATTAGCATCACAAGCACCCATCAGTACAATGCTAAAAAATTTCTTGTAATTGAAGAACATGGATCCTGAATTCGGAGGACATTTCAAAGCTATGTGCTTGCCATCAATTGCTCCCACGCAATTTGGAATATCCCATATATGTTGGAATTCTTTTTCGATATCAACGTATTGAGCGGTTGTCGGTTCACTTACATAAATAGGAGATAGCAAACGCCACAATACATCACACGTCTCCAGTATGATGTTTCGAACTGGAGTTTTACCCAATTTGTGGCTCCAAGCAATCGACTGAATGGAACCTCCATGTCCTAAATACCTGTAAGACATACATATGTGCTTATGTAATTAAATTTTATTTGATGTAAAACTTACAGTAGTGTTATAGAAAGCCTCTCATCGGGTAATATGCGTTGTCCAGACTTTCTTAGAGAACTCTTAACTATTGATAACAATAGCTCATACACATTATTAGTCATTCGGGTATGAAGAAAGAAATGTTCGTCATCAATATCCTTAATTTTTTTAAAAAACTTTTCGATGATAGCCAGATGATGACCAATCCCTATTGATAGGTCGGGCGTACCATCTTCGGTGGCGTTGAGTTTTCCTCATTTTTATATTGTTGTACATTTTGCACAAGTTTAAAAAGCTTGTTGCTACAAACACGTCATCAATATCCGAATCTGAGTAGCTATTGTCCATTTTGCACGTTTATATTTATTATAATTTACTTTAAATTACTTTACAATTGCGCGCGGTTTTAATTTTATTCTTTGTTGTCAGAAACAGCTGATACGTTTTTACGGAACTTCTAACTACAAAAATTTAAAAGCAGAACGGCACAGAACGAAACAGAAAGTAAAAGTCAAGACTAATGAGGCCTTAAATCATGCGCAAGGCGTAATATTTTTGTAAACAAAGCAAAATTAAAAGTGAAAAGTTAAAAAATATATGTATTTATAAACATGTAAAAATATATATAATTGTCTTTTGTGTGTGTTTCCTAGGCGTAATAATAAATTTGAATTCAGTGAAAAGTTAATTTATTTAAATTTTATAAAAGTTAAAAAACAATGGAAAGAGAAAAAAATTATAAAATCGAAGCAGGTAGATGAGTCGTGTAAACAGCATGATTCATAAACTTGCTTCAGAAAGCGAAACAGGAAATTCAAGTTGTCGTGGAAACATGCTATAAGTAATGTTAACGTTTCCATATTTCCATTTCATTTAAATTTTTAGCCTAATAATGATAAAATATCCAATATTTGATGGTCTTACGATTGAAAAAGTACGCGCATTTTTAGTACTTTTATACCCACACATATTTTCTTTCTTTTAATTATTCAAAACATTTATCAAATTTGTTATTGGCGATATTCTCCAAAATAACTATGTATTTAACATTTTATTGTTTGTTGGTGGCTTAGCATTACCTTGTTGTCTGCGTTTCATTGGCGCTAGCCCAATCATCTCTATCACCCAAAGGGCGATTAATTGCATAAAGGTGTAAAAAGAAAAATAAAAAGACGCATGTCGATTATAATTGTTTGCTGTGTTGTGTTTGTACTAGAGATGGGCGCGAGTCGTGTTTTTTCGTGACACGAAACACGCACGATCAACACGACGTGTTCGTGTTGAAAAAATTGATTTCTTTCGTGTTCGTGTCGTGTCGTGTTGAGCAAGAAAACACGAAAATACGAAATGATAGTAGGTGTAAAATATCTGTGTCGTTTTATGACAATATCTTAAGTCTAATATATTAAGATAGGACTTAAGAAGTTATGATAAAACGACACAGATATGTATTCAGTAAAAAAATCAATTTTTTGTGTCATTGTATACGCAAAAAATATCAGCAAAACACTATTGAAATTTTTTTATCATAACATCTAAACAAAATTTTGTCTCGTATAGATGGATTGAAAATAAAAACACTACAGTCTATTGAGAGAAGGCTTAGCCAACAGACATTCATTATGTGGGCCTTTTTTAAACCCTTCATTAAAAAAACTTAATTTTTTAAGCTCACAACAAAAATAAAACATATCCTGTCAACCGTTAAGGCCGTAATAGACGACTATTACATGGACAATATGGAAACAAATAATAACAGTAATGATACACAAAACGAAAACCAAGAATTCGCTGAGTATAGAGATGAATACAATTCAAAAAGAATAAAATCACAAAAAAATTATTGATATTGAAATTTAAAATTACTATAATAGCTCAACAAAATGGGAAAACGATATATTAACATTTTGAAAGTATGCAAACAATTTAAAGATTTTACAGAAGCTCGCCAAACAGGTGTTAAATATACCTATAAAATCCGCGACTAGTGAAAGAGTATTCTCAACTCTTGGACTTATTCTTAGTGAACGCCGCACAAGATTATTGAGGCCAAATCTTAATAAGTTACTATTTCTTAACAAAAATATGTAAATATGTAACACATAGATATTTATTTGCAAATAACTAAATATATTTAAGTTTATGTGATTCTTTTATGTTAAAACAAAAATATATTTGTATGTACATAAGTACATATGTATGTACATCCATACATAAGTGAATTTAAGTTAAACATTTTTTTATTGAATTTAGTTTCGTGCGTGTCGGTTGGTCTCGTGTTTTGAAATTTTTTGCCGTGCATGTTTCGTTCGTGCTTGACATCTTGGGTTTCGTGTCGTGTCGTGTTGAAAAAATCCAACACGCGCCCATCTCTAGTTTGTACAAAAGCTTTTTAATGTTTTGTTGATTACAAATAGAAAAATATAATTGAGTTCTGTTTGAATTCTCATATAGTATTTGTAATGTTTGTATAAGTACATAAGTTTGAATTGAATTCTTTTCGAACATGATTTAGCTGAAGCGTACTGATGATATGGGTACCCCAATGAAATGCTGGCATGTTAATTAACAAACATAAGTATAGATTTGATTGTTTATGGAAAAATATCTATAAATTGGAGATATTGAACACCATCTTGTGAAAAAGTTGATATCTGTAGAATAAATAAGATGTTTTTTTTACAAAACTGCAAATGTTTGCAACTAAGTGTACCATGAATTTATGTTAGCGAACAAGAAGTATTAAAAAAATGTTCTTAAGGCTTTTGTTGATTTTTGACAGTAGCTTCATTTGACAAAAGTGCATTAGACCTTTAAGACCTAAATTAAAAGTAAATAAGTGTGCAAAACACTAGGCAATACCGCTAATTATCAAGTAAAAATGTAATAAAAATAAAAATTTATTTAGTATACCTACAAAATTTTTTGTAACTTCATATGCCTCATTACAATTCAATAAAGTTTACTTAAGAATTAAATAAACGTCATGACGTGAGTATTTAGTCGTAATACAGTGAAAATGTAATAAAAATCAATAAAAAACTACTTCCACGTACTGTGGAAACTTCACACAAATGTTGTAATTGTCAAGATCTCAAATTCCTAACAAATTCTTAAGCCGCACACGACAATGACTTAAGCTCTACTCTGTTTTGCCCTAATGTTTGGTTATTTTCGCCTCGCAGTGAGCATTGTTAATCCAATTCATTTTATTATTTCTTTTCTAAAAGCAAATTGGAAATATCGAACTGAGTGCTGTTTCACACACGTCAAGTTTTCCTGATCAAGTTTCAATTCATCTGGGAGAGTGATAGGGAGAGTGTGTAATCCTTTCTTAATTTTTCTCCCAGCTGAATTGAAACTTGATCAAGAAAACTTGACGTGTGTGAAACAGCTCTGAGTTTGAACTTGTTCTGAATATGTTATGAATAATTCTGGTAAAAAACCCGACAAATTAAAAACGAAAGGATTACAAAACAGAAGCAACTATGGGTAAGTTTGAGAACCTATGAAATCAAATGAATATCAGATTCGTTGATGCCACACATCCCGGCGACTGTCACGATTCTTTAGTGTTGACCACAAGTTCGTTCAGACGTGTGATGGAGCAAAATTATTTGCTCCATCAGTGTACGGCTGGCTACTAGGTGAGTGAAAACATGAATATATAGATATTATATATACATACATAAATATATGAGTGCACAGGAATGATTAACTAATAATGTATCCATTTAATATGAACAGTTTTAGGTGATGCTGGATATCCCTTGGAGCCATGGTTATTGACGCAGTATAGAACTCCTGCTCATGGATCAGTTAAACAAACGTTTAATGACTGCCATTCCAAATGTAGGAATATTATAGAATGGAGTATTAAAAATAGATGGAGGTGTTTGCTTGGTGCTACAGAGTTTCACTATGAGCCTAAGAAGGCCGTGAAAATAATAAAGGTTTGCGTTGCATTGCTTATAAGTGCGAATATAATAACAGTATTATATATGAGGAGGAAGAATTTTCTTATCTAGAAAGCTCGAGTTCGAATGAAAGGGAAGGTTATTTCGCTACTGCTCAGCCCATCCGCACAAATATTGTAAACTCTATGTAATATAATAATTTCAAATTGTATGTGTATAATAAAAAAGTATTTTAGAAAAGTAAATAAATACAAACATTTATGTCTCAAATGAAATTAAAAAGTATTTATTTAAAATCAATAAATAATTAAATTAAAAATTTAGGTTTGTAATTTTATAGATCCGTTAGAGAATTAAAAAACCAAATTAATGAAAAAATAAAATAATAAATTTTACATTTTATTCCCAACGTTTCGTCAATTATTTTTTGACTTCTTCAGGGGAATATTAAAAATTAAATAAATTTAAAAATAACAAGTTTATCTTTTCATTATACAGTGAACTCGCGATAATGTGAACTAATAAAAACCAAGGTAGTTCACATTATCGAATTTGTTCACATTTTCGATTGTAAAAATTTGTGGTGTTATATTGTTTTTTGGTTACAAAATATTGAAGCTCTTGGAATTTTTAACATAAAATGTAATTTATTGAAAACTTAACGATTTCTTAAATTTTAAGTTCACGTTTTATATTAAATTTTTGGAGCCACCATTAGCTGGCATTGAAGTCGTGTTCATTTTTATTAAAATTAGAATGAAGCTGTTTCGCTTTTTCTTTCAGCATCAATGCACTTATTGGAAGGTTTTTACTTCTCATGTTAAGAAACCACTTGTATAGAGATTTATCCATCATTGGAAGCTCTGAAATACGTAGGTTTACGTTTCACTGGTCTATAATACGTATTTTTAACACATTTATAATTTTTATTATTCTTATTGTGCATCGAACAAATGGTATATTTCCCAACATTATATTTAACACTGTAATACTTGATCCTTTTTCCAAAAGTTGAAGAATTTCATATTTCTCACTAATGGTTAAAAACTTTCTGTTATTCTTAGACATCTTTGTAAATACACAGGAATATAAATACACAGGTTTCTATGCGTGACGAAACACAACAAAACTCAAAGTGTGCAAGTACAATAGTTTACAGTTTTTTATTCAATCGGGGGATTTCCAAAATTAGAAAACAAACAAAAATTGCAAAAATTTTTGTTCACTATTTAGAGCCATTAAACTTTGTTCACTATTTAGAGCGTCCATATAAAAAAATAGGTGTTCACATTACTGGATAGTTCATTATATTGGAAGTTCACATTACCGAGAGGTCACTGTAGTTTAAAAACAACTGTTGTTAAACTATAATGAAAAGATAAACTTGATATTTTTTAAATTTATTTAATTTTTAATATTCCCCTGAAGAAGTCAAAAATAATTGACGAAACGTTGGGAATAAAATGTAAAAAAAACGTTGTTTTTGTTACTGAATCGCACCACTGGAGTTGTAAATCTTACTGCTGTTGTTCGCCCCACTTGATGTTGTTAGTACGAGTTGAGGTTTTTGTTGTCTGTTGTTAGTATTCTACCTGTGCTATAGATCTTGTTACTCTATTTAATAATACAGTTTTTTGTGTAGTTCTACTTGTTGTTTTCGTACTCCATTGGCTGGTATTGTTTTTAGTTCAAATTATTGTTGTTTTTGTCGTTATTCCCCAGTGCTGCTAAAGTTGTTATATTATATGTATTTTTAGATGTTGTTGACCTGTTTGTAGTTGACGTTGTTCCATTTGTAAATGTTATAGTTTTATTTGTACTTGTTGCAATTTTTACGGAGTTGTTGTTACGAGTATTTTAATTAGAGATGATAAATTTTCATTTATATGTTGTTACTGTTGTTGGTTGCACTTATATTATTCCTTTACACTCTGTGGCTTCTAATTTTTGTATACGCTGTTAATATTATTTCGGACTGGATGATGTCGAGGAAAAGTAATGATATTCGCGCTAAATTATTTATGTTTTAAACAGCAAGAAAGCAGAATTTTTATCAACCCAATCCAACCATTTTTATAACCTTAATTTCCTAAATTGGTGGGCCCTATGGATTAAAATTCTTAATAAGCCCTATTGAAATTTAAATTTGTCACTACTACAATTAAATACATTCTCTATCTTTCTCACACCTTAATTAAAAAAACAAAAGTTTCCTGCCGTGTGTGAACCGAATATTACAGTTGTAATGCTTCACACATGTCTAGTTTTCTTGTTCAAATTTCAATTTAGTTGGGAGAAATACTATATAGAGAAAGTACTTATATGTCTCTTTCTCTATCATTCCCCTTGAGCAAGAAAGTCTCATCCGTGTGAAACAGGTATAACATCACTAGCCTGTACAGATATTTTTGCATGCCAGAACTATAAGCGCAATATTTTAAAAGTAAATCACAGTTCCAAAATGCACATTAATTATCCTATATTGAAATAATTGTATGAGAAAAAAATTTAAGATATTAAACATAGAATAAGTAGTAGAAAACTATTGTAAGCCAACAACAACACAACGAACCAGAACAGAATACCCATTTTGACAATGCTAATGCTACATCCATCTGTGGTGATTGCCAAAACAGTTTGACAAAACAGTTTGAATAAATGACAGTCATTTTGTAAATTAATTTTTTTTTTAAATCTGATGTGAACTCAAGTTCTTGTCAGTTTAGATAAAAAATTTTACAATTATTTCGTAGAACTGAACAGAACTGTTTGAGGAATGCATAACACGCCTTTGAATGAAAAATTAATACGAGAATAAATGTTTCTTAACAGTAATACCAATGGTTTAGAGAAAATACCATGTTTCTTTGACGTAGACACAGAAAAGTCTAACGGCGTCAAATTGCATGATCTTGGTAGCGAATTGACGTCGCAAAAACGTGAAATTACGCGCTCTGAAAACTTCCTATGTAATAAAGCCAAAACCGGTTGTGTTTGGCGGCTCGTGGCACCGTCTTGTTGAAACCACATATCGTCCAGATCATAATCTTCAATTGAAGACCAAAAAAGTCGGTTACAATAAGTCCATAGTGCTATGAATTGACGCGGTCCACAATGGGGATTTTGCGGAAAAAACTCAAATTGTCAAAATACTCTTAATGCAATATGCAGTGATATTTTGAAATTTTAGACTAAATGGTACAATCAAATCAAAAAGAATTACTCCGATCTGACTGATAGTTTTTTTTATAGCCGTCTCAAAGTCAGTACTTGTATGTTTTACCGAACCAAATTAATTTAAACCTAAGAATTTCAAAACGAATATTATTTTATTATGTGAGCTAACATTTTTCTTTTTATTTTTTATTTAAAGTACGATATTTCAGTATACTAAAATTGAAAAAATAAACTCTGCAGAGACTTAAGTTTTTTTTGTTTGTTTATTTTTAGGAACATATAACAGAAATCCCTTTTTTCTCCAAACATTTGGACCTGCAATTTTATCCATACTTTTCCTCAGTTGGAAATCACTACTAATACATTGTCTCATATCCGTTTTTACATTTTTAATAAATTTCAAGTGCCACCAGGTGCCACCTCTCAAATTGTTGTATTACAAAGTACAAAATTTTTCAGCTGATTGATTCGCGACTCAATTCTGATAAGGCTCTTTTGTTTAACATAACTTAAGAACCACTAATCGGATTTTGATTAAACAAATTTAGAAAAATCAAGAATTACAATTACTTTGATCTGTTTATATAACGTTTTGCTGCATAAGCAACAGTTTCGCAGTTATAAATAAATTTATGAAGAAAAAAAATATTTTTTGCCTAAAAAATTTAAATTTTTTATATTTAATTCATAAAAAATCCAAAACGGTAAAAAAAGTGACAAGTCTTATTACTTTCACGTAAAGTCGCATAAACTATGAACAAAATGAGACATAAATTATGAAAGTCGATGGACGCGTTTCGCTTTTATGCACAATTAAGTGAAGGTATGAATTTAAAAATTTGCTCCAGATATTCACAAAAAAAAAACATTCATGACTTTTTTTATGATTCTCAGAATTAAAAAAAAATAATAAACCAAAGGTTATTTGATTTTTATGATTGCGGTAGCAAAGTAATAAGCGTTAATAAATTTGCCTGTACAATTAAAATTAAAAAGGAAAGTGCACCTTTTAAATTATTTGGGTTTTTCCGTTAGTTACCTGCATGATTTTTTTACAGAAATTGCACCCACATATATTTTACAATGATTGACGGCAAGACAGCACAATCAATAAGAGAAACAACAACAGCATCTTCTTGTTTTATTTGTGGAGCCACAAAATCCAAGATGAATAAAATCGAAGAAGTTGAAGCTACGCCCGTAAATAAACAAGCACTCCAATTTGGTATGTCACCACTTCATGCGTGTATTAAGCTGATGGAGTGTCTTTTGCATGTAGCTTATAATATTGAATTTAAACGTGGGAGAGTCGACTCAAATACTCGTCCGATAAAAGAAGCCGGAAAATGTTTGATAAAGCGTGAACTTAAAGAGAAAATTGGAATACAGGTTGATACTGTTAAGCAAGGCTTTGATACGACAAACTCAGGAAATACGACACGAAGATTATTTGCTAATCCTGCTTTGATTTCCGAAATCACGGGTCTAGATGAAAACATAATCAAGAGGTTTTCAATAATTTTTGAAGCTATAACAATCACCGGGGTAGTAGATCCACAAAAAATTTGGTGATTTTTGTTTGGAGACGGCAAAACAGTTTGTTGCACTGTACGAGTGGTACAATATGCCACCTGCACTTCACAAAATTCTGATTCATGGAAAAGATATAATTGAAAATTGTATTTTTCCTGTAGGCATACTATCCGAAGAGGCTCAGGAAAGTCGTAACAAACACTATAAAAAATATCGCCACAGACACTCCAGAAAATGCAGTCGAATTGCCACGAACGAAGATATTATGCACCGAATGATGGTAACATCAGATCCCCTGATCTCACATTTGACTCCTGAATTTAGCCAGAAAAAGCATAGTGTTATAAGCGACGAAGTTAAGGCTCTTTGAGAATAATAAATTAGAAATAGATTTGAAAAAAATAATAAATTAAAAGTTAAAAAAATCATTTAAATTTTTTTTCATTGTAGGTAACGATGTACCTTTCTCTAACTTTCCTCATTTTGATTATGTTTGTGTATTACTATGTAAATAAAACTAAATTTGTGATGAAATCACTACATTTTTTGAAAAATATATTTTTTTCCTCACCTCCGTACAAAAATCCCCAGTGTGCGGTCTTACAGCGTAGTTTTCGAACAAACATTGCCCAATTACACCTCTAAACCATAACGCGCACCAAACTGTCGCTCTTTCTGAATGCAATGGCTTTTCCACAACCACTTCTGAGTTTTCTGAATCCCTTATCCGACAATTTTGCTTGTTGACTTAACCACCGAGTGAGAAATGTGACTTAACCACCGCTGAAAAAAATGTTGAACGCCGCGGAATCGACAAATTCGGATTATTCGCCACACACTCACTAACAGGAGCGATATTTTCGGCAGTGCGCACATTGCGATAATGCACAGGTCTGACAACATCTGTAACGCTTCCGCTCTCTTCAAATTTCTTTATAATCTTGTCGACTTCTTGCACAATAGGTCGTTATGACGACCATAATCACCTCGAAATGATCGAAAAGTTGCCACATTTCAACCACCATTTTTGTAATAAGTTTAAACTATTTTTATGCGCTCTTCGGTTATTAAACGATCCACATTCGTAAACGGCAAACCTTTCGCTAATAAAATTATTTTTTCGATAACAGATATTAAACAAGATCGCCACACCGGCGGTTATGAAACCACCGAATGTATCGTGCTTAGTGCAAAAGCAGTTCATAAAATTATATCTGCGTAAATTCATTATAATATTGACTTAATTTTATTATTTTGACTGACACTGTAGGTACACTTCTAAGTAAAGGTAATTAATAAAACAATAAAGAACGTACATTAGCTGTCTCCATATCAAAAACTTAACAAGATCAAGGTTAGCAAATATGTATATATGTATGTATGTATGTATATACTATACGAGTACGTATACTTCTGTTTGGATGTATGTACATACTTATGTACATACATACATACATACTACATATGTATGAGTATATTCTTACCCAAGTATTTCAGTATTTATGTTAATAACAGCAATTGTTGAACTACCATTATTAAAATTCTAGGGTGTGTTGATAGGGGGACGTAAATATTTAGTATCAAAAGGCAAGCATCAACAAAGCACAAGTATTTATTCTAAAGAAATACTCGTAAAGCAGTGCTTTCAAACGCTTTCGAATGAACCGGCATGATCAGTAGTTGAGACATTGTACAAACAAATAGACAAGCCAAGAGCGTTCGCAAAATTAGATAGAAAATATTGCTCATATTCTAAACAAATGCATATGTAAGTACATACATATGTAAGTATGTATTTATGTACATACGTAAGTACATGTTTATTGCCACTACTCACAAAATGTTCGTGTGTTGATATTACGAGTAATAAAACAAGAATGTACACATGTACATAAGTATGTACGTTTAATGTAAATTACAAGTGACACATTTAATAATATATTGCATATAAATGTATGTAAATAAATTCATATGTAAGTATATACATACATATGTATGTAAGTATATATGTATGTATTCACTTCCATCTACATGGTTTTAAATAATGTATGTACACGGCCATACATACATACATACATATGTATGTAAGTATGTACCTAAAAATATCTGATGTGTTTTTAATTATTCATCAATCGTTTCCAAACAAAAACAACAACTTATTAAAAAAAGTCAACAAACAATAATGACAATGACAATATCATTTTGAGTGTTTAAATTGGTTTCGTGCCTTTTAAAATTTTTAATGAAGCATTGGATTTATAAAAGACATGTAATAAAGAAGGTATGCTTTTTTACACAATATGTAAGTATTGTAATGTAAAGTATGTAATCGTAATAGACAGAGCAACCCAAAATATGCTCTAAAAAGAGTACAATTTTTAAATACTTAAGAACCGACCATAAAGTTTAAAAAAAATATTCCTAAAATATAAGAAATATTATATCCATTTTAAATGTAACGTTTTATTAAAAAACAGACGCATTAAAAGTGGACAAATTAATGATTCGTTTATTTCTGCGCTTGGACGGTAACCAAAATGAAATAAAACTATGCAAGTATGTACATACATATGTATGTATGTAATTGACAAAACGATAGAGAGATGTACGTTTGACATTTTTTTTTTCGCATCATAAGTACATATGTATGTATACTTACATATGTAAGTACATATTTCAGTGGCGCGTAGTTGCAAGCTGATGCAATTTCGAACATATTGCTGTGCATTTGTAACAGTTCTTATATTCGCTGTATGCATATGTAAGTATGTCCTTTATTAAAAATTAATTAATAAAAATCAAATCAATCTTAAGTACACTGAAAAAAATCCCTTCATTCAGAAGATTAATTTCTTCAATGTATAAACAAATTTTCATTGAAAATGAGCTAATTAAGTCCTTCATTGGATCAAAGAAGAATGTTTCATTGCATTTATGAAAAAGTTTCATTAATGAAACATATGTTAAAAATCGAATTTACTAATAATAATTAAGTTCTTGTTTATTAATTCCCTTAACTTATTTTCCCAAGTGAACTCATTTTCATTACCCCGTGCAGCGTTCGAATCGGAAAAACCTTGTGCTCAATACTCTAGCACTACACCGACTCGTCTACCGCAGCATTCCACATAAGCGTTGAATTTATTTTGTACTTTAAATAACATTGTGACCATGTGCCAGTTAAAAAAAGAGTTGATAACTAATACCACACTCTAGAGTTAATTTCCTTCCGATTTACTTTTATCTATAATTAAAAAATTTATATACAAATGCGTGGACGTAGAAAATATTGTATTGTGCTTTGAACGAAGGAAGGTGCAGACGCATAGTAACCAATGTGTTTGGTTTGAAGAATATTTATGATCAAATTGCTTTGTTTTTCAAAAAAACAAAAAAAAAAAATAATACAAGATAAAGAAAAGACATTTAAACCACTTAAATATTGATTTAATTATTTTTGATACATTGTATATAATTTAAAAAAAAATTCGTATTATACTGAATTAAATTTTTCCAAAATTTTGCTAAAGAGAAAATCCGTTAAGGAATGAAATGATTTTCGTTAATACAATGAAGTATGAAGAGTTAATGAAGAGCGGAGATTGATCGATCTTGTTTATGCACTGTTATTTCATAGATTTTCATCTACCGATTCGGAAGTGGATTTAACCGAATTGAAAACAGACCTGATTAGTATATAATATTCTAGTAGTAGTAGAAAATATTGTCAACAAGAGGCAGGAACTATGAAAAAAACAGCAAGAGGTTCCCTGTTTGCCGTTGGTTTCTCATATGTATGGTAAAAAATTTCATCAGCCGACAGTCAACCACAAAAATTTTTACGTTCAAGTCAGCGGCCGTTTTGGCTTTTGGTCGATATTGAGTAGCGTTTTTTTGCAGTATGCCTCACAAGCATCTATTCTTTTAAACCGGCAACTCATCCTTTTATTCATTTGATCCTTTTTCAGCGAAGGCAGCTAACAATAAGACGAAAGTAATTTTCTTACTTCCCATGGTTGCTTGTCCAACTATCATTCAGAATTGTTAAATCTTTTACCGACACTCCTGTTCAATAGTGTGTACCTTGGCTTACATTATGACTGTCTTCACTTAGTTCGGATGTAAAATATTCAATAAAAATTTGTGTAAATGTACTTAAAATTCTTCACCAAGTTCGGATGTAAAATATTCAATAAAAATTTGTGTAAATGTACTTAAAAGTATTTAAAATTCTTCACCAAGTTCGGATGTAAAATATTCAATAAAAATTTGTGTAAATGTACTTAAAATTCTTCACCAAGTTCGGATGTAAAATATTCAATAAAAATTTGTGTAAATGTACTTAAAAGTATTTAAAATTCTTCACCAAGTTCGGATGTAAAATATTCAATAAAAATTTTTGTAAATATACTTAAAAGTATTTAAAATTTTACAGATTCAATAAAAAGCCACTAAATTCATTTTACATTAAAAATATGCTGATATTCTTTGGATTCGAAATTATAGTTCTATGAATTTTTTTTTAATGAATTCATTCATGATAATTGATCGGCTCAATTATTTGTTTTTGTAAGAGCTGTTGTTGGAGGTTTCACAAGTAGAAATGAAAATGGCGGTGGGATTCGTATTCTATTACTGCCATGGTTGACGATATGAAAACAAAATCCCACATATACGAGGACGGGTGAATTAATCAGTACTTTTTGGATTTTCCGCCTTTTAAATGAAAGTGCAATACTGCTTCTATCAACAGGCATCTGCCAATTGACCCCTGTAAATATTTCACCAAGCTGCGTGAATTAGTTCTTGTTTGATAGCCATTGGTAGCAGACTACCGCATGACTCATTTCAAGGGTAAGCTTAATAAATACTGTGATATTTCTTCACCCATAAATTTAATGGTAAAAAAGTGGTTAACTGTATGAGTTGTATGAATATGGCGAACGTTCTGGATGCCCAGTTGAGGTCTCTACATCCGAAACAAATGAAAAACATTACGATATGGTGTGGGCTATATATAAATGTATATATATATATATATATATATATATATATATATATATATATATATATATATATATATATATATATATAAATAGAGAGAGAGAGAGAGAGAGAAAGGGACCTAAGGGTAAAAAAAATCTATTTTCACTTTTTTTGATGTGGACAACATCTGAGCATCGAATGAGACCGATCCCATGCCCCAAAAGTGTTCCCTCCCAGAGATATGCACGTTTTATGAAAGTGATGGTACACCAAAGATACACGTATTTATAGCATTTTCAGTTTAAATTAAACCTTTTTCACATTAAACGAAACCTTTTTCAAATTAAACGAAACATTTTTCAAATTAAACGAAACCCTTTTCAAATTAAACGAAACTTTATTCAAATAAAGTACAACAGTTTTCAAATTAAACGAAACGTTTTTCAAATTAAACGAAACCTTTTTCAAATAAAGTAAAACATTTTTCAAATTAAATTAAACAAAAAACATAATACATCGTAAAAAAATAAAATCATATGATATACATAAATACATACAGTGCACTCGGGAAAACGTCAACACTAGTTTATGTCGACATCCCAAAACGTCAACCCTTAATTTTTTACATTGTCTACTCTAAAACGTCAACCAAACCACAAAGCTCTAAAACGTCAACTTTAAATAAATCGAAATTTTGAATTAAGCAACAGTTAAAATACATACACAGTTTTGATCACACACACACATTTATTTTATAAAATTAGTTCAGAATTTTGGTATTCCCCTCATAAGTATGTACGTACATACGTATGTAGAATATAAAGGAAATTGCATCTCTATGTGTTGTCTTTTTTATGCTCAGTTCCTTTTTTGTTCTCGTAAGTATAACATTACCAAAATGTGTTCAAAACAACACAAAGTGCTTAAATTACAAGAAAAGGCAAATATTTTGGATTTATTAGAAAAGGGTGCAAGTGCGGTAGCTTTAGCAAAGCAATATGGTATCTCAAAATCAACAATTAGCAAGATAAAAATTAAAAAAAATAAAATTTTGGACTGTGTTAATAACACACTTTCCGGTCCGGGAAAAAGAAAGACATTAAGAGCATCAGAGTTGCCGAAAATGGACAAGCGCCTGTATCAATGGTTTGTTAAGCAGAGAGAAAGGCATTATCCGGTTAATGCATTAGCGCTCAAACAAAAGGCCAAAGAAATTCATCTAAAAGTAAAAGAGAAGGAGTGTTCTTTTAAAGCAAGTGATGGATGGTTGCAAGGTTTTAAAAAAAGATTTGGAGTTCGCCTGCTTAAAATAACTGGAGAAAAGCTATCTTCGCAGCCTTTGCTGGTCGAACCATTTAAAATCAAACTAAAACAAAAAATTGAAGAAATGAGTCTATGCCATGATCAATTGTACAATGCTGATGAATCTGGCTTATTCTGGAAAATTTTGCCAGAAAAGTCTTACGTATCAACTGCCGAAAGGACTGCTCCGGGCGTAAAGACAGAAAAACAACGCGTTACTTTTTTATGTTGTGCTAATGCTTCCGGAAATCATAAGCTTAAATTGTTGGTGATTGGGAAGGCAAAAAATCCACGCATTTTCAAAAATTTTAACTGCCCAACTGAATACAAGAGTTCCAAGTCTTCATGGATGACATCAGCTATTTTCTACGATTGGTTTCACAAATCCTTTGTGCCACAGGTTAATATCTGTTCTGTTGCAGAATAAATATCGCTTTTAATAGCTAAGATTTTCTAATTTTAGGTAACAGATTTTCTTTTAAAAAAGAATTTGCCAGTTAAAGCGCTCCTTCTGATAGACAATGCTCCGTCTCATCCAAGTGAATTAGAGCTTAAAACAGAAGATGGAAACATAATTGCAATGTTTTTTCCTCCGAACGTAACCCCACTTATCCAACCAATGGATCAAAACGCAATTAAAATAACGAAGCTGTATTATAGAAACAGTCTTCTAGCCATGGTAGCAGCAAAAAAATCGGATCTAGTAGATTCGATGAAAGCTGTTACATTAAGAGATTGTGTTATGCTTTTAGAAGCCGCATGGAATAAAGTTAGCAAAGATACAATGGCAAAATGCTGGCAAACTGTTTTGCGTTTCACGGAAAATGAGACAGATCTGGAGGAAGATATTCCGTTAAGCATATTGAAAGAAAAAATAAACTCGGAACTGCAACAACAAATGGAGCTCGCAGTTGATCTTCTTTATGAAATAAACCCTCAAGTTTGTCGCTTTTTAAAATTATTTTAACGACACGACCAGTAACTTTATACATTTTTCTAAGGTTGACTATACAGTACCATCCATTCAGAAGTGGAATGAAGATGTTTTACTGGGTAATGTTTCTAATTCGTGTGAAATTGAGGAGTTAGAAGTGACCGATGATGATGAAAACGAATTAGATACGAGTACAAATGTACAGACAATAAAACCAAACGAAGCTGTCGAAATATTTAACCGGGCTTTGGATTGGGCTCAATGCGAGAATGTTGAGCAAAATGACCTAAACGTGTTAAGACGTTTACGAGAGAAAGCTCTCCTCCAAGTATTGGAAAGGAAAAAACAACAGAAAAAAATAACAGATTTTTTTTAGATGCATAAGTATGTATGTGAAATGTGATCTCTTTTAAAATGTGTTCCTTTAGTTTTAGTTAGGCTGAATGCCTTTTTTGTTCTTTTTTTTTGTATTTGTTTATGTTTCGTTTTAGTTTATAGTCAATAAAAACCTTTTAAAGCACATTATCAATATGTTTTTTATTAAAAGTTTCTACATTCATAAACGTCAACAATTTGTTAAACGTCAACACTCGCGGTTTCAATTAGTTGACGTTTTCCCGAGCGCACTGTATATAGCATTTTTAGTTTAAATTAAACCTTTTCCACATTAAAGTTAATGAAGAGCTTGTCCGCTGGCCGCTTTAGGAATTTGCATGATCATGTCCAAAACATAGTTCGCACAATCATTTTGGCTAATTTGTGCGATACTTTCATCAATTATACTAACTATGTTCCGTTCAGTGGTTATATCACTTAATAATGATCGGGCATGGAATTTTAACTTACAAAATGCCTTCTCTATCGGGTTCAGCATAGGGTTCAATGTACATCCACTATTGTCCACCATATGTAGTATTTCTTGGGATTTATGTATTCTGGCATTATCTATAATGAAAAAAGAGTTTTCTAAGTCTGAGCTGCTTTCAATTTCATCTAAAAGCTCCCGTTGAAATACCTGGAAACGGGTCGAATTCACAGTGGAAAGAGAAATACCTTTTTGGTGAACAACGCCAGCATTATTCATCGCAGCAATTAGAGTCACGTTCCTTCCTCTACGGTTGGCACAACAACATGAGCTCTCTCACCTACTTTGGCTTGTGAACGCCGTAAGTGTAAGTTAAACCCGCAATCTATATACATATATATATATATATATATATATATATATATATATATATATATATATATATATATATATATATATATATATATATATATATATATATATATATATATATATATAAAATAGGATGTGTGTATGTATGTATGTAACGTAATGGCTCCAAAACGGCTGGGCCGATTTTGACGAAATTGTCAGGGAACCTTTTAGGGCGGGTGACACTGTGAAGTCTGATTTTTTATTTTTGGTCTGTGGGTGGAGGGGCGTGGCAAAATCAAAATTTCATATTGCACCACCAATGACATGTACATATATTTATTTTTTGTGATTTTTATATAAAACAGTATATATGTATATAGTATGTAACGTATGGACACGAAAACTTTATGATATGTATTCCATGGATTTTTATTTAAAGGCCGTAAATTTCGTTAAAAGCTCAATTTAAAACGAGTGGTAATAATCCGCTAATGTTTGCTTAGGGGCAGCAATGCGGACCGGGTCAGCTAGTTATCTATAAAAATAATTTTTTCTTTTTGTTGCGGAGACCAAATTGTAAATTCTGAGGCATACTGTCGACGGTTTTCAATAGTCGTTACACTATTCATACGGTCCATTTCGATGGAAGCCATTTTCAGCGTTATCTTGAGTTCTTTCAGGGTATTGAAAATTGTAGATAGAGCTAACTCCACATTGAATTGTTCAAATAGTTTTCTGCGAATATTTTTCAGTTAATCCCGGTTCACTTTCCACAATCGCCTCAATTTCTTCCAGAACGAATTCACAGTAATGGCTCACAAAATAATGCAAAGCAAAAAATTTTATACAAAATTAAAAAATGTGTAATTTAATTTGAAAAATATTTTACTTAATTTGAAAAAGGTTTCGTTTAATTTGAAAACTGTTGTACTTTATTTGAATAAAGTTTCGTTTCATTTGAAAACGGTTTCGTTTAATTTGAAAAAGGTTTCGTTTAATGTGAAAAAGGATTAATTTAAACTGAAAATGCTATAAATCTTTAAAATGGCTCCCCTGAAAAAAACCGGTTTTTACCCTTATGTCCCTTTCTATTTTGCGATATATATATATATATATATATATATATATATATATATATATATATATATATATATATATATATATATATATATATATATATATATATATATATATATATATATCTGCATATATATATATATATATATATATATATATAAGTATATATATATATATATATATATATATATGTATATATATATATATATATATATATATATATATATATATATATATATACATATATATATATATATATATATATATATATATACTTATATATATATATATATATATATATATATATATATATATATATATATATGCAGATATATATATATATATATATATATATATCTGTATATATATATATATATATATATATATATATATATATATATATCTGTATATATATATATATATATATATATATATATATATATATATATATATATATATATATATATATATATATCTGCATATATATATATATATATATATATATATATATATATATATATATATATATATATATATATATATTGTTACGTTTTTACCTTTTTAAAAACGCTTTCCGTGGATTCTTTTATTGCAATGAAATTAAACGCACGATTGTTTGATTTTTAGTACTTAACAGCTACTACTTTATTTAATTTAATACCACTGTACTATGCTCAAAAGCAATATAACCACTTAATACGCTTTACACGATCACGGTAAAGTCTAACTAATCACAGACTCAACACTGTCTGTCTACTGAACTCTGACTCTCACTGAGTTTAACTTTAACTCTAACTCTTTACTGACTGACTCTGCTGACGTTGATGCGCCAGCTTTTATACTCTTAATGATCATTTCTAGAATAATCATCATGTTTGTTTGTTAAAGTTGTTTACATTATCGTACACTCAAATTAAACGTAAACACAAGCCATACACACATACACACATACACGTACCCAATATTTAAATGCCGACAGACAACAACAGCAATAATCATGATCTTATTTGTTGTCGCTTTGCCAGTAAACAAGTAACTATGTATGCACGTATGTATAGCTGTTATGTGTTCATTTAAAATGAGTAAACAAAAAGCAAATAAGACTAACAACAACAATGTAATGAATAAGAAATAGTAAACAATTCAGTACATAACAATTCAGCAAATAATAAACAACTAAGTAATAAGAATCAATAATTCAATAATTAAGAATAACAACAATGCGGTATATTCTAGAGCAATTACAATAGGACTATTCACTCCAAATTCGTAACACTGCCGCCCGCTTAAGCCTGTTCGTCCCGAACAGGCACAGAACCACCGCTTCCGTATTTCGCGAGTCGCTCCAAATGTACCACCTTAATTGTAGAGCGGGGTTATTGTGCTTCTGTATCCTACACACAACATCGTTCAATCTCTTTATCAGGTTGTATGGTCCATCCCATTGTGTTTGTAGTTTGGGAGACAGCCCTTTCTTCCTTTGTGGATTAAACAGTAGGACCATTTGTCCCTCGCCGAATCCATCAGAATCCGCAACTCCATCGCACCTGGCTTTCATTTTCTTTCTCTTCCTCGGAATCAGCTGTCTTGCTCTTTTTCGCCTTCTTTTCGCCAGCCTTTCCTCCATTCTTGCTGCTAGCGTTTGCTGTACTTCCGCCATTGGTTTTTAAAATCTTTGAAAGCATCCTCATAATCTTCCTTGGCTTTTGCGGCTTCAGCTCCATTCTGTGGATCTGCCCTTTATGCTCTCCACCACACTTACGCTGCAGAGCCGCGATTCTTGCCAACACCGTTCGCTGTACTGCCACCATTGGCCTCAAATTCTTTAACTGCATTCTCGTAATCTTCCTCGGCTTTTGCGGCTTTAGCTCCATTCTGTGGATCTGCCCTTTATGCTCTCCACCACCCTTACGCTGCAGAGCCGCGATTCTTGCCGACACCGTTTGCTGTACTGCCACCATTGGCTTCAAATTCTTTGACTGCATTCTCGTAATCTTCCTCGGCTTTTGCGGCTTTAGCTCCATTCTGTGGATCTGCCCCTTATGCTCTCCACCATACTTGCTTTGCATAGCCGCGATTCTTGCCACGACCGTTTGCTGTACTGCCGCCATTGGCTTCAAATTCTTTGACGGAATCCTCATATTCTTCCTGGGCTTCTGCGGCTTTATCTCCATTCTGTGGATCTGCCCCTTATGCTCTCCACCATACCTGCCTTGCAGAGCCGCGATTCTTGCCACCACCGTTCGCTGTACTGTCGCCTTTGGCTTCCAATTCTTTGGCGACATCCTCATGGCCTTCCTTGCCTTTTGCGGCTTTAGCTCCATTCTGTGGATCTGCCCCTTATGCTCTCCACCAGACTTACGTTGCATAGCCGCCATAATGTCCTCATCCTGGTTCCTTGCTGTAGCGGCCACAGTTTCCAGGACTTGTGCATCAGAGCCTTTTAATGCCTGGATTAACTCAGTGCATTTCTCCTCCTGCGATTGTAGCTTCTGATCTACACCATTCTCCAGCATATCAAGCTCCTCATGAACATCTTCTTCTGGCACATTGACGCTAGAAACTTCTCTCACCATGTCAGTCGATTTATCTTTAGTGATGTTAATCCTCACATTCACGGACTCATAGATATCCTCCAGCCTTTTATTTGTTGCTTCCAGCATCTTAGAGTTTTCTTCGATTTTCTGCATCATCATTTCATTATTGTCCTTAACGCTTTGTTTGACCTCATTGATAGACTGCATCATCATTTCATTATTGGCTTTAGAAATTTCTTCCATTTTCTGCATAAACACTGCAAACATAGAGTTTATGTCGATGCTGCTTGTAGCTGAACGTGTACCCATCTCCAGTTCTTCTTTTTCTTCGAACTCATGGGTATTGATATCCAGGTTAAGCCGAATAAACTCCTCCAGTAGCCTTTTCTGCAGCTCTGCTTTGTTACCAACTGTGGGCAAGTCCAGTTTGGCCAACTCTCGTTTTAGCTGTTCTACTTTAAGCTCGTCGAACTTCATTTTGCAATCCCACTTCTTTTTTTTTTTTTTTTCCACTAATTTTTTTTTTTTATTGTATCTTCATTAAACTGAACTAACAATAAGTATTCAAATCTTAAATATAAATATAATAATTAGGCCCAACCAGTGTCGGACATAAACTTAGTGATAGTAATTAAAAATAAATAAATGTCGCATTAAGTACAAGAATATTTTCAAAAAATTTCATCTGCAGTGTTGCGTACTAAAGCCGTAGTATCCCTCTTTTTTAAGCGGATGTGTCCAGGAAAGTTCAAGATGTTACGAGCAAGCGGATTAGGATGGGACTCGAGTTTTGATAAATATTTGCCTGCATATTTTGCAATTTCAGCGGTCACAAGTGGCATATTTAAATCACGATGTAAAATTGAATTTTTCATGTACCATGGAGCCGATGTTATTAACCTTAAAATTTTGTTTTGCATACGTTGTATTCTCTCTACATTGGAAGCTGAAGCAGTACCCCATAGCTGAATTCCGTAATACCATATGGGTTTCAAAAGCGACTTGTATATTAAAAGTTTACAATCTAGACTGAGGGTAGAATTTCTACCAATCAGCCAATGTATCTGAGTCAATTTGAGTTTTATTTGTGTCAGCTTAGAGTCAATGTGGTTTTTCCATGTGAGGCGTCGGTCGAGGTGTATACCAAGATATTTCACCTGTGAATGTTGAGGAACAACTTGATTGTTGATTCGAATGGGGGAACAAGTATCTCTTCGTAGGGTAAATGTGACATGAACACACTTTTGTTCATTTACTTTTATTCTCCATAAGTTCAACCACAGCTCCAACAAGTTAATATGTTCCTGAAGATATCGGGATGCCTCGTGAGGGTTTTCATGCATACTAAGGCAGGCTGTATCATCGGCAAATGTAGAAGTGAAGATATTACTGCTCAGAGGCATATCACAGGTAAAAATCAAGTACAAAACTGGCCCCAGTATACTTCCCTGTGGCACCCCAGATGAGATAGTTTCGGGCACACTCGTGAAGTCTCCTTCCACGACAGTGAACTTCCGGGCAAGAATGTAACTTTCCAATAGATTTACAATGTTTATTGGCAGATACGTCTTCAATTTTACAATTAGGCCTTCATGCCACACTTTATCAAATGCCTGAGAGACATCAATAAAGAGGGAAGAACAATACTTTTTTTCTTCAAATGCTCTTCTTATGAAATGAACCAATCTATGAGTTTGTTCAATGGTGCTATGCTGACTTCTAAACCCAAACTGATGGTCCGGAATGCACCCATTATCAGTTAGAATTGGGGACAATTTTGTCATGAGCAGTTTTTCGAAGAGCTTTGAAATTGTTGACAGCAAACTTATTGGCCTATATGACTCAGCCTTAGTAAGATCTTTGCCCGCCTTTGGAATCATTTTGACCATGGCAAGTTTCCAGCTGTGTGGATAATACTGCAATCGTAAAATGCCATTAAAAATAAATAACAGGATTCTAATAGCAATACGAGGCAAATTCATTAGCATCTTGTTACTAATTCCATCAATACCCGGGGCCTTCTTCGGGTTGGTTTCAGCAATTAGTTTTTGTACATCACGCATCTTAAACTTTATGGGTCGAGGGGGTAGAGCAACTACACTCGGCAAATCAACAGCACCAGTACATGTGTTTGGGGTAAATACGTGTTTTAAATGCTCAGCAAATATGTTACCTTTTTCAGTATTGGTTCTTGCCCAACCTCCGGTAGAAGTGCGCAAGGGTGGTTTAGACTCAACGGGTGTTTTAAGTTTTTTAGCAGCGCGCCACAAGGAGTAATTAGATGCTGCTGTGACATCGAGACCTTCCAGATAGTTCTTAAGAGAAGCAGATTTTTCAGATGCAAGCAACTCTTGGAGTCGTTTAGTGCATTCTCTAAGTCTGATTTTATGTTGTGGTGATCTGTGCTGTTGCCATTCCCTTCTAGCTCTTCTTTTTTCACATACGAGACGTTCAATATCCGCAGAATAAATTTTATTAAACCCAGTCTGCGGATGGGAGGTAGTGGCATGTTTAGCAGCCTCTTTAATATTCTCGGTAAGATTGGCAATGTTAAGTTCAATATCATCGGGAGTTCTAAGCCTGATGTTTTCCGCACAATGACTACTGAGATATTTTTTGAACCCCAGCCAGTTAACACGATTTATCACCTTCACATATGGGTGAGGTAAGTCACTTCTTAGTGGGCTGCAAATTGTAACGATCGTGGGAGTGTGATCGGAGGAGAGATCATGTGAAGCTTCAACATGAATTAAATCCCTAGGGATATTTTTCATGACCCCAAAATCTATAACATCCGGAATTTTTTGTATGTCAGTAGGCCAGTAAGTGGGCTCCCCGCTCGAAATGACATCCAAACCCATTTTTGAAATTGTGTTGAACAATGCTCGACCTCTAGGTGTAATAAGACGCGATCCCCAGAACGTATGTTTTGCATTGTAGTCTCCAGCTGCTACGAAACAAGGGCCAAGAGTTTTGTAAAAATCCTCGTATTGATCCTCACTGATTGAAAATCTGGGAGGGGAGTAAACTGATGATATTACGAGATTTGAACAAAAATTTTCTATGCAAATATTTGTTGCTTGTAGATGGTCTTCACAAGTGTTCTCAAGAATATAGTGTTTGAGTCTTGACTTTATTAGAATTGCTGATCCTCCGCATGCTCTTCCTCTCGGGTCCTTTGTATCGTATAAGGTATAGCCGCTCATTTTAAATAGGCTTCTCGAAGTCAAATGAGTCTCAGATACCAACATTATATCAATATTCTTCACCGTGAGGAAGTGCTCAAGTTCGTTTCTATGTTGGCGAATGCCGTTTGCGTTCCAGAAACATAACTTTAACGTGTTCATGGCTTGTTAACTAATGCTTGAAGCAGTGTGTTCTGCATTCGCAGCATTTCTTGCATCATGCTAGTCATATTTGTTGTAAAGTTATTTATAGTTTGCACCAAATTATCAATAGTATTTTCAAGGCGACTGAAATTAAAGCTTGCATTTGCATTTGTTGTATTAGTTGGTGGTGACACTTTTTGCATGGGAACGGAGTTGATCTTCACAGCGTCAGCATACGATACTTGTGTAGAGATAGGTTGGGCCATTACAGGATAAGTGGCGGAGTATGTATTTCCTGTTTGCGCTGGGACTACTTTAGGCTTTTGAATCATAGCCTGTTTAACGAAGGAGTATACAGGACAACCTCTGTAGTTAGCAGTGTGATTACCTCCACAATTACTGCACTTTTTTTCCTTCTGGTCCTTCGACTTATTGCAAATAGCAGTACTGTGTAATTCACCGCACACAACACAAACAGTAGGTAATTTGCAGTAAGTTTTTGTGTGGCCATATTCTTGACAGTTATGGCACTGTACGGGTCCTGAGCGCTTGTGTGGTTCTTCAACTGAGATTTTCCGGTATAACAGATATTTTAAATTATAAATAGGATGTGTCTCATTTTTCTTCAGTTTAATATCATTTGGTTCCAGTTCAACGCGAAATAAGGGTTGGGGGATCTTCTCCCTGTTTATTATGTTAGAGATATTTTTAACCTTAAATCCTTGGAGGGTGAGAGCATCTTTTATTTCCTCAGGAACAACATAAGAATCTATGCCCTTCAATACGATCTGTAGGCCTTTAGCACTCTTAAGCTGGAATGTGTAGAAACTTGTTTTACTTTTTTCAAATTCGTTAACCATTTTGCGGAAATCTTTTTCTTCGTATATTTGGATCTTTGTTTCGTCAATATTACCACGTTTTATTGGGACAATGTGAAATGCCTTTTCACCAATAACCGAGATTAGCTTTTTAATAAGAGTGTTTGAATTTTTTTGTCTCAGATATATTGGTGGTGGTTTTGAGGTTTTCTTCGAGGATTCTTCGGGTCTGTCGCTGTCAACTTGCAATATTTTGAAACGGTTTTGACGGTTAGCTGAGGCGGCGTCGATATCCCTGGATATCTTGGGGACCGAAGAGATCTTTGAAGAATTTGGGCTTCGCCCGCGCTTTACCACTGTGATATATCTGTCCATTCCGACAGACACCTTAGGTTTCAGACTACTGTTGTCTGTAGTGATAACTTGGTTAAGTGATGAACACGAGCCCGGAGCGGATAATGGCGCTGACTTAAATAGAGATGAACTAGGCAATGGTAATGTTACCGAATCACTACTTGGCATTGGAGTAAGCGAAGTTGATCGCTCGCGAAAAATTGGCTTTGCCGTTAGAAAAAGACTGTCATCCGATTTTTTATTTTTATTGTGTGCATTAATATCAGAACTCACAGTAAAATAGGCATTTCTGCCGTTAGAACTCACTTCAAAATTGTTTGTTTTTGAGGTACTCATGCAGAGTATTCCTCAGTCACTTTTTTGCGGTTGTTTTTTTTTTTGTTTTGTTTTTGTTGTTTCAGATTATATGAAAAATATTATTAGTGCAAGTTAAGCAAATTTCACAAAATCAATACTTATTACGAATCAGTACTTATTACGATTTTTTTTTGTATTTTTGTTTGTAAAAAAAAAACCGCTAATACGTCTGTTCACTACGAAGGTTCAACAAAGACTTCTGACACCAATTGTTACGTTTTTACCTTTTTAAAAACGCTTTCCGTGGATTCTTTTATTGCAATGAAATTAAACGCACGATTGTTTGATTTTTAGTACTTAACAGCTACTACTTTATTTAATTTAATACCACTGTACTATGCTCAAAAGCAATAGTAACCACTTAATACGCTTTACACGATCACGGTAAAGTCTAACTAATCACAGACTCAACACTGTCTGTCTACTGAACTCTGACTCTCACTGAGTTTAACTTTAACTCTAACTCTTTACTGACTGACTCTGCTGACGTTGATGCGCCAGCTTTTATACTCTTAATGATCATTTCTAGAATAATCATCATGTTTGTTTGTTAAAGTTGTTTACATTATCGTACACTCAAATTAAACGTAAACACAAGCCATACACACATACACACATACACGTACCCAATATTTAAATGCCGACAGACAACAACAGCAATAATCATGATCTTATTTGTTGTCGCTTTGCCAGTAAACAAGTAACTATGTATGCACGTATGTATAGCTGTTATGTGTTCATTTAAAATGAGTAAACAAAAAGCAAATAAGACTAACAACAACAATGTAATGAATAAGAAATAGTAAACAATTCAGTACATAACAATTCAGCAAATAATAAACAACTAAGTAATAAGAATCAATAATTCAATAATTAAGAATAACAACAATGCGGTATATTCTAGAGCAATTACAATAGGACTATACACTCCAAATTCGTAACAATATATATATATATATATATATATATATATATATATATATATATATATATATATATATAAGTATATATATATATATATATATATATATATATATATATATATATATGTATATATATATATATATATATATATATATATATATATATATACATATATATAAGTATATATATATATATATATATATATATATATATATATATATATATCTGTATATATATATATATATATATATATATATATATATATATATATATATATATATATATATATATATATACATATATATATATATATATATATACTTTTATATATATATATATATATATATATATATATATATATATATATATATATATATATATATATATATATATATATATATGTAAAGCCATAATGGGGTTAATTACTCAACACAGCAAGAAAAAACAAGCTGTCAGAAGCCATAATGGGGTTAATTACTCAACACAGCAAGAAAACAAGCTGTCAGAAGTAGTCAAGAAGTCACCAGAAGAAGTTGAAATAAGAATTATAGACAAAGACAAAAAAATAACTTAAGAATTGTTTGTTATCTACTGTTTAGAAAAACATTTCCAATAAATAACAGACATATATTATTTTTAAAAGAAACAACTTTACAATTGGGGGCTCAACCGTGCCTGAGCTAAATAAAACAATCATTTAGAAAAATTGCTAAGCTTAATAAAATTGAAGTAATAAGAAGAAAATTTACAATATAAAAAAAAATTAAAACCAAAGTGATATATAAAAAATAATAATTTCCAGTTTAGTGTAAAATAGAATACAGTTATCCGTGCGGTACATGAATTTAATCTTGGTACCTACATACATACATATGTATGTATGTATGCTTAATTGTAAAAATTCAAAGACATAAAATGTGTAATGGGCAAAGATAACGGGATCAAGCAAGAAAGAAAAAGTGAACAGAAAGAACAAAATTCAAGTTCAAGGTCAAAAGTACACAAGAAATTGTTCCCGCTACAACAGAAGAAAGAAAGTTGAATTCGGCACATATGATGTTAAGAAATAAAAAAGGTTTAGAGTCATTGCAAGAAGAAAAAAAGAAAACAGTTGAAAGATCAAAAGAAGTTGACAGTCAAAGTTTTGAAACCACTGATCTAGGTTTAAAAGAGGGTGAGAGTGTAAACAAAATAGCTGAAAATACAGAAGTTGAAAATAAAACAAACACAATGGCAAACGAACAATTAGGCGAGTTAATAAAATTATTAACAATGAAAATTGCAAAGGAAGAAGATGCCGTAAATAAAGTAAATATTGTGGTGGATAATTTCGAAAAAATTATACCTGATTTTGATGGTAAGAATATGCCTGTAAAAGACTGGTTTCATACGTTTGAAAGCAATGCGTCGGCTTATGAATTGACGGAAAAGCAGAAGTACGTACAGTCGCGTAATAAAGTTTCGGGAACGGTAAAATTATTTTTAGAAACCGTGAACGTTAAGAACTATGACGAATTGAAAATGCAGTTGATAAGTGAATTCAGCAAAACGTACAGCTGTAATGAAGTGCACAAGATGTTAAGTAATAAGCATAAACGTGAAGACGAATCCTTTCATGAATATATGTTGCAAATGCGAAAAATTACAGCTTTAGGCAATTTCGACGAACTTTCGGTAATTCGGTATATCGTGGACGGGCTAAAAATTAAAACAGAGCTAAAATATCAACTATACACTGCAACAACATATAAAGAACTTCGTGAAAAATATGAAATTTATGAACATGTGAAGAATGAGTCGTACCATGAAAATAAGAATAAACAATACAGAAGTGCACAAGTGAGAAAAGAAAGATGCTTTAATTGTGGTTCCACAGAACATAAAAAAGCTGAATGTAGATCACTTTCCAAATGTTTTAAGTGCAACAGATTTGGGCACATTGCTAAGCAGTGTACATCAAACTCATTGGCCGAAAAGGAAATTGAAAAAAGCATAAATGTGATTGTGGACAAAAATCGGTATAAAACGATAAAATTAAACGATAAAGAACTTGATTGTCTTGTGGACACAGGTGCTGATATTTCGCTTATTCGAGAGTATGTGTTTAAAACAAAATTTAGAAATTGTGATTTGCAAACAAGTAAAAGTTTGCTTTTCGGTTTTGGCAATAAAAAAAACAATACCTGTTGGACATTTTAGTGGAAAGGTTACAGTTGATGATATAGAAACAGAACAAGATTTTGTGGTTGTGCCAAATAATTCTGTTAAATGTGACGCCATATTGGGTTACGATTTTACTAGGAAATTTAATTTGCATATTAATGAAAACGGAGTGACATTTGAAAATAAAAATTTTAATGAAACTATGAGTGAACTGAAAGTGTATAACATAGATACGGTCGAAATTGATGTCGAAGAACTACACAAAGAACGAGTAGAAAGTTTAATAAAAGCGTACAAACCGGTTACACCGCGTAAAGAATGCCCGATAGAAATGAAAATAACACCTAATAGTGAAATGAAACCGTTTCGGCACTCACCAAGTCGTTTTCCAATTCAACACGAACAAATATTAAATAAACAAGTAGCTGAGTGGCTTGAAAAGAATATAATCAGAGAATCAGTGTCAGACGTAGCTAGTCGAGTTGTGTTAGTTAAAAAGAAGTGTGATGAGTATCGAGTGTGCATTGATTACCGCCAGCTAAATAAAATGGTGTTAAGAGACTGTTTTCCAGTGCCCATAATAGACGATGTTTTGCTAAAATTACAAGATGCCAAATTTTTTGTCGTGATGGATCTTGAAAACGGTTTTTTTCATGTTCCCATCTATGAAGAGAGTAAAAAATATACAGCATTTATAACAAAACAAGGCTTATATGAATTTAACAGGGCACCATTTGGTTTCTGCAACTCACCAGCCAATTTCGTGAGATACGTAAGTTATATTTTTCAAAAGCTGATTAACAATGATGTGATGGAACTGTATATAGACGATATTGTGATATATGGAAAGACCATAGAAGAATGTTTCGACAAACTCAAACTTGTTTTAAATAGAGCTGCTGAGTTCGACTTAAAGTTTAAATGGTCAAAGTGTTCTTTTATGAAAACCAAAATCGAGTTCTTGGGCCACAGTATTCAAAATGGTAGTATTGCACCAGGTAAGGCTAAGACAAAATCTGTTGAAAAGTTTCCAACACCGAAGAATATTAAAGACGTACAATCTTTTTTGGGACTAACAGGGTATTTTAGAAAATTTGTTCAAGGATATGCCCATATCGCAAAGCCTTTAACCGATTTACTGAAAAAAGATACGCCATTCCAAATGACCGAGATAGAGTTAGTGGCAATTGAACAGTTGAAACAAATTATTACTAAGGAACCAATTCTAAAAATATATAACAGACATGCTGAAACGGAGTTGCATACTGATGCGTCTAAGGAAGGTTTTGGGGCAACCCTTTTTCAAAGGTTGGAATGAGAACTACACCCTGTTTTTTATTGGAGCAAAAAAGCATCACCCCAGGAAAGTAAACTACATAGCTACATTTTGGAGGTGAAAGCGGCTTACTGTGCAGTAAAAAAATTTCGCCATTACTTGTTAGGTATTGAGTTTAAATTAGTTACCGATTGTGCAGCTTTTAAACAAACAACATCAAAGACAGACATCCCAAGAGACGTAGCACAATGGGTCATGTACCTGCAGGATTTTTCATTCACCGTAGAACATCGAGCAGGAAACAGAATGAAGCATGTAGATTGTTTAAGTAGATATCCAGTCAGCGTGATGATAATTTCTTCGGAACTAACAGCTCGTATTAAACGTATGCAGCAAACGGACGATTATATAAAAGCAATAGCAGAAATACTTCAGTTGCAGTCGTATGAAAACTTTAAAATCAAAGGTGGTCTAATTTACAAAACCGTAGAGGGAAACGATTTACTATTGATTCCAAAAGCAATGGAAGTCGAGATAATAAGAAATTGTCACGAAAATGGTCACTTTGCTATCTCAAAGACTATGCATGCAGTAAAACAGCAGTTTTATATACCTCATCTCGAGAAAAAGGTCAGGCAAATAGTGCAAAATTGTGTAAGATGCATAATACATAATAAAAAACTAGGTAAAAAAGAAGGCAAACTGCAGTGCATTGATAAAGGCGATTTACCCTTGCATACTTTACACATTGACCACTTGGGGCCAATGGATGCAACGTGTAAACAGTACAAGTACATACTGGCGGTAGTTGACAGATTCTCAAAGTTTGTTTGGTTATTCACAACAAAAACAACGAGCTCAGATGAAGTTGTGAGGAATCTGGCAGTGTGGTCTAACACATTTGGTAATCCTAACCGAATGATTAGTGACAAGGGAGCAGCTTTTACCTCACAACAGTTTAAAGAATACTGTGAGCAGAATGGTATTGAACATGTTTTAACCACAACGGGTATACCAAGAGGAAACGGGCAGATAGAACGGGTGAATAGATGCATTTTATCTGTTATCGCAAAGTTGTCACACGAAAACCCACAAAGATGGTACAAATATGTTGGGCAAGTGCAAAAGTCGTTAAATTCCTGCGTTCACGATTCCACGCAATCTACACCCTTTAAAATTTTGTTCGGCACTAAAATGAAAACTATACCTGAAAATAAAATCCTACAAATGTTGCAAGAAGAAAATGTCATACAGTTTGACAAAGATCGTCAGCAATTGCGGAATGAAGTTAGACAGCAAATTCTCAAAGCGCAAGAAAGCTATAAGAAGCAGTATGATAGAAATCGAAAAAACAATATTGAATATGCAGTCGGAGACCTTGTGGCCATCAGACGAACTCAATTTGCATCCGGAAAAAAGCTAGCAGCCGAATACATGGGTCCATATGAAGTGGTGAAAGTCAAGCGCAGTGGACGATACGAGGTTACAAAAGTTGCAGACTTTGAAGGTCCAAGAAATACATCAACAAGTAGTGACTACATGAAGCCGTGGAGAGCAACTTACGATGAAGACGTTTCGTCATCGGAGTCCGATGATAATCAGAATGGCCGAGTGTAAAGCCATAATGGGGTTAATTACTCAACACAGCAAGAAAAAACAAGCTGTCAGAAGCCATAATGGGGTTAATTACTCAACACAGCAAGAAAACAAGCTGTCAGAAGTAGTCAAGAAGTCACCAGAAGAAGTTGAAATAAGAATTATAGACAAAGACAAAAAATAACTTAAGAATTGTTTGTTATCTACTGTTTAGAAAAACATTTCCAATAAATAACAGACATACATATATTATTTTTAAAAGAAACAACTTTACATATATATATATATATATATATATATATATATATATATATATATATGCAGATATATATATATATATATATATATATATATATATATATATATATATATGTATATATATATATATATATATATATATATATATATATATATATACAGATATATATATATATATATATATATATAATATATATATATATATATATATATATATATAATATATGTATATATTTATATTTATATGTATATATATATATATATATATATATATATATATATATATATATATATATTTATACATATATATATATATATATATATATATATATATATATATATATATATATATATAATATATGTATATATTTATATTTATATGTATATATATATATATATATATATATATATATATATATATATATATATATATAATATATGTATATATTTATATTTATATGTATATATATATATATATATATATATATATATATATATATATATTTATATATATATATATATATATATATATATATTTATATATATATATATATATATATATATATATATATATATATATATATATATATATATATATATATATATATATATATATATATATTCTCGTAAGAATAGTTTACAATTGGTCTGAAGTTAAAGACACAACTCCTATTACTTCTTTTAGAATTTTCCTTTATCACGAAAATTAATATTCGCAATATAGGGTAATTTTTCGTCTGTTGCCATACTTCTTTCGTTTTAAAAATTGTATCAAACATGTCAAGTTTTTAAATTTCGTCTTAAGAACTTGACAGGTTGGATACAATTTGTTTGCTTAGCGCTATAGTTATTATGAGCATTAATTAAAAAGCTTTTTATTAAAAAGCAAACAAAATTTTTATTAAACTTTTCAATGCAGATACGTATTTATGTAGTATCATTAAATCAACATAAGGGATTAAACTAAAAGTTTTATAAAAATTATGAATGCAAAAAGTGTTGTTCAATTACTTGAATTTTTTTTATTTTAAAAAAGATCTAATAAA